>CM067319.1:48383534-48512769 GCA_034231615.1 Meghimatium bilineatum
GAACCCTTATTAGCCAGCGGCATGAACATATAGCCTACCATATGAAAATGGAAATAGTAAGACTAATAAATAGTAAGATACAGAGGAAGACTAAAAAGAATGTGGATTGAAGAAGTTACCAACATGCTGACTCGGCACAGTATTACTGCATAAGGCCTACACACGTGCAATAGCCCGAAAACCGAAAGTCATTCAATCCTGTGACGTCTTACATCATAAGCAGAGAAAATACAATAGATAAATAGACTTGGAATAAAGTTTTCGAACCCCAGGAATTACGAGCGATTAGCTCTTGCTTCCTATGTGCAGTAGGGAAGTTTCGCAGAGATTTCTGTGATAACCCAGGAGACTGTCATACTCCGTGACAGATATAGCAGACCTAACTACTAAACGTAAACAGGTCTTCATTGGTACGTTTTTGATTATTTTCATGTTATCCATTGGTTACTATTTATATACTTGAGGTAATCTTGGTTATTTTTGACATGAGAGTCCAAGTATATAAATATAGGCCAACGGAAAATATGGGAATAATCAAGAAACGTAACGAATGAAGGCCTCATTAATTTTGTTAGAATGCATGTAGTGCCCTGTCTATATCCACGCTTCAGTTTTCGGATTGGTGCAATGACTATGGGGAGCCTTCTACTAAGATGGAATACCAGGGGTTATAAATTACGTCAACATTTACGGTTGGGTGGGTGGGGGGTGTGATTGAAACGTTTGACAATTGTTGACACAGGGGGGGGGGGGGGGGGTTTGAAAAAAGTAGACCACAACAATACGATATTTATACACCAATTAAATAGTGGGAATTAAAAATTTTTCTAAAAATGTGGACAAAAACATGCGCTGATTTAATTGTTCTATTGAATGTTTTTGGGAAGAGGTAAGGATTAGTTTTAAATAATTGGGAGGGGGTGATCTTTATATTCTTAACAGTTGTATACAGGAAAAGGGGGGGGGCGGAAATTGATTACAAAAATTGTTGACGTAATTTATGGACAGCCCCTTATCACTCGGGATAAACTTATATCACCCGAAATAAAATTATATGACGTGAGATAAACTTATTTCACATTAGAACATTATTTTGCCTTATCAGTGATCACACGAGATAAAAATAGGTTATATCACTTGAGAGATAGGTCTATGTGTCTGAAGTCATACAGTTGTGCGTGTTATGTTGCCTACTGAAGCCATATCATCATATTACATTTTAATCATTGGGGGGGGGGGGGGAGTTCCAAGAAAAAGTAAGAGACAGACCGAAAATTACAATGGACACACATGCTATACCTATCAAAGACATTTTGAATAGTAGTAATACATTGGAATATGCTGAACAGCTTGCACATAACCGGAAGGCTTACAGCGTGGCAGTGACAACAACTTCTGCAAAGGACACTTCACATATAAAGATGGAAAAAAAACCTAATACAAAATTAGTTCACATATTTAAAAATACATCGAGGAACCTTGTATATATTACAGTGTGTTTACTATCTCTGTATGTGTGTGTGTGTGTGTGCGTGCGTGCGTGTGTGTATGCGCGTGCGTGTGTGATATGACAGCTGCTTTAACATAAGATTACAAATAATTTCTATAACAACTATCTCGGCAAGTCTATTACATGCACGACCATGTTGCTGCACATCGACCACACAAGGACAGAGAAACGGACTTTCCGATGTGCACAGTTCAATCTGCTTATGATAAAGTGTACACAACTCCACCAAATATCAGATACCTCTATTTTAATCACCATAGGGATATTCTATATTACAGCGTCAGAGTGAGACAACGTTTTATTTTCTACCTTGGCTATGTGGCACTATTGAAGCTATGCTGTTATACGTGATATTTGGCCTATAAAAGCTATGCAGTCATAGTTGATATGTGGTTTGTTACAGCCATGCAGTCATAGTTAATATGTGGTCTGTTACAGCCATGCAGTTATAGTTGATATGTGGTCTGTTACAGCCATGCATTCATAGTTAATAGGTGGTCTGCTACAACCATGCATTCATAGTTAATATGTGGTCTGCTACAGCCACGCAGTCATAGTTGATATGTGGCACTATTGAAGAAATGCAGTTATATGTGACCTATTTAAGTCATGCAGCCGTTTGTGTTATGTTGCCTACTGAAGCCATACAGTTGTGTGTGTTATGTTGCTTACTGAAGCCATGCAGTTGTGTGTGTTATGTTGCCTACTGAAGCCATACAGTTGTGTGTGTTATATTGCCTACTGAAGCCATACAGTTGTGTGTGTTATGTTGCCTACTGAAGCCATACAGTTGTGTGTGTTATGTTGCCTACTGAAGCCATGCAGTTGTGTGTGTTATGTTGCCTACTGAAGCCATGCAGTCATGTGCGATATGTGGTCCAATGTAGATGTATCTAACTAGCTGTATGTTCTTTATATACCTGCACGTATCTCCTGTGAGTATGCAGCTTATTATCAATGCACATCTCTGAGAGTTTGTGTCCTCTGGGTATGAAATAAAGCCCGGTAGGATATACCTACATGTACATGTTCTTGTCTACACCTGTTCTTGTATGCACATGGCTTTGTATATGTTCTTGTCTGAACATGTTCTTGTCTGTAAATATTTTTGTATATGTTCTTGTCTGTACATGTTCTTGAGTGTACATGTTCTTGTCTGTACATGTTCTTGTCTGTAAATATTTTTGTATATGTTCTTGTCTGAACATGATCTTGTCTGTACATGTTCTTGTTTGAACATGATCGTGTCTGTACATGTTCTTGTATATGTTCTTGTCTGTACATGTTCTTGTCTGTACATGTTCTTGTATGAACATGATCTTGTCTGTACATGTTCTTGTATATGTTCTTGTCTGTACATGTTCTTGTCTGTACATGTTCTTGTCTGAACATGTTCTTGTCTGAACATGATCTTGTCTGTAGATGTTCTTGTCTGAACATGATCTTGTCTGAACATGATCTTGTCTGTACATGTTCTTGTCTGTACATGTTCTTGTATATGTTCTTGTCTGTACATGATCTTGTCTGTACATGTTCTTGTCTGTACATGTTCTTGTATATGTTCTTGTCTGTACACGTTCTTGTACATGTTCTTGTCTGTACATGATCTTGTCTGTACATGTTCTTGTATATGTTCTTGTCTGTACATGTTCTTGTCTCAACATGATCTTGTCTGTACATGTTCTTGTCTGTACATGTTCTTGTCTGTACATGTTCTTGTCTACACCTGTTCTTGGATGCACAACTTTGTATATGTTCTTGTCCGAACATGTTCTTGTGTGTAAATATTTTTGTATATGTTCTTGTCTGTACATGTTCTTGTCTGTACATGTTCTTGTCTGTTCATGTTCTTGTATATGTTCTTGTCTGTACATGATGTTGTCTGTACATGTTCTTGTCTGTACATGTTCTTGTCTGTACATGTTCTTGTATATGTTCTTGTCTGTACATGTTCTTGTCTGTATATGTTCTTGTATGTGCATGTTCGTGAATATATTCGTATAAATTTCTTATGTGTACATGTTGTTATATGTGTATTTTGTGTGTACATGTTCTTGTTGCCCTGTATGTTCTTTGTGCACTTGCTCTTGTACATGTTATTGTGTGCACATGTCATTGTGTGTACGTGTTATGTGTAGGACTATATATTCTTGTGCGCATAAAATGTCCTTATACTGTCAATATGTACCTGTTTCGTATCCGGGCATCGTCTGTTCCCTAGTATTCCCATTGGAAAATGAGCACACGACATTCCAACTTTAAAAAGTGAAAAGAACTATCTATACACTATCTCAACTGTATCAATATTCCGAAGCTGACATTTCAACTGAAAGTGACTTATCACTTGGGCCTACTGTGCTGTTGAAGTATGTATGCTTCGAATGTATAGTTTTCCACCTCAGAAATAAACAAGATGACCAGGTAAACACGAATGAAATATAGATTTGAAAATACAAAAAAAAAACAACTGCGTGTATGTCTGTGTGAGCCCGCGCGATTGTAAGCTTGTTATTTCGCAATACAAATTGCTGACCTCTGATCTCTTTCTTGTTATTATATTACATATTCTGATTAAGAGGGGGTAAAAAAATGGCTGCGCTAGGAAAACAACTATTTTCTATCTCATAGAAAAGAACGTCGTTATCCTCTGTAGGATCATCAAAACCCATAATAAGAGAAGATATCAGGAAATTAGCCTAGTCATGAGATCGTTGCCTAGCCCGTCATCTTGTTTGTCCAGGTCTGATTTGCAAGTTATTGATTATCTTTTGATACTTGTGTATGTCTGTCTGATGGCCGTATTCTTTGTTTTCACTCGTTTATTTCTAGTCGTTTCTATTCAACTTTTGATTGGTTCATATTTTCAAGTCAGGGGAAATAATTCACTGTCAAGTACAATAACAAGAAAAAAGATAAAGCAGGTGTGTTGTAATACATGGTTGGTTGTGGTTTATATGAACCACATATTACATTATTTTTATTGTCACAACTTTGATATAACTAATTTGATTTCACGTCCGCGGATAAAAGAAGCGTACCTCATCATACAAATATTTTTAAAATATCAAGATACGAAAAGATTTTTATTTTTTTTAAATCGAAAACAATGAATGAGATGTTAAGGGTGAAGATGTTCGTATGAGATGAAGGAGAAAAGTAAGTGTTTAGAGATGAAGGAGAAGAGTAAGTGTTTAGAGATGAAGGAGAAAAGTAAGTGTTTAGAGATGAAGGAGAAGAGTAAGTGTTTAGAGATGAAGTGAAAGAAGGATACGTGCGAGGAGATGAAGGTGAAAAAAAGGTAAATGCACAGAAATGAAAGAGACATAGGGTAAATGCAAGAATTTGAAGGAAAAAAAGGAATATCAAGGAGATGAAATGGTAAGTGCAAGTAGATGAAGGGGAAGATAGGTAAGTACAAGTAGATGAAGGGGAAGAAGGAGATGAACGGTAAGTGCAAGTAGATGATGGAGATGAATGGTAAGTGTAAATAGATGAAGGAGTCGAAGGATAAGTGCAAAGAGATGAGAAGAATTAGGATAAATACAAGAAAAAGTGGTAAGTACAAGGAGACTAAGGTGACGAATGGTAAAGAAAAATGCAAGGAGATGAAAGATAAGTGCAAGGAGATGAAAGATAAGTACAAGGAGATGAAGGAGAAGAAGGGAAAGTGCACGGGGATGAAGGAGACGAATCAATGATGTGTAGGAGAAGACGGGTAAGTGGAAGGAGATGAAAAAGCGTAAGTGCTGAGAGATTAAGGAGGTGAAGGTAAGTGAAAAGAATGAGTAGAATGACAACTACAGAGAAGTGAGTGAAATCAACCAGAAATGGTGGAAAATAAAGGACAATAATAAACAGAAAGAGAAGATGAATTTAAAAAAAGAGTAAAATAGGAATAGATTGGGGGCTTGTTTATAGCTTGTAAATAGATTGGAGGCAACAGTTTGAATATAAATATGAAAATTAACAATATAATGACTATATAGTTGTCAAAGTCTGAAACAAACAGATAATTGAAGCATTATAAACAATCTAACTTGGAATCAGGGACAGGGCAGCAAATAATTCATAATTTATCGTGGATCAATGCTTAAATATAGCTAGAGTCCCCTAGTCGCCGAGACGTTAAAGGGCAATCCTTGATCAAAATTTTGGTTGAGTTGGAAATATCGTGTTATTATGTTTCTGTTTGTGTGCTGACAAGTTGTGGGAGGATCAATGGCGATACTTGTTGATTTGAATATCTTGTGTACGGTTTTATGCATTGTTACTGATTTCTAGTGCTAGATTATGATGTTTGCTGTACATAATGATGGCGACCAGAACTAGATTATATTGCCAATCTGGGGGTGGTCTGAAGAGGTTCAACCCTCCTCCTCGCAATTCGAAATAATGGAATATGATAATTAACAGTACAAAGAACACAAACACATAGAAAAGCTCCTCTCTCCCATTCCCCCCTCGCACTTAAAAAAACGATAGGGGATTAGGAAAAGCGATTGATATACCCCACCCCCCCCAAAAAAAAAAATGTCCTTCAAAAGGAAATGAAAAGGTATGTACTTTTCTACAGAAGAGCTTCCCTAAACTAAAAGATATGTATCTACAGGGATCTTTATAAGGTAGTGGTTAAACTGTTCGCTTTGTACTCAAGATCCCTGGGGATTATGCCCTATCCTTGCAGCTGTGGGTTTCGCAATGAAAGTGGTACGCTTGGCAGGCGGCTTGCGGTTTCGTTTAGAGGGACAGAGCACATGTTGGGTAACTATTGTACAATGAAGTAAATCTCCTACCCCTTCTGTGTCGCTTTCTACGAAAAAAGTTGTCTATATAAAGCTTAAAATTAGTCTCAGTCAGGTGTTGGACTAGGGGCACACAACGACGTAATAATGCTAGCCATGAATTTGTAGTCGAATTACCTGAACAGTGACCTTTATTATTGTTGGTGTTGATATAAAACTCTAGTATTACAAAATTTTAGACTCCTCCCCCCCCCCCCCACGGTACAAAGGGGCTTTCCTTACCATAAGATGTGAATATTTAAGTGCAGTTACAATCTCAGTGAGGATTAACAAGCTATCCTGAATCACTATCTCGCCTATTCTATAATATTTAATAGGCCCTAGGTGTTGATAAAACCAATTCGAACTTTTGTGTTTGAGAAACGTGAGTCAACAGCAGGGACTTGTAAAGTTTCAAAAGTCATAGATTACTGACTTCATTGTACTCTTGGTTTACCTACATGTACGCCTTCTTCTCAGCGAAGCAGAACACTGCTTGCCAAAGTACCACTCATAGCACATATCTACGTAGCTTCAAGTGATAATCCCAGGGGTCACCGAGAAATTGCAATTGTAAACAAGACGTAACCGATCCTGGACTGAACTTCGACCTCATGAGCATGCGGCAAATGGCTTAACATCTACACCAAGGAGATCCCCAGAAGACGGGGCTTCTATTTTATATCCAACAACCAACCAACAATTGAGAATCATCTCCCTTTCCTCTCTCTTCAACCCCTAAGAATGGCATTGAGAAAAACGGCTGTTATCGATGTCGAACTCGCCACGTCTCCTTGAGGATAAGTCACTGAGAGAAAGGAACTATACATTTTTCTGGAAGGCAGAGAAAAAGATGTAACCCAGCGGCATGGGCTGAGATTTGCAATTAAGAACAGATAAGAATTACAGAGAAATGCCGTGAACAAATGCAGCCACTGTATGCTGCGTTCATTGATCTTTCAATTGATCTCCTTCCATTCGACTTAGTACGTTGTGGGGGCTTATTCAAAGCACTCAAGAAGATCGGCTGTCCAGTAACCATCCTAAGTATAGTTGAGTCATTCCACACAGGCATGACAGCTACTATCAATTTTATGGTGGTGTTTCTTCAGAGGAGTTTAGGATTAAGAGTGCCTAAAAAATCTGATCTCTTCCACCCCCCTCCCCCCCCCCCCAATGATATATTTCTCTCTCCTCTTGCAACATTATTTTTTCAACCAATAGGACGGTATATTCATCCATTCACGTACAGATGATAGCCTCTATAATGTTCAAATGTTGAATTGTACGTACTGTGGAAGACTCTTTGAGGCTCAGATTGGCTTTGTGAGTCACATCTATCATCGTCATGGATCGTTGATTATATTTCTTTTAACACAATCATAATATTATCGTCTGGAAAGACGGAAATACTACTGTGCCGTGCATGTGTATTGCTTGTCTGTGTCTCGTCTGTCTGTCTATTTAAATATATATGTGTTCTGTCGTGTCTGTTTGTCTATTATCGAAATGATGACCTAGAGAAAATAATTTGGAGAGTGTATCATCTGTTGTCACTTTCTGGCAGTGATATTGTAAAATCAGTGAACAAATCTGTCCGAAGTTTGCTTTATTCAACATCTCTCTCTTTCTCTCTCTCTCTGTCTGTGTGTGTGTGTGTACGTGCGTGCGTGTGTGCGTGTGCGCGTGCGCGCGCGTGCGTGTGTGTAAGATTTTGAAGTCCTCATTGATCACTCTACAATTTTTGCCGAAAATATTTCCCAGCTTCTTTTGAATGCGAGTTTCATTTTTATTGTGTTTCGTATCTTTTCAGGCAGTTATCCTTCACTCTTTCTATACCTGCGTAAATTTTATAGCACTGGAAGGTCTTGACAGTGCCCCACTATCATCAACAATGCAACAACAGAGTCCTAAGCAGATGGCATGCTTATATAATAAGTTGTCTTGTGGAAACTCAGCAACTCTTTATCTCTACAATTATGTATGTTCTTGTTCTAAGAGAAGGCTCTTCTTTAAAAGCATTGAATGCAGAAGAGATGTTGGCATTTTCTGGAAACGAAAAAAAAACTCTAGAGAAAATAACGGTACAATACAAGAATCAGTGGACAAATCTCGTGACAACATACCACCTTTTTAATTTCATATGCTAATGCACTATCTCGGAAACTTAAAAAGTCGCAACTTAAAATACAGATCTAGCTATTTGCACCTCTCATCGCGCAACGTGTCGAATATTGGATGCGTCTGTATATGCGTCTTTATCGGAATTTTGTTCCGTTTAATTATGTTAGCTATTTGTTCCGTAGAAACCTGTCCACTGGTTCTTGTATTGTACCGTGACTAGACTAGAAGTCATAGACTGTACAGAGAGTGACATGACGAAGTCAGAATGTAAAAATAAATGCGTTACTTACTTTAGAAGATGACTCTGTAGATATTATTGAAAGTCCGACCTGCTCAACAACAGCCGATGACTCAGGCGACAATAATGATGGTCCGATCTGCTCAGCAACCGTAGATGGTTCACCTATTTCAGGATCACAAGTGGCATTATGAGCTCGCAAAGATGGCTTCCTTGAAGGTCTATCAGATGAATGTTTCTTTGTTCGTGTCGTTCCTTTTCGTGCAAACATGCCCGTATATTTATATTCGTGACACCTGACAATGATTTCAGTTCTGTTGAACGATTAAATATTCAATAATAACATATTGTCAATAGCAATATACCTATTTTTGAAACATTGTCTGAAAGATCCAATCGTTTTCCAGAATGATGACTATGTCACATAATTTTTGAACAATAATCAAATCTAGTAATGTGTTCCACCATACTTTGAAATTACTATTAGATGATGCCTGAGGTCCAGAGTATGAAATATTTCACATGCTGTATGATATGGCACATATCGGTATCGCCAACTCCAAAAGTTATATGCATTTGTAGTTTGATTGTCTGTTGTTTTCTACCAATCTTGTGGAAAATCTCTTTTTGGTTGCTTGTGTGAGTTGTTAAATTAATTGTTCATGGAGCTTTTGATGATGAACATTTCTAAAAATGATGTTTCTTTTAATAGCTAAATTTCCAACAATATACAGTCCAGAGAACTGAAAAGTGCCGTGTTGCCTTTTTATCTGCGTCAATGACTCAACTCTTCGCCGATATCTCTTTTTCTGCTTCTTCACACTATATTAACTTATGTCCAACGTTTTAACCAAAGAAAGGGGCATCTCAGATCAAACAGCCTGGCTTACCAAAAGGGAATTTAATCTCTGGCCAACAACCAATAACTTTTCTTTCTTATCTCATTTGGGTCAGTACGTCCATGTCTGTCTATTATTTGATGTATTGTCTGTGTATTTTGATCGCCATAGCCTATACTTCCGACCCAAACAAAATAATTTGAGATGGCGTCATCTGTTGTTTCTTTTTGACAGTCAGATGTTCACATCTCCTGTATATTTGTGTATCATCCGACAGTTTGATATTGAAATGTATCTGTCTACTTGTGTATCATCCGACAGTTTGATATTGAAATCAATCTGTCTACTTGTGTATCATCCGACAGTTTGATATTGAAATGTATCTGTATATTTGTGTATCCATCCGATAGTTTGATATTGAAATGTATCTGTTTACTTGTGTATCCATCCGACAGTTTGATATTGAAATGTATCTGTCTACGTGTGTATCATCCGACAGTTTGATATTGAAATCTATCTGTCCACTTGTGTATCCATCCGACAGTTTGATATTGACATGTATATATCTACTTGTGTATCCATACATCGTAACTATTGACAGTAGAGCCCTACGAGCAGAATCAAAACACGTCTTTGTACGTTATGTTTCCGATTATTTCCGTGAATTTCATTGGTCGGCGTTGGCAGTCGATACAAAATATATAGATATTGACCAACGAAAATAGTATTACGTAAGAAGGCTTATTATGATTCTGCTCGTAGGCCTTTACCGTAGACAGCTACGATCAAGCCCGTAGATAGGGAAGGGTGTTGACCAATCCGTCTAGGAAATTCGGACATGACTTTTAGCAATAGGAATTTAGCTAAAAGGTTGTTAACTTACCCCCCCCCCCCCCCCAATGATTTTTTTTCTTCAAAAAATGATCACTGGCATTTTCATGAACAGAAATTGCACACGAAAATTAGCTAATTTTTTTCATAGGAAAAACCCATCCCCTCCCTCCTACTAAAGACATCTAAAACTCTGATCCATCTGACTAGAAACCTACCTAGCCTCACAATTCCTACCCACTCATCCATCATCATTTTATCTATAAGCTATATATGTACAATTGTTTGTCCCGTCTACATCGCCAGTTTTATCCCGTGTATTCACTACCAGTGAACACCAGGAAATTACATTTTATAACATTCCAAACTGGTCTCTTCATCAGTTGATGTTCAACAGCTCTAATGCCGATGTTAGTTCTAATGCCGATGTTAGTTCTAATGTCGATGTTAATCCGTTACTAACGTCGATTATAATCAGTTATAACGTCGATTTTAATCAGTTGCTAACGTCGATGTTAATCAGTCAATGACTCGACTCTTCGTCGATATGCCTCTTTCTACTTCTTCAGACTTGATTAATTATGTCCAACGTTTTCACCAAAGGAAGGGGCATCTCAGATCAAACAGCCTGGTTTACCAGAAGGGACTTTAATCTCTGCCAAACAGCCAATAACTTTTAACCAATAACCAAAACTCGTCCGTGTTGGTTAGGTCCAAAAGGGGAGCAAAGAATATCAACCCCGTTTACCTTAGTTGCTTATTGTAAGAGGTGACTGAGGAAGTTATGGGGTGGAGATGTCCAATCCCATTCAGGGTCGGTGACCCAGAAGCCATGCTGAAATCGGATGTGTCCGGCTGAAAGACGCAGATAGTGCGGCAAAGCTGTAAACCATAACACATTGCAATTCCGTTCTCAGGACTACATTCTGCTAATCTGCAGAAGTTTGAGAACGAACGGAGAAGAAGAAGTAGCGCAAACAAATAAATAAAAGCAGGAAAACATTCTAAAACTACAAGCAGACAAATAAATAAATGATGGAAAACATTCTAAAGCTAAATGCAGACAAATAAATAAATACAGGAAAACATTATAAAGCTACATGCAGACAAATAAATAAATACAGGAAAACACTCTAACTAAAGCTATAAGCAGACTACAAACACTCACACAATCATTCATATCAAATCATGGACACCGGAAGAGGCGATCTAATCAATCGACATTATTCTACATAAACTATAGGCCTATTACTTCTTACGAGGAGCCTCCTATTTCAACCAAAGACCATAAACCGGCTAGATCATATTAGTATAGCACTCACCTGTTACTGTGTCATATCACATCAAATTAGGCTCACGATTAGTCATGAAATATTCTATTGTCCTTAAGTCCTGGTCTTGTGGGTTACACAGTCGCAATCCCACAACGGATACGTAGGTAAGCCTGTCTGCACGTGAGTCTAAGTACTCAATTCTAGAGTTGGCTGATTACCGTTCCGTCATTATTTGTCGTGGAGTAGTTCATGATGGCAGGAACGTTGAGGTGGACAAGAACAAAAAAGAGAAGTGAGAGAAAAGGTGAGAGACAGGTGATTCTATGATTTCGCCAACATCGTAATTGAATCAAAGCTGTAGACACGGTTTCATAACAGGGAGGGTGATGTCTGTGCTAATTGTTGTCGTTGTCAATATTCAAACATTGATGAGTAATTCTACTCTTGTCAGTACAATGCCATTCTTAAAAAAAGCGCAGATCTTCTGAAGTTGACTTGGTGATCCATACAGTAAGTTAGTGACATCTGAGCTAATTAAGATATATTTTTCAGAGTCTTGGTTCTATTTTACACAAAAACTATATGCCATATGCTTTATTTACATGGCCGCAGATACGGTTACCTGAAAAAGTGAGGGTGTTGTCTAAAAAAATCGTAATTCTTTCGTTTTCATGTGTCAAATCTTCTCCCTGTTAATTAAATATTCGATTATCCTTTTTGTGAAACATCGCTGGAGAACGGGAGGGGGGGGATTGAATCCACCTTACCACCCCACTAATAGGCCCTATATATATATATATATATATATATATATATATATATATATATATATATATATATATATATATATATATATATATATATATATATATACATATATATATATATTGTTGTTTTTGTTGTTCGTCCACAAGTGATGATGACCATTTGTTACATCCACTTTTGAAAATTCAATTTTAGTTATGTCCTTGATTATAAGTTCGTAGATGGCTAATGAGCCCTATTCGAGCTGTAAATGTCCTTGGACAGTTTGGATATGGAATAACGACTGTAGACGGATCTTGGTCTATCCGTGACTTTCTAGCTGCTCTCCGCTGTTGAGCTGCTGCATTTCTCTTCTTTTCACAAGATGATGCGCTCTTGTTTATTTTAGAACGCCATGTAGATCTATTTTGTGCAAGTTCTTCCCATGTATCGTGGTCTATTTCAAAGGCTTTCAGTGAGTCCTTTAACGAGTCCTTGTAGCGCTTCCTTTGGCCACCTTGAGATCGTATACCCTTCTCTAGCTCACCATAGAGAAGTATCTTTGGCAGACGATGGTCTGGCATACGCACCAAATGACCTGCCCAACGAATCTGTGTCTGCATCAGGATCGTGTCAATGCTTGGGATACCGGCTCTATCAAGGACGTTTATTCCATGCTCCTAGAGTCAGTGGGAAAAGCTTTTCCCTTCGGGTAAATTTTCGTGAATGTGAAAATAACTTGCATTGGGGATTTTGATTAAAATGAGGAAGAGTTGTGCAATATATATATATATATGAATGATAGGCTCTATATATAGGCTTGTTTAGTTGTGTCCATGTATTGAAAAGGAAAGGGGTGGAGGGTTGATCAAGTTTTTATGTTAGAATCGTTATCCAGGGCCGTAAATACAGCTGTGGTTAAAAAAAGGGGGACAGGGTTAACCTTAAAATAATCAAATCGTCTCGCTGGTATATATGTGTATATTTTTATGGAAAACGCTTGGGTGGAGATTGCCCTATTTAGCACGATTATTAGCCCTCATTTTTATTGATCCACTTTAGTAAGAGAGTTTTGAACCTCTCAGTCCGAGCAGTGACTCAATGAGCGTGGTCAGAAATATACAAGCGGACTGTATTCGTGAACAGTAACCTGATGCTGTTAGGTGGTCAACGTTGGAGGGTGTCACAGTTATCTTTGTGCTTGGTCTTACGATGTTCTAGGCAATGAGAGAGCAGATAGATTGGCAGGTTCCGCCGCCACTGTATTGAATGACAAGGCAATGGATCGCGTCGATATATTGAACTCTGAAAAACACTGCGTGATCAAACAACATTAATGAGGATGATAATTCCTTTTTCATGTGCAGAATAAAGTAGCTTGGCTTGAAATTTGGCATGGCAAGAAATGAACATTATTATGGTCAGCAAAGAATGTTTGTTAACCAACAGTGAACTGGAACTATCAAGTTGTCCTAACTGCGGATATACTCATGTGGAGATCCGAACACCTAGGTTCCTATGGATGTGTCCTGTGTGCAGCGATGATCTAACGACTAACTAACTAGCCCGTCTTTTACATACGACCTTGGCTCTATATCTCATTTTCTGTTTACCTGGGAACGGTTATCCTTCAAATCAATTTCTCCAGAAAGTAGTTAGACCTCACAATGATGAGGGCTAATATGGCACTTCAAACACTTCCACATACGTGTGTTACCAGAGTATTCAAGAGGACCACAGTATAACAATACTGTGAACTGTTGTAATACATGTTGTAAGAGATTACTAGGAAGATTTTGGGGGAGGAATTGGCTCTTATAGGTCAAAGTGATACAGAAGCAATGCTGAAGTTGGATATGCTAGATTGAAATGTCGCTGATATTTCAGCCACACATAAGCCATGAATGACATAATGCATTCCCTTCTCCTGACTAAATCCTGCAACCAGCAAGAGCATGAGAACAAAGCAGAGGAATAAACAAATAAACATTTCATGAACATACATCATCAAGTTCATAGATATAGGGAAAAGTTGAGAGGAATTAATCACAATATCCTCCGTTAGGAAAATTCATCATCACTTACAGTTTGTTGAACATAATCACAAGGGAACAGAAACAATTCCCCCCACCCCCTATTTTTTTAAACAATATTAGAATGAAGAACAACTATTGATTACACACAAACTTTCTCAGAAAGTGAAGAGCATTTTGTTCTAGGAATCTCCTCTTCACCACAGCTTTATCTACAGACCTGTATATCATTTTGTGTTCAGTCAAATAAGATTATGTTTATATATATATATATATATATATATATATATATATATATATATATATATATATATGTAAATGTCTATTTCCGTAGCTCTGTACTTTTGGTGTTATGTATAGGATCTTTGAAAACAGCACATAGATGGACCATATTTGGCTCCTTTATAATTTGACTCATTTGCTAACCCATGGTGCTTGCAGAAAATTAAAAAAGTTATCCTGCGCTCTGACAAAGTTGGCAATGATATTATTGGTAATAACATTTTACCACTAACCAGTGTACAAAGGTCAAACAACTGTAAATAAGTCCATCATAGACCAAGAAAATATTTTTTGCATTTGGATCAAAGTTTACTGTGTTTTAACAGGCAAAATATTCCTTCTTCTTGCCTTTTGCTGATGCAGTGTACATTTCTGTCTGTGAGTGAATAATACTGTTTATATCTGCGTTTCTATTGTATTCTTAAATTCAAATTGATCTGGTATTAAATTCTCCAGTAAACATTGAGATCACTATGTTCTGGAAAGAATACGTAACATGCCACACATTAGAGTACGAACTTTTATAAAGCTAGGATTTTACAATGATTTTTTAAAATTAATATGTAGAAACTGAAACATATCAAAGTCATTGCTGCATTATAATAAAAATATTTGCTTCTATTCTATTTTTCTATCTTTGTTTTATTCTCACCCGGGAAACGCAGAGCAGTGCTTCTAGTATAAATACATAGTTCCTTGCAAAATAATTTTAGAAAGTGAGTCGTGTCTCATTACATGTCTAAACCAAACACATTTATGCCATTTCACTACTGCCAAAAGTGGCTCTTGATAACCTGCAAGTTTGTTTATTTTCTGCTGGACAAATATTTGTGTTCTATACAGCAAATTCTTAACAAGCATCTGAAGCACTTGTTTTGAAAAGCCTGAATCCTTCTTTCTGTGTCTGCATTGACTGTCTCACTTTCACATTCATATAAAAGTATACTTAGCACTAGTGATCTGAATAGATTGATCTTTACTGTAATACTGATCTTACTTTTCCCTATCATATTCAACCACAACATTATTTAGCTCATCAACAAAAAGTACTGGAGTATGTCATTCTACTGTAGTCTGGATGGAGACACAAAATGTAACTGAAATCTGCATTCTCAGTGACCTGATGAGCACGTTAAGAAAAATACATGTTGGTTGTATTTATAAACAAGACAACAAGAAGCAGTGAGGAGGATTAAGTTGGAATCAATCATACCGATTTCCTTGCTTGATCTTTTGGACAATGAGATATCAGATATCTTGATGGAATGATATGCTACAACAGTAACAAAATTATAATCCAATGGGAAAATTAGAAACACAAGATAAGTTTGACTGCAAGTACACATGAAAACATAAATCAACATTTTGCCAAAAAGGCCCTTTTCAAGAATATAGCTAGCGCATCATAAGAACGGCACTTTCAGCTATCACACATGTTTTCCTGTGTGTTTCCATTAATTAACAAAACTTCATTACAGTGTTCCCAGTAGTTAACAACACTTCATTACCATGTGTTTCCAGTAATGAACAAAACTTCATTACCATGTATACAGTACCGGTAATTAATAAACTTCATTACTACATGATTAATAAAATGTCATAACCATATATTTCCAGTAATTAACAAACTTATTACCATATGTTTCTAGTGATTAATAAAACTCCATTACCATGTGTTTTCAATAATTAGCCAAAATTAATCACCCAGTGTTTCTAATCTGTCAAGCAACTCCGTGCAGGACAGAACAATTTCCTAGAATAGCTCATAATCCTGCAAACATTAGTCCTGTATAAGTGGAGAGTCTCCTTGGATGCATATTTGACTGCCCCACCCAAGCCAGTGATAATGGTTCAGGACTGATTTGCTATGGACACCTCTGACAGGAACGGATGCATGTCAGAGGAGCTGAAGATGATTCCAACTCTGCATGTTGTAGAAAAGCCCCAAAATCCCTAGAATGTACCCCCTCTGAGTAGGAGACTTCTCAATGCACTGAACACTGGTTAGTTAGTCTTCTGAGTATGAAATATAGCTCTGGAGAAACAATCCTATTGCACATAGGAAATAAGAGCTAATTGCTCACAATTCCTAAGGATCGAGACAACAATAATCGGCAATCACTGATTCAGTCTGGGTTACTAATTGAGTCCATATGGAACAAACTAAGTAACTAAAGGGATGAGTGTGATGGTCTCCATTTTATAAAGTAACAGATTGCTGTGTGGAGGGAAGGAAGAAACAGATCTAGGATAATAAATATTCAAGCCAAAATATTGATAAACAGAACACAAACAGATGTAGACACATACACACATGTTGATGTTAAATATTGAATGTATTTCTTGTCATGAACACAGCAGATTTGAAAGCTGTCACAACATCACACATCGCCAACAAGAAAAGTTACTGGACCACATGACATATTCATGATTTATGAAACAACAGGAAACTGAAGCCTCATGGCTAAGTAAAAACTGGGATCAGCTGGCTCGAGGGAAGACGGTCGAGTCTGGACAACCATTGATGCATACATGTTATCTGTTGAGCTGGTTCACCCTTAATCACAAAGACAGCTGGAGTCATCATTGTCCACCATCTCAGTGTTGAATATTCTGCTATCAAGTTAACAAGTGTTTGCCTGCTTCTAGACAGCTGGACTCAGGGCATCCACTGCTGGCAGGAGTTTACCTGGAAGATAAGATAAAACAGAGATCAATGATTCAATAATACCATAAGTATAACTTCTATATCAAAGTAACATGTCTGAGAAGAAGTATACCTTCTTTATCACAATAACATGACCGATAACTTATACCTTCTATATCACAATAACATGGCTGATAACTTATACCTTCTTTATCACAATAACATGACCAATAACTTATACCTTCTATATCACAATAATAGGACTGAGAAGTTATATCTTCTTTATCACAATAACATGACCGATAACTTATACCTTCTTTATCACAATAACATGACCGATAAATTATACCTTCTATATCACAATAACTTGAAAAAGAGTTATACCTTCTATATCACAATTCCACCAAAGATGGAAGGTACCAGGCCTTTGCAAATAAAATGGTGACACATTACATTTTCATTCTCTGGATTATATCCTGCTGGAAATCTAGTAGGACAATGATCCTGCTAAAAGAGAGATCCAGCGGGAGTTTGAGAATGAACGCTGAAGAAGAAGAAGAAGATATCACAATAACATGACTGAGAACTTATAACTTCTACAATACAATAAAATGACTGATATGTTATACCTTCTATAACACAATAGCATGACTGAGACATTATAATTTCTATATCACAATAATATGAATGAGTTATACCTTCTATGTCACAGTAATATGACTGAGTTATACCTTCTATATCACAATAATATGACTGAGTTATACCTTATATATCACAATAATATGACTGAGTTATACCTTCTATATCACAATAATATGACTGAGTTATATCTTCTATATCACAATAATATGACTGAGTTATACCTTCTATATCATAATAATATGACTTTGAATTATACCTTCTATAATACAATGGTTCTATGAAGAACCATTAATAGAGAAGGCATGCCAATGAACCTAAACAACACACAAGAATTGAAAGAATTTGCGACACAAAGACATAAATGGAAAGCTATGGTTTCTGCCCTCTGCGCGGCCTATGGCCCTGGAGGAACATAACATAACATAACATAATACAATGACATGGCTAAGAATGTATACCTTCTATATCACAATAATATAATAATGGAGGACTCACAGGTGTTATACCAATAAAATAGTAGAAAGTTCATCTATCTTAAAAAAGAAATAAAATGATTACAATGAAGATCAGCACGATATTACTGACCTCGTGAACTCTGGTCAGGAGAACCTAGCATCTGACCTCGTGAACTCTGGTCAGGAGAACCTAGCATGCTGATCTGAGAACTACATAAAGTTAGCTATGATAGCTGTGTTAGCTATGATAACTGGTGTCCTAGCAGGTGGTCTAGGATCTTTCTCCATTCACTGCCACTTCTATCATTCTCTGTCAATAACTGTCAATACTGCATTTTTCCCGTTAAGGAGTTGCAGAGAGGGGATTGAATAGCTGTGTGATAAAGGTCGCATATTCTTGCTGTCGCCACATCATGTACAGGGTGAGTTTTTTTAATTTACTCTCCAACAGAAAAAACCCAGTCCTTACCGGGGATCGAACTTTAGACCTCACTAGTGTGAGACCAATGTTCTAACCTCTCAGCCACGCATCACATCTCTGTGTATATACAAAATCACTTCCATTCTAATTTTCTTCAACCTGTAACAAATTTATAAATGCCCTAATTGAAGCAGCTATCTTTTTAATCTGTAACAAATCTATAACTGCAATAATGAGAGTAACTATCCTTTCCTTCTGTAATGAATCTATAACTACCCTATTTGGAGAAGCAGCTATCTTACAGTAATAAGAGAAGAATCTGATGAGGAATTAAATAACGTAATAAACGAATTGCTATTTGCTGATGATCAATGCCTTACCTACGAAGAGGAATAGCAATTACAAAATCATATTAATGCACTCACAACAACATGCAACAAATATAACATGAAAATAAATACGCAGAAAACAGAAGTTAATAAAAATCAGTAAGTCACCAAATCCAGTGAACATAACAATAAACAAAACTAAAGTGAAACAAACTTCTGAATTTAAATACCTGGGAAGTATATTCACAGACAACGGAAAATGAGAGAGATCAAGACAAAATGCCAGAAAGCAAACACAGTGACATACCAGCTATCACATTACTGCTCAACCCAAAGATCAAGATGGAAGTCAAGAGACAGATGATAAACAGTATTTTTATGCCAACACTCTGCTATCAATGCCAGACATGGACGCTGACAGCAGCCCAGCAAAAAAAACTTACAACATGTGAGATAAAATGCTTAAGAAAACCTGCAAGACTGACCAAACTAGACAGAATGAGGAATAATGAAATCAGGAGAAGAATTGGTGTAAGAACATGCACAGAATACATTGAGAAACAACATATAAAATGGTTTGGATATCTTATGAGAATAAACCATAACCAACTACCAACAAGAACATTATAACATAAGAAGATCCAGATACAAGGTCAGAGGAAAACCTAGAACAAGATGGATAGATAACATCATGACAACACTGAACAAATACAGATTCAATGCAGTCAAGGCAACACATCTGACCTTGGATAGACAACTAAGGCTCCCAGTCACCACCCCTACACTTAACAGAAAGTGTGGATATACTTACCATCATCCACCTGGGGATAGACAATAACTATCTCTTCTTGGTACATTAACTATCACAATATTTCTCATCAATGAGTCTATTTTTTCACTGCCTCTGACACCCACATGACGAGGGTAGTATATTTATGTAAAACTTTGTACATACAAGTTATTCAAAAAGTGATCCATTCCTTTTTTTAGTAAGCACCTTTATCTTATACAAAATGCTCATGTTTTGGAAGTCTGAGAATAATATTTTATGTGTGGACATTTCAGCCGTCAACTAAATGAGTGCAACTATCACTGTTTCTATCTCCATTCTCATGCTTAATGTGATTGTGGAGCAGGCATATTTCACAATCACTTTCATGCCATTCCTGTAATTGACAAAATTCTGTCTGTACCTGAGACATGAACCAAGGAGTGAGATGAAAGGACTGTCAATTAATCCCAAGACACAAAATTTACTGACCTTCTAAAACAGCCAAACTGGCTATATCCCCAGTGCTGACATGGCTAACTTTCTCCTCTGTGTTGAATTTCCTTGCACATATAGCTGTATCATTCCCTCCTGGCCAGACACATACAATTTGTGTTAGCTTGACATATTATTCAGGGCTATGATGCAAGTATAGGACATTTAGACCATCATGTACAAATATAGGTTGTGATAGGCTAACTAGTTAGCTATCTTAAAACTCGGACATGTCAGTTTTCCTATATTATCATGTGTTTCCGGTGATTAACTAAATCTCAACACTGTTCCCTAATTTTTTTGTCTGTGTGGGAAATGTCAGAAATAGAGTATCTCTATGCACAATGAATGTCAGAGATGTAGCATAAGTCTGGGGAATGTCAGAGATGGAGAAAAAGCCTGTGGGATGTCAGAGATGGAGCATTTGTGTGAAGAATGTTAAAGATGGAGCAAATGTGTAGGGAATGTTAAAGATGAGCAGCAAATGTGTGGGAAATATCAGAGATGGAGCATATGTGTGGGGAATGTCAGAGATGGAGAAAAAAAGCCTGTGGGATGTCAGAGATGGAGCATGTTTGTGGAGAATGTTAAAGATGGAGCAAATGTGTAGGGAATATCAGAGATGGAACATATGTGTGGGGAATGGGAGAGACAGAGCATGTGCAGGAGAGAGAATAAGGGATGGGGTTTGCGAGAGAGTGTGAAACAAATAGTATTTTTGCAACTGTGTGTGTGTGCACGAATGTGTGTGTGTGTAGTAGTTAGTAAGAGAAAAGCAGAGTATGTGAAAGCAGTTAATCACATACCCAAGATACTAATTGCTCCTCTCTGAGTGGCTCGGACAACAGCATCCATCATTTGCTTGGATCCAATAGAAAAATTGTCCAGTTCAAATACTCCAGGTGGACTAAATGATAAAATGTTGATATGAATAATTCAAATGGGCTAAATGCATCTTTGTCAATTTGTAAAGACTTAATTTACTGTGTACATAATGCATTCTTCTTCTTCTTCTTCAGTGTTCAATCTCAAACTCCCACTGTATCTCTCTTGTAGCAGGACAATGGTCCTACTAGATTTCCAGCAGGATGTAGTCCAAAGAAAGGAAATTCATTGTGTCACCGTTTTATTTGTGCCAATGGCCCATCACATCGATCTTCAGTGGATAATACATTCAAGTTTCATTGAATAACATTCAGGTTTCATTGAAAAACACCCATATTACATTGAATAAAACTACTTAAGCTATAACAACCTGGTTTCATTGAATAATACTCAGGTTAAATTCAATAACACTTAGGTTTCATTGAATAACACTCAACTTTCATTGAATAACACTCAGGTTTTATTTAATATTGATACAGCTATATGTGCAAGGAAATTCAACAGTCAGATTTCATTGAATAACAATCACATTTGATTGAATAACACTTTGGTTGCATTTAATAACACTCAGGTTTCAATGAATAACACTCAGGTTTTTATTGAAAAACACTTCAATTTCATTAAATAATACTCTAGTGTCATTCAATAAGACTCAGGTTTCATTGAGTAACACTCCAGTTTCATTGAATAACACTCAGGCTTCATTGAATACAATTGACTTTTATTAAAATATACTTTATATAGAATTTGGATTCAAAATACATAATATTCCCTATTAGTGGTACTTTTGACAAAAATACAAAGTGGTCCTTGTGGAAGTTGACAAGTAGACATATGCATTTTTGCTGATGATCAGACAGGTCTGGGTTTTAATCCATATTATCTGACTGTTTTTCCTCCACTATTTCTGGGTGATGTTTACTGAATAGAAGGGTCTGGATTTAATTTCAGGTTTACTGGCAACTTTTTTCTCCATTATTTCTTGCAGTTTATTGAGTCTGACATTCATGTTTAGTATGTGTTTCAATGTTGCATCATGGGTTTCTGTAGTTTCTTCTACATTTGTTCTCAAACTCCTGCTAGTTAGCAGGATGTAGCCCAAAAAACCAAATCCATTGTATCATGGTTTACAGCTTTGCTGCAATATCTGTGCCTTTTAGTCTAACACATCCAACTTCAGCAATGCTTTTGGGTCACTTTGACCTATAAGATGGAGCATTCAACGCAATCCCAAAAAATCTCTTTGTTACATGGCATGTCAGATTTTTGTTATTCTTTGCTCCCCTTTTGGTTCCATCAACATTCAGGCAACTTCCATTGGTTTCTATGCATCTAAAAAATTCTTATAATTCTCATGGTTGACAACTTCTATATGTTCAGCCTGGCTAAACTACAGCTAACTAAAGATGCAAGGCCTACTAACTTGTCACTTCTGTGGTCATACCTTGACTGATCCAAGCTTTACATTGATCACTTTGTATATATTTGTGCCGTCGGTCAATTAAAAAACATTGATCAGTCAAAGTCATAACACTGGAGTAACAAGTTGGAAGGCCTCATATCTTTAGTTGGCTGTGAAATGGTCGCATGAAGAATAGAATTTATGATTGAGGTTGATAAAAACACCTGGTAAACTAGAGTTTTGACCAAAGAAAACTTACAAACAAATCAAGTTGACTTCCAAATTAATCTGATAAAACTAGCAACAAGGAACTCACTAATACTGATAATTAAAAAATATTTAATGAAAGGAAAATAAATAATTATTTATCATTATCACATGTTGGAGAGGCACATAATAGTTGCAATTGGGTGTAGATAGGCATTCAGTGTGTTGTGCCAATCTTGTATGTGTGAGCACAGATGCAAAATAATAAATTTATATAATAAATTTCATTATAGAGAACATAAGAAATAATAACCAACATACCCATTCCAACAAATGGTTCTGGCTCTTTCAATGATATTAGTAAATTCTTCATTTGTTTTATAGCCTACATCTAATCCCTGGCAGGAAACAAAGTAAACATTGACATGTGTTATTTGATTAGGATTAACCCCATCATTATTACTTGCATTCAATATCAAATAATCAGAATAATTTCTAGTGTGAATTGAGCCAGAGAGTGTCAACATTGAGTGCTACCATTTGTGCTATATAGAATAGCACTTCAGATTTCAGCATGTTTTTGGTTTTGGTGGGCGACCTTAGCCTGTGACAACCTTACAATCTATGGGGAGTGTGTTAACTCTATGCCATGATAGTTTATTGCCCAGATCAAATCTACCCTTGATGTCAGCGTTGGAAATGGTAATCATTGTAGTTGGACTTGTTTTAACTATGTCTATGTCGAACAAGTGTTCAGCCAATGGTGAAATAGTCCCATGTGTCACACGGCCCATCCCCCACAGTGCCCACATCAAATTATAACAATTTGATGGTAATCTAGCAAAAAGAAACTCCAAGATACCTGTGTGTCGAAGCAACAATCATACAGTATCATCACACTATCTGATTCTGCTACATCCACCACTTCAAGTGAGTCATGTTTATTCACTCTGTATCTCTGTGACTATTTCCCTGTCTTGCCTTAACACATTTAAAGTTTATTATAAAAATTAAAAGGTTTTATCTGCTGCTTGTCAGAGCGGGTGAATTTAAGTAATGATTTTAGCTGTGAAAATGGAGGTATTATTGGCGGCCTGCCACGGATGATGAGTTTAAATAATGATTTTAGCTTTAAAAATGGAAATGTTATCTCAGGCGACCGTATTATTTTTTAAGATAGAAGGACATTTGTTGATAAAAAAAAAGAATTTAAAAAGACTAAAAGTTATGAAAAAAAGGACACGTTTCTAGAAAATTGTCCGGCTCTGTGGCGAAGTGGTACAGAGCGCGTCTGTGACGGCAAAGGTACCGAGTTCGTTCCTCACCACAGGCAATTGTGCATCCGTACCGTTCAGAAAGCAATGGCAACCTACTGAACGTATTTATATTGCCTATAAAATCACCACAGCCAACAAATGCTGGGTTGATAGCTACGTCCTGGATAGGATATGCTACCAATTTCTAGAAAATAACACATTAAATTCCCAATTTTAATCAGCCAATTAAATCAATTTTAATCAGTTTATTTATTACTGAGGTTATTATTTCGTCATTATTTAGTTAATACAATAAGTCTGTTGTCTTTCCCTTGGTGGAAGCTGGTTCATTGCATACACACTTGCTGATAAGTGTAGGGGTCCACTCTCACAATAAGTAAACATAAAAAATTATGTGGTAAAAATGCAGGTTTTATCTGCTTATTGCCAGTGCAGAAGAATTTGAGTAAAGATTTTAGTGGTAGAAGTTTAGATTTTATCTGTCAGGGCAAGTTAAGTTTAGTAAAAATTTGACAGACATAATAGAGATAAAGCATGGCAAGATACGAATTGAATTGATCTGGAGATAAATAGATCAAGATCTAGTTGATACTCAGATAAAAAACTTTCATTACTGCATGTTTTCCTGTGCAGGAGTGCAGGGAGGTTTTCTATGGACTGTGGAAATAAATGCTGCTTTGCCATAGCAGACGCTGCAACATGTACAGGAAGGATTTTGATTGTACCTCTGAACGAAAAAAATCCTGTCCCAACAGTGGATTGAACCTGGGACCTCAAGAGTCTGAGAACGGCATTCTAACCACACGGCCATGTGCTCCACAGTGCGATACTCAGATCTAGAAGAGAAAATGGAAATGGAGATTTATTGAGCACCCGATAGGACCATAGATGTCTACAGTGGAGGGGGTTAACGTTTAAAAATGAAGTAGAATTATTTCGTTTCCATGAGATTTTGATGCCTTTTATTTACTGGAACACCAGTCTTTGGAATATCAGCTCATTTGTCATATGGTTGTCTCCCAACCACATGAAATGAACATTAATCAAAAATGTTTGATTTACCTACTTCTTTTTAATAACCTCAAATTCCTGTATTTTACAGATTCTTGCAATTGTTTGTTTCTGTGCATGCTCATTAGTAAATATTTTTGTATTTGATATATTTATGTGTATTTCTATTACTTATTTGGTGTTTATGTGTGTCAATGTAATGTTATTTTGTATTCCCATCTTCAATCTGTTAATTGTGCATTGTTATACCTAAATTTGTAAATTTGTTCCTTCATCACTTTTGGTATCCCATTTCCTTGAATTTATGGGAATTTGTGTCAATGATGTGCAATAATTTTGAAAGCACATAATTCAACAAATATTTGAGCATGTCTTTCCTTACTTGGAATGTCCTGATGTAAGAAGGATGTTTCCTAATAATCGTTTACAATTCGATGTTGCTTGTTCAATGTTTATGTGCTTCTTGAGAAAGGTCCCAGTTGGATCAGAACATGGAAAAAAGTCCTTGTTCTTTTGTTTATTGCTAATTATTTATTTTTTTACATTGATAGTTTGATAGTAATCTTTGTACTTTATGTAGTATTTATCACCTATTTTACTCCAGATCTAACTGTAAACCATTCTCAATCACCTTTTTGAATTCTAACACAGAGCAAAGCTTCTGAGTAGAGAGCATTTATTATGTGTGATATATTTTTGGTTAAAGCCATATATTTTCAGTATTTCCCAGAGTGTAGTAAGGTATAGACTATCAGAAGTTTTTCGAAAGTCCACAAAGCTTCTTATTAGTTCTGATTGTATCTCTATAGATTCTTCTATGATAGTTCTTAATGTAAAGATGTGTATGATGGGTTTCAGCCATAGGAAAAAACAGTGCTGTCAGTTTCCTCCTCCCCAGTGCTGCACAGTACATCTCTGCTCCCACCCAACCACAGAGGGTGCATACATATATATTCAGGTAAACATTAAACACATTTCAACAACAAAATAAAACATAAAAAAGCATAATTGTATAGATGACATGCTATGAAGCTTCTATAAAAAGATAACCTCAATATAAAGGCATGTCATCCACTAAGGTTTTCTGTTGATGGGTGTGGTATGTCTAGTGGGCCATTGGTGAGACCTACAGATGCAACCACATGCGTAACCTTCATTTATTAGGACGTAAAATTGTATGATTGTTAGTTGGAAATATCTTGTTAAAAATCGGGCTGGTAAAATTCTTTCATTTACAGGTTCCCACTTATTAACGCTTTTTAGTGAATGTCCATAAATCTTCAAAACTGGAAACAATCATACTATGTTGCTCTGTTATATGAGGTACAGGACTGTAGTAGTGAACATATATGATTTGTTATATGAGGTGGGGGGATGTATTTTATAATCGATATACAAGAGTACCAACCATCCATCCATCTGGAATACCAGTAGCTACAGATGCAGTAGCAGTTTTGGCATCCTCTGATAACTTGTTGCCAGTGATGAAGTCTGATGGTAAGTGTATCTGCACATTTTTCTGTTTGGATTTTTCATATAACTTGTTCACAGCTCCTGTACCATCCTCATCAAAGACAGAGTTACCAATCTGGAAAAAAATAATTACACTCACTAATTCAGATATAGTTGACAACTTATTCCTTCAATTGCAACTGATAACTTCACTAGATCAATTATAACCCATAGACTCACTATTTAAACTGTAATTCACATACTAACCACTTTAACTATTACTCATAGACTCATTACTTCAATCACTCCAATCTGGAAAACTAACAGACTAACAAAAACTACTTAATGAACTGTCTTACCAGTATAGGGTAACTATGCAGTGGATACCCTCTCACTGTGGAATACCAGGAAATGAAAAAGCAGACCAACTGGCCAAGGAAGGTGGCGCTGAAGACTAACCAGATGTACCAATCACCTACCATCAGAAAAACAGATAATCAAGTCAATAAGAAAGCCACAAACATGAACACAAGATGACTATCACATTATCAACAGATAAGAACAAGTTGTAATTCTACGCCTCAGAATGGGACACAACCGTCTCCAGTCACATATACACAAAATTCAAGATTGGCAACACGGCCATTTGTATATGTGAACAGGCAGCACAGAGTGCCAAACATATACTTCAAGAGTGTTCTGAGTATGAAATTCTGAGGCACACATATTGGCCAGAGGAAACAACACTGGAATCAAAGCTCTATGGGCCACTTTATGAACTACAAAAGACAGTGAGTTTTATTCAGGAGACAGAATTACATACACAGACATGTTTCAAGTGAATGAAAGAAGAAGATGAAGAATTACTTCAACTGTAACCCATAGACTCACTACTTCAACTGTAGCATAGATAGGCTCACTACTTTAACTGTAACATAGACTTACTATTTCAACTGTATGATAGACTCACTACTTCAACTGTACCATTACATTGATAGACTCACTATTTCAACTGTAACAAAGAAAGACTCACCACTTTAACTGTAACATTGATAAGACTCACTACTTCAACTGTAGCATAGACAGATTCACTACTTTTAACTGTAACATACTCACTACTTAAATAGACTCACAACTTCAATTATAACATAGACTCATTACTTCAATTGTACAATTGATAGACTCACTACAACTGAAACTAAAATAGATGCTGAAAAGAAAACAGATGAACAAAGTTGATAAAAATAAATGATAGAGAGAATTTCATTAGGTATTTATCAAATTCAAGACTTACAAAAACCAAGATGTCAACTTATATTCGCTGCACAAATGTGTACATAAATTTACCTCCATTTTGTAGAGAACTTTGAGGAAGGTGAAAGCCATACCATCGCCAATGATCATCTCATCAACTTTATCTAACAGGTTCTCAATCAGACGAATCTTGTTGGATATTTTTTCCCTGTCAATGATTGGTCAGATATTTTCAGTAATAGACATAATGATAAAATTATGCACAGCCAACACATGCAGTAAATGGCCACATGTTAGTCAGCTCCAATATTTATATACATGTTAGCAAACTCCAAGATTTAGATACAAGTTAGTCAACTCCAATATTTATATACATGTTAATAAGCTCCAAGATTTAGATATAAGTTAGTCAACTCCAATATTTAGATATATGTTAGCCGTATCCAAGATTTAGATACATGTTAATAAGCTCCTAGATTTAGATACATGTTAGCCAGCTCCTAGATTTAGATACATGTTAGCCTACTACAAGCTGAATGTATATTTATGTAGTAGATGTAGCTTTTATTTGTGACATACTTGATTAGAAACACAGGACATTCCCATGTGATCCACTCTCTTTTCTAGCAATCATCTAAGAGTATGTACGGGAGCCGCGCTAGCGCAGTGGTTAGCGCACTGGCTTCGCATATGAGTGGTCCTGAGCTCATTCCCCAGTTGAGGCGGAAATGTTTTTCAGATTGCAACGGCTCCCGGGTTGACCCAGCCTTAAATGGGTACCGGATTACTCCGGGAAGTAAAGACTGCGAGGGAGAGGAGATGGCTACCGCCCTCATTTGCAGAGCCTCTGAAATGTGCGATCGCTAACATCTCAAACCCCTACGGCATTAATAAATGCTATGGGTTACTTTACTTTATGTAGATTCAAAGTCCCAGTTAGATGTTGATTAAGTGATCCTTGGAAGACACACTTTCTCCCCTTACCCATGATCACCTCCTCCTTTCTGGCATTCCTTGCACATTATCATCTCACCCTGTAGTAAATCAATGACTGGATGTATTAGGTCAGTCCTATCTATTTTCAATACTGTGCCTACAGCATTGCCCACCAATGAGTCTGCTCTTTCATTACCACTGACTCTGCATGACCAGGGCAGTATGTCCATGTAACACTTTGGACAACCAAGTTGCAGTAATTTAGTCCATTTCTTTCTTAACATGCACCGTTCTATCTTATGCAACATACTTTGGGAGTTTCACCGTGTGAGTTGAGATTTCAGTCATCAACCAACTTAATGATGCCATCACTGCACCTATTTCCATTTTCATGCTGGATGTTGTAGTGAAGTAGGCAGACAATTTCTCATTCATCTTCCTGCCATTCTTGTAGGATTGTATTAGTGACATCATATCAGCATCTTCCTGCCATTCTTGTAGGATTCTATTAGTGACATCATATCAGCATCTTCCTGCCATTCTTGTAGGATTCTATTAGTGACATCATATCAGCATCTTCCTGCCATTCTTGTAGGATTCTATTAGTGACATCATATCAGCATCTTCCTGCCATTCTTGTAGGATTGTATTAGTAACATCATATCAGCATCTTCCTGCCATTCTTGTAGGATTCTATTAGTGACATCATATCAGCATCTTCCTGCCATTCTTGTAGGATTCTATTAGTGACATCATATCAGCATCTTCCTGCCATTCTTGTAGGATTCTATTAGTGACATCATATCAGCATCTTCCTGCCATTCTTGTAGGATTCTATTAGTGACATCATATCAGCATCTTCCTGCCATTCTTGTAGGATTCTATTAGTGACATCATATCAGCATCTTCCATGCAGATTTAGATACATGGATCTAAATCTAATGATGTTCGTGATTATGGCTCTCCACAACTCCCTATTGCTGGCGTTGAATATCAGCTCAACTTGGGACCTCTTCTATATTGCTTTACAAGAATATCTAGAATCATTTCTGTCTTCTTCTACTGTATTCATTCTCAAACTTCTGTAGTCTACCAGGAAGTATGAAGTATAGTAAGAAGAATGGAATATATTATATCATCATTTACAACTTTGCTGTGATATCTACACATTTTGGCCCCCACACAACTGACTTCATTAAATTCAGATCACTTTGTTTTTGGGATGGGACAGCAAACTCCACCTCCAAAAACCTCCTTAGACTCTTCTTAATACATGCATGGTAGGTTAACAGTTGTTATTCTTTTCTCTACTTTCTGGCTCAGCAACACACTGATGAATGAGACCAAAAATATGATGGACATTTAAAGCACTAGGTATATGAGATAAAACATTAAAATCAATATGTGTATACATGAGATGAAATGTTCAAATCAATATGTGTATACATGAGATGAAACATTCAAAGTACTGTGTATATGAGGAAATATTTATAAAGTACTGGTATTGAGTTTGTACAAGAGACATTCGCAGCACTGTGTGTGTACATGAAACATTGAAAGCTCTGTGTGTGTACATATAACTTCAATGCATTGTTTATATGAAATGAGAAATTAAAAGCCTTGTGTGTACATGAGATGAGGCATTCAAAGCACTGCATGTGCATGAGATGAGGCATTCAAATCAGTGTGTGTACATGAAACATTCAAAGTACTGTGTGTGTACATGAAACATTCAAAGTACTGTGTGTGTACATGAAACATTCAAAGCACTGATTACATGAGATGAGATATTCAAAGCACTGTGTATGCACATGAGACATTCAAAGCACTGTGTGTGTACACAAAACATTCAAAGCACTGTTTGTGTACATGAAATATTCAAAATATTGTATGTATGCATTAAATGAAATATTTAAAGCATGGTGTATGTACACATCCTGAAACTGATGTGTACATGAGATGAAACATTGGAGGTTTTGTACATTTTGTATTATGTGTGTACATGTGATGAGACAAGCTGGTAACATTGTATAGCAAAGATTACCCTCCAAGAATGACTAGAAATGGCCGTGATGGGTTATCTAAAGCCTTGATATAGAAATCAAGTTCCTTCTTCATCAAGAAACCAGCCACCCTGATTGGCAAGTTTATTCCAACCAATGAGCTGCAATCAGAAATATTAGTATCGTGAAATGCAATACTTTTCTCTGCTTATGTTATTAAAAGCATATATTTATGGGGTGTATAATCCATCAATCAGCCCTCTCATAGCAGTACCATCCTGAAAAATACTCTCAAGTTCTTCACTCTGTCCTCTATTCTTCCTATAGCTGCCTCTATACTCCTACTTATCATGTTTGCTAGTTTGTTTCCATTTCATTCCTAGATATTTCATGACTGTGATTCTGTCAATATACAAGTAATGAGATTTCATATTGTGTGACACATCCATTGCCGCTTTCTCTTCAGAAAGTTTTGATTTTCCTGAGTATATCCTGTACATTCCCATTGGCTGTTATCTTTCATCAATTTATCATGCATGAGATTGACTATGTATTAGGAATTCTCACAATTTTACTCTCATTATGCTCATCTGGAACATCTGCAGAATGCTCATCTGGAACATCTGCGAGGACTGGGCATAGACCTCGGCTGCACTATACATACTCCCATTGTAATAATGGAATATAAGTTAGGCCTTTTATCACAACACTCCTATCATTGCTCAAATTAAAGCCCAACACTCACTTATGAATATTCATGATCTAAAAAAGTGTTTCTCATTCTAAGACATACAGCTCCTATATGGGTGGGGGGGGGGGGGGGGGGGGGAGAGAGAGCCATAGAGACTTTTAGGCAGATCATGGAGAAACATTTTAAAATTGGGGGAAAGACACAGTAAGATAACTATTTGAATGATATACAACAAGATAGATAGTTAGTTAGTTAGTCTTCGGATCATCATCATTGTAAACTGGAAACGTCCATAGTTGCTCCAATCTCTCCTTGAGTGTATCCGCCATTAAACTTCAGCTGACAGTACCAGTCCTATGCTGGTTGACCATCATTCTTCTGCGCCCTCCAAAATGTTCACTTCTAGCAACACCGCATTTCAATCCCTGATCTTTAATTCTAGCCATTGAAAAGGAATCACCATCTACAATAGGCTCACTCTCATGTGCTATATCTCTTAAGGAGTTCAGAACAACAGCGCGATCGCCCTATGCCACAATCGCGCATGATGCCAGTTGATCCGCACTTTCATTGTCTCGAACACCCACATGTCCCAGTATGAAAATAAATGTAACTACTTTCAGCCTTGCCTTTCTTAAGGTCTTAATCTACTGTTCGCGAATGAGACCCACTTGTACCTTCCTAATCATACTCATAGAGTCACTCGCGTTGCCTTCTGTGTGTATACTCACTCAAATGTCCTAGTCACCGCCATAGTCTCCATGGTCGTACTACTCGTAGTGACCGCAAAGGCATCACTCTACTCCCTGATCGTTTTACCTGCGCACTGAGCTGTGAAGGTCCAAGCACTGCAAACATGTCTAATCACAGATCAATCAGTGTATATAATCACATCCCCCTCTTTGGTATTCTCACTGATCACAGCCTGCACTTCTTTCTCCACAGCTGTGGGACACCATTCTCTGCATTCCCTGCTAAGTGATATTGCTACTCTCAAACAAGTTTTGATATCTGTGGGTAGACTTATCCATTCCGCACCTGCTACCACATCCTGCAAACTGCACATACTTTGTATGACATCCTCAGCATGTCCCATCCATGACCTCTCACTCTTGAGTCTGCTGCCTTTCACTTTCTGTATTTCGGAATGCAACGGATGTTCCTTATCTGCATGCATCTGAAGGTGAGCCTGTGCATGGCAATACTGTAATCTTTGCTCAGCTGCTGGACAGTCAAGTAGGTATCGCATAGCTCTTGTTGATGTATCTCTTGTGCACCCAAGTATGATACGCATTGCTGCCTTCTGGATTCTATCCAGTCTTTCGATCTGAGTTTGGCTAAGAGTCAGAATTGCCAGTGCATATTCCTTTGCTCACACAGTACAGCAGATACAACAAGATTTATAGCAATAATGCTTAAAAACCCTCATTGACTTGCTCATAAAGTCAACTACTCTTTTTAGGCTCATAGGGCGGGGGCACAGAACAAGATTTGTTCCAAAAGGGGACATGTCAAAAAGATTGAAAACCACCGATTTGATCTAAAGAACACAAGAATCAAGTGTGGCATGTCATGGATGGCACCGGCTGAAAAGAGAATTGGAGAGTTGACCAGTCTCAACTGTAAGTAAGTAAAGTTAACCCAAAGTATTTATTAATGTCATAGAGGTGTGAGATTTTAGTGGTCTCACATTTCAGTGGCTCTGTTATATGAGGGTGGTAGCCATCTCCTCTCCCTCACAGTATTTACTTCCTGGATTAATTCGGCACCAAATTAAGGTTGGGTCAACCCGAAAGCCATTGTGAAGCATTTCCGTCTCAACTGAAGAATGAACCTAGGACCACTCATATGTTAAGCCAAAACGCTAACCACTGCACTACGTAGCCCCCAATCATGGTCTAAATTGTACCAACAGATAGATAATGGAAGTTGATTGATGAAATCATGACAAGCTTTGACAATGTAATAATTGTTCTTGGCAGTGAATTTATAGATTGGAGCAATGGAAAAGCAAACCTAAAGATTTATCAAATGATATGTGATAATGCTGGGAATGACAATGTCACTGCATTATTTGATGGCTCTGTGTGTCAGTGTGAGAAATATAACAGAACTGTTATTACTGGTAGTTGGAGGAGTCATTGTTGAGCACAGTGCATCATACAGGACAAATACATCCAGCATGCAGATGAAGTTGAGGCAGTTACAGTTGCCTTCAAATGACTCTCTGGGAATCTATATACTAAGGCAATTATTGTGTCAGACTGTTAAAATTAAGTTCATGCTTTGAAAGATCCATAAAGGTAGATTCCGAAGAGTGGATAACATCTATAGCTACTTCCAATCTTCTGGGCATTATATGGGTCTATTGCCCTGTGACATGCAAGTATTCATGGTAATAACTCAAACAAGCATGTGTCCAATGTCTCAAAAGATGAGAAGTTGATGATAAGAGGAATGGGCTTAAATTCTTCACAAGCGCCTGCTGGATGTAGATACTGTGATTGATAATGCATAGTTAACTGAGATTGGAGGAACTTGTTATTAAATGTGGAACTAGTAGAACTGAATGCCTGCAAGGAAGAATGAAGAGGATATTCATGATAGGAATCTGCTTACCAGAGAGTTTAATGTTATCACCTACAGGTCCACTCGGCATGCAATTACATTTGTTCATTAACTCATTCTTATAATGCAAACAGTAATGCAAATTGAGTACGGTAATGCAATTGCAGATGTCTGTTATACTAGCTAACACTATCCCTAATATCATCTGTGAAACCACACCCCCTCCTCCCAACATCTACACATTTCTACTGCACAATGATAGAATTCTAATACCAATCACAACCCCTCCCTCACAAACACTAAAATAAGATATTTTCTCGCCAAGCTATATTTGTCAACTTCGCGCTAACACAGTTTCATTTTTACAAGCATATGGTTTGTTCCGCTCAAATTTGGTCACATCTCCCAGATATGAACCGTATATTATTACACAAGTTAGTTCACAAAATTACAAAAAATCTAATACTATAGTTATTACAGAAGTTTCTAAAAGTAAATTATTACAGAAGTTAGTTGACAAAGTTACGGCAGAATCTATCAGTAGATTATTACACAAGTTAGTTGACAAAGTTACACCAGAATCTATCAGTAGATTATTACACAAGTTAGTTGACAAAGTTATGCCAGAATCTATCAGTAGATTATTACAGAAGTTAGTTGACAAAGTTACACCAGAATCTATCAGTAGATTATTACAGAAGTTAGTTGACAAAGTTACACCAGAATCTATCAGTAGATTATTACAGAAGTTAGTTGACAAAGTTACAACAATCTAATCACAGATTATTACAGATATGATATAATTTATTGGACACAAATTAAATGACTGAGGCAGATGTTAAAGAGATATATAGAACATCCACATATAATAATATAGACCTATAGAGCAACCACATTTGTTAGAGAGATCTATAGAATATCCACAGAGCTATCTATAGAACATCCACATGTTAGAGATATCTATAGAATATTCACATATGTTAAGAGATATATAGAGTATCACATATTAAATAGGGATCTATAGAACATCCATGTATGAGATCTATAGAGAATCCACATGTTATTAGAGATCTATAGGACATCCATATATTTTAGAGATATCTATAGAACATCCACATATGTTAGAGAGATCTATAGAGCATCCACAAATGAAAAGACTAAGGAGAGATGTGTCCATGTATTTGGCACTGATGGTTAATGACCTTGGATGTCAGCACTGTGTGCTGCTGTTTCACCTGTGAGCATGGTGCGCTGTACCAAAAGAATCATTAACGTACACATCACCCAGTCTGGATAGGGATGATCGGAAAGATGCAATTGACATTTCATCTGCTTTGGCCTGGGAGAAAATTAAGAGATCACAAAGGTCAAGAACATACAATGTGAACTTTGTTTACCTGGTAAAATGTATGGCCTTTAACTAAATAATAAATTAAGTTAAATGGGGATAAATGAAAATAAGTTGCTCTCATGATGCTGTTATCACAACTACCAGCACAAACAGTGATTCTATCAGACTCTTACCCCATCACGGCCAATTCCTAATGCAAAGATGGGGGCTTAGTTCAGCCAACAGAGGCAGAAAACTAAGACTGATCAGGCTATCCCTTACATTCAAACATACCACAGTCCTGCCCAAGCAAGCATAGATGCTGAAATCAGAGATACCAGGCCAAGAGGCACCCCAGCAGCCATGGTACCATGCAAATTGATAAGTTAACATGTCTCCATGACAAAATTTGACTTGCTGTGTAAATATTTTCAACTGTGAACAAGATCAGACTGCCATAGCATGCTGTGAGAGATTAAATTGTTTATACTGGGTATTTAGAAAGGCATGGGTCAGCCTTGTTTAGTATACTCATTTATAGAGTATCTCATGGATCTACTGTCCTAGTCATGAAGGAGTCAGATTCAGCAAAAGAGCTGATGTGTTGGCTGGAATGCTATAGTAAATAGCACAGAGATGAGAAGGGAAGGCCTGCATTCAATCTTTTTTGTGTTCCTTGGTTTGCAAGGGTAAGCATGAGCACACAATTACTCCATGTAGCAAAGATTGGTGCCATTCTGACTTTGGTGGACTTGTACTGCTTTCTATTTGGGTGTTTTACCCATAGATAGATTGCTTTACTGGGTTAGATTGTTTTATCTACACTTGATCTCCACCACCTGAACCATCCGCTATTCAATTATACCTAGTTTGAGGGGCATACATACATCTTCCATAAAATAAATGAGATGGGGAAGGTTTACCAATTGTATTTAAAAAATCATTCATCGTCTTCACGTGTAATCCCCTCAAAATCCCCAGGTAATTTTATCACCATATACAAATCAGGAGTTAATTTCAAGGGAGATCAGAAATCCCGAGAGATGAGAACTGACTCTTAGGTCTATAACTAATTTTATAACACTATTTATATTTTTGATTAATAGATCTGATACAAAATAATTGGGCTAGCGTCTGCAGTTGAAAGGAGCATGTCTTCCCATACGAGGTGATTTTCATTTATTTAGAACTATTTTTTGATGATTAATAACTCTGACATAACTAAATTGGACTACCAGCTGAATGATAGTATAATTTACAATCATGATATAAATTAATAAATTATCAGAGCACAGAAAAAGTTAGTGTATGCTAACAAAATTAATTTGCTTACGATCTAAATATGGACAATGTATAATTCAAATCATATTATAATTAGGAAAAATATATTTATCAATAAAATCATGCATGATGGATGAGTCTGTGGGTCTCACCAATGGCCCACTAGATAAACCACCCATGCAACAGAAAACCTTAGTAGATGACATGCCATTATATAGAGGTTTTCTTATAGAAGCTTCATGGTACATCACCTATACAATTATGCTTCTCCTGCTTTTGTTTTGTTGTTGCAATGTGTTTTAATATTTGAATATATATATGCACCCTCTGTGGTTGGGAGGAAGCCAGAAATGTACTGCGCAGCACTGGGGAGGAGGAAACCGACAGCACTGTTTTTTCCTATGGATGAGGCCCATCATAGAGGCACAGCAACTCAGGACGAGATAATTCTTTTGATGAACATTTGGTTGCATGCCTGGAGCAATAGAGAAATTCTGCATAATCAGTAGTCAATTGGTGGCAGGGAATGAGCACAGTGAACCATATCTTGGCTACAGTGACTCGGAGCAGTGCATAGGTTGAAACCTACCTTCCTGGTGGTGTGATAGTTATTCTCTGGCTCTAGCCCAGGTGGGCCGAAAATCCACAGACTTCCCAGCAATATGCCATTTTAATGGCATTGGGTCAAAGGGCATGAGCCCATGGACTGCTGGATCAGCAACCAACCAACCATCAATAAAATCAAGTTTTGCTATTGTTACTGGTGAATTAATATTTTGGAAATTTATTTTGTAAAATATGTGAACAAGTTTGACACTGTAGTAAGTAATTGAAAGTAACGTGACTACTAAATGAACAATAACAAAAAAATTAAGTTATTACCTGTAAAGTACATACAGTAATTCATAAATAGAATTAATTTTGAATATTTTTATTTGAAATACTGCACAAGAACTGAACAATTCAGTAGAAAGTATAAACAATTGCTGTAAGGATTTTCAGTTATACATTTCTCAATTAAATACTATATAATATTGTTTAGTGTGTTCCCCCGAATCCCCACCAGGCAGGTAATGCAGCTGGGCAATAAATATGTCAGGTTCAGTCCCACCTACCAAGGTAAATCCACACATCACATTTATAACTAGTAGAAATTGGTGTGACTAACAAACCCTGCACATAACTGCAAGGAGGGTTTCAAAACCCCTTCTCCGATAGTAGGGGGGGGGGGTTCAAAACTCCTCTTGCGTTAGGAAGCCAGTAAGGAAATGACATGTACTACTATGAAGCAAGCCAAAAGAGTGGGCAAACATCCTCTCTCCCATTGTTCCCCCCCCCCCATCCCAAAAAAAAATAAAGTCATCAAAAATTCTCAAATGAAATATAACAATTGTTTAACAACCCCACTAACCTTACTGACGACATATCTACAGCAATGCACAGTATCACAACTCTAAGGGCCATGGGGATATTTAGACTAGCTTATCACATCAACATAGCTGACTTTATAAAACTTCATGATATTTCAAAACATCAACAAATGTCTGATGCTATTGTAAAGCCTTACATAAAAAAAACAAGACTACAAACTATCACCATTTTTCCTTGTGTATCCCTTCCCTTGCCTTCTTCTTCGATGTGAAATCTCAGGTTCTCTAGGAGAATAACACTTCCGTGAGGAGGGTTAGCACAAGCTTCTTCAACTTTAGGTCCAACGCAATCTTCAAGGAACATGATTTTCCTGGTGGAACACAAGAAAGACTAAAATAATCACTACAGGGAACATGAATTTGTATGGGAACAGAAGTTTGAAAACAATAAAAACTTCAGAGAACATGATTTTCTGATGGAAACATAGAATGAAAAACTAACTTCAAGGAACATGATTTTTGTATGGAACATAAGGATAAAAAAAAAAACTTCAGGGAATGTCTTCTTCTGCATTTGCTCTTTGATAACCAACACAAGTTTTTGTGCATTATTTTGTGCCTTCTAGCCCAGCATTTCCATTTTCAGCATGCTTTTAATTTAGGTGAGCTTCCCTAGCTTGTGACAGCATTCGTATCTGTTACCAGGTGACGGATGCATATTGACTCAATACCATGATTGTTTATCACCCACTTGGACTATGCAGACCAAAACATGTCCCTGGGTGACAGTGTCTGAGGAGGCGGTAATCAGATTTAGGCTTGAGTCTACACGTCATCAGGTACTAAACCTTTCATTATTTGGGAGCATAATTTCGGTCTAGGAAACACTGTCAAATAAATTTGGGCTCGGATTCGTTTGCCTTCTTAGTCAAGGTATCATTCACCAGCTCATCCAATTCTGAGTCTATGCATATCTAGGAGCACCAGGGAACATTTTCTGCTTCTATTCCATAAGAAATTTTTCTTGGGGGCAACTAGAAGCTTGTTCTCAAGCTGAACAATGCTTTAGTTACAATTTCCATATAATGTGTTCTCCATTCTATTTGCACATGATGCTACTCTCTAGCACTGTGCTGCCTCCTCGTTGTACTAAATAAGTTTGCCTAACATCTCCAGAGACTTGTACATGGTTCTCAATGTTTTTGATTACATCTACCCATAATGGGATAATGATATTGGCTGCAACTGCAATTCATTGAGTGAACTGGAATGTCCTGCATCATTGTGTATCGACAGTGCCGCTGTATATGTTGGCACAGAGCTGTTGAAGATATTGCTTGTCCTTGTTCAGGTAAATTCTCATTTCATCTGCAGCCTCCATATCCACAGACACAATCCTTAAAAGTGTTGGCCTGGAACACAGCACGAGCAGCTGTTTTTATGTTTCCAGGCTGCACCACGGGGAAATAATCTTAGAATATTGGTTATCTGTTAGCCCTGGAACTTTATGAGAGCAGTGGAGTACCCTTTGCAACCCCTCAGGCAATGTGATAGTAACAAAAGAAGGAAAACCGATAACAACTTCAGGGAACATGGTCTAATGATTTCTGGGAGAAGGGAGGGAATGTGTTGAAACCCAACTCCCCCATCCCCTTTATATGTATCACTTATCTGCTTGCCCAATTTGCAGCATTTGTCCCTGTATCTACACTGTGAACCACAGGTAGGTAATACCTGCCATCCGCTATGGAGGATGTGTATAACAGGTTTTGGTTTGCAATTAGTGCCTACCTACATATTTCATTGGTGTCTACTGTCTTTCCCCAGGTGAAAGCTGGTTGATAGCATCCACACTTGCCGTTAAGTGCAGGGTGGTAACTGCAAGTTTCTGTTCAAGGCCAGATGCGATGCCTGAGTTGTGCTGAATCTGTGCTTGTGAAGTGTTGTTGTGATGTTATCTATTCATCTCTTTCTTGGTCTACCCATGGCTCTGTATCCAGATTATCATTTGTTATAAGCTTTCAATGGTATTTGGCTTAGGTCCATTCTCACAAGATGACCAAACCACTTTATCTGCTGACTTTCTATATATTCGGTATAAGTCAGTATTCCTACTCTTCTTCTGATATCGTCATTTCTTATTCTGTCTAGCTTAGTGACCATAGCAGCTTTTCTCATTATTTTATTGTTAATTGATCTAAATATTATATAAAGATTTTTTGTTCAATAATTTATCAAACTTTCCCATTAATACTCATTTATACATAAATCTACCACTAGAAGAAATGGATATCATTTTGACAGAAATTATCAAATAGATTCTGGCCATATAAAGAGACATAACAGCATGGAAAACCTAGTAATGGAAGACATGATTGCTGGTATCCAGGAAAAGGAACAAACTATATGAAGATGGACAAGAGACACCACAGAACTTTTAAACATGTCCTTTACAGTAGCAAATCAAATCAACCACAATTGTGAGCTGTTCAGTGTCCATAAAAAGAAGACTACATTCTGGAAGTCCAGCTGAATGGTAATCACACAGATGCCAGACTTAACACACATACATTTATCTCACCTTCCCAACAAAGCCTATAATTCTGCAACTACAGCCTTCATACTACATCTCTGATCAGGTCGTCCTTCCGGCTTGCCAAGATGAGATATTAGAACCACAGACTTTGCCCCCTTCTCTAGAGCAAACCTGATGGTCGGTAGAGCCGCTACTATCCTACACAGAGAGAAGATTCATGTCAGCTAACACTCTTCATTGTTAATAGCATAAAGAATAGTTTCTCTTGTTGAGTCCTCTCTTACACTGATCTTGGTTCTCTCTGTCTCCATACTACTACTATAAATCTGTCTCTTTACATTAATATTATTATCTTTCTCTCCATCATTTTTTATCTCTTTTTATTACTTCCTTACTATCACTTGGTCACTATATCTATGTATCTTACATTTATTTTCGCTCTCTCTCTCTCTCTCTCTCTATATATATATATATATATATATATATATATATATATATTCACACACACAGAGTACTTTTTTCTGAATATATGTAGGTATATGGCTTATACTCACCTTCTTTATTTGCTTTTTTACTTTGGTTCTGATTTCGTAAAGAAACTTTCATGCATGTCCAAAACAAAAATTATCAACCGTGAAATATTTAAATGTTCAGCACATTTATTTTTGTTTTATCAGAATGGTAAACGGTCAACACTGACCAGTTTTCTTAGTGACAGACTAAGAGATAAGCTAGGGTCGGGAAACAACCTGAAACTGAAGATAGATATCAGGTATGGATTTGTAGTCAATTCAACCGCATTTCCCAGGTACTAACTTTTAGCACAAAAGCCCTGTTTCGAAATATCTTATTTTACCTTGCACAAATCCTGGAAAATTTCACCTTGTCTTTCATCATTTATACAGTCTTGTTGGTTAATCGGGATTCATCCTTCAAGTGACGCAATTTGACATCTCCCGTGATTTTAATTGGTCACTTTGTGTCATTCATGAAAGAAAATCTCCATAAAAGTCAAATGCATCATGTCAGAAGGATGAATCTCAATGTAGCCCCAATATAGCCCACATGTTTTGTAATGTCCATGGTGACGAACAAAGGAATATCTGACAAAACAAGCGCAGCATAACATCTCTGGCAGACCTGGACAGTAAAGTGATTTTCACACATTTTCAAAGAAAACCAGTAGTTTCATTTTGGTGTGACCATTCAGAGGTCAATTTCTAGAATAATGTATTGCATAAATCCTACAAATAATTTATCTTTGCTGAACCAACTTTCTTGGGCTTTTTATTGGCTGACGAATTGAAGTACATGCAAAGTGACATTGATCAGAAGCATCTGCCAAGATAAGCAACACTGTGTAGATCAGCGCACATGATTAATTAGGAGAAGGAGATTAATACCTAAGAAGGTATTTTTCACAATACTTTAACTTTAACATTCACAAATGTTAAAGTATTGTCACTCTTAGCAAGTTGTTTGGAAAATTTGATTAAATTTGACATAGAATCTGGATTCTAGATAATGCAATTCAGAACTTTGCATCCACACATACAAATTCTACATAGCCAAATATCAAACTATTTAAAGGTATGTTTCATATATCAACATTTTTATAAATATTTTCGAAGTAATGAATTGCACTTATATGTGTGTTATATTGGCGGGGGGGGGGGGGGGGAAGAGTTTTAGTGAACTAAGTGAATACCTGTCTTTTTTTCTAGAAAATAAGTACTGGATATATATATATATATATATATATATATATATATATATATATATATATATATATATATATATATATATATATATATATATATATATATATATATATATATATATATATATATATATACTATATATATATACCTATTTGTTAAACCCTTTATTGCCTTTCAGCATCAGGGGTAGAATACATATATATATATCCACAGCACTTTTATTTAGAGTATCCCATATCCTCATATTTTTTTGCTTTGTATTCTTTTGGTTCTGAGTATCAATTTAAAGAAAATTTCGTGTCCATGAAAACAAAAATTCTACAGTGAAAAAAACTCAAAAGGCTGCCTATCTCATCTATTTTTTTCAGATTTTGCTAAATAATCATGGACATTTGACTCACTGTATAGGTCTAACTTGCTAAAACATCGGGTTTGGATTTATAGCTGACATCCCTCACTATTTCCCTGGTAATAAAATTGTACATCTGCTATATCAAATAATATATGGGGAATACATCAATATAATACATATTTAATAAACATTGTGAGATGATACCACACTAAAAATGTGTAAAATATTACAAACTTTTGATTGTTGGGGATCTTTCCATCTTTCAGATTAACATTGAAGTCAACTCTACAGAGAATGAAAACAATCAAGAACTAATAACAAAGTCATAATGCTATGCATATGTCATGATAATCTCACAGAAAATAATCCTGCATGGGTGTGAAGATGAATTAAACCTCACAGTACTAGGCTGTAGTATCCATGATATTTGTCCGTCGTAATCAACAATAACCAAAAACTCAACCACAATAATAATAATAATAAGTAATAAAAAATAATAAAGTTAATAGTGCATTTTTAAATGACTAACAAGTCCAATGTGAGAACAAACAGTTCTTCTACAGAAATGACAACTGTAGAGGGTGTCTATGTAACACTGAAAAGTGTTTTCTTTTGTATGTGCCCGCTTCTGTCTTGCAGTGTCTTGCCTGGTCTCTTCTGCTGCTAGTGCTCCTGTTCTAAGACTGTAACGTCATGCAGTTCTATCCTGAGCAAGGCTCTCCCAAGAGCCTACGTCAATTTTAAGGTGATGACTTGAGCGTGTCTTTAAAGCGCTTTTTCTGTCCACCAGCTTTTCGAATTCCTGTCTTGAGTGCTCCATAATTTATTTTTTTGGCAGACCTGAGTCCTCCATATGCACAAGATGACCTGTCCAGCGTGCTTGCGCCTTCATAAGTAATGTGTAGATGCTTATTGAAGTTGATTTTTTCAAGACCATTGTAGTCTGGTACTTTGTCCCACCAATAGATGTTTAGTAATTTATGTAGACAGATAAGACAGAAATGATTTAATTTTCTTGCATGTCTAGCATACACTGTCCACATATCACAAGCATATAGTAGGGTTGGTATAACAACTGCATGATATACTTGAAGTTTGGTGGTTGTTCTTATACCTCTTCTGTCCCATACATTGTTGTGTAAACCACCAAATACAGCACTAGCTTTTACCAGTCTATTGTTCATTTCCAAGGACTGGATTACCATAACCTTGACCTTCACTATTTGTTTGGTAGTTAAAAGCTCTGATGTAACTAATTTGGACCAGTATCTGTGGTCAAAGAAGCATACTTCATAAAAAAGATATACTTTTTATTGAACCAAAAATCTGACGTTTCTGGAAGTGAAATGGTGAGTTTTTTAAATGCTGAAGACATCAGACTATTGGTGCAAATAAAGCAGTGACACTGTGCTTTCCCATTCTCTGGGTTACATCCTACTGGAAATCTAGCAGAACCAGTGTCTTGCTACAAGAGAGATAAAGTGGGTGAGACATGGTGAGTTTTATTTTATACTTTGTCTTTGTTCAGTGAGTTATAAACAAAATCAATTTGAGACTGCAGATTCTTCTGCATTTGTTATCAAACTTCTGCAGGTTAACAGGATGTAGTCCAGAGAACGGAATGTGTTGTGTAATGGTTTACAACATGGCTGTACTATATGCACCTTTTAGCCAGACACATCTGCCTCCAGCATGACTGCTGGGGCACTTTTAACCCCCAATGAGTTGGAACAGCTAACTACACTTCCCAAACTTCCGCCGAAGATGGATGTGTCGGGCCATTGGCACAAATAAAACGGTGACACAACGCATTTCCCTTTTCTGGACTACATCCTGCTGGAAATCTAACAGGATCTTGGTCCTGCTAGATCCAGTGGGAGTTTGAGAATGAACGAAGAAGAATACTTCCCAAACTTAGTCACCTCCTATGGCATGCATGGCAGGTAACAGTGTCACTTTCCTTTGCTTGTTTTTCAAGCCCCTGCAACACACGGGTGGGGAGACTGTAGTAAAACTGAATAACACATTGTCAATGACTATAGAAGAAAAATATAAAAATGGTCAATAGCAGATTTATGCTAAACAAATACAAGGAATCAACATTTCTATACCAAAACGTCTTTATCAAGATAGGGGCGGACAAACACAATGGAATGACGATGTCACCAGAAGACTGTATGGAATTATGTACTAGAAACTGACAGAAATGGGAATAAGAGAGTAGCAAACAAAAGCGCAACAATGGAAAACTTGGAAATTACATGACAAGAAAATGTAGCATACAAGGAAAATATGAAATTATAAACAAAACTCCTGCTGAAGATGGATGTGTTGGGCCATTGGCGCAAATAAAGTGGCAACACAACACATTTCCATTCTCTGGAATACATCCTGCCGGAAATCTAGTAGGACCATGGTTCTGCTACAAAGGGAGATCCAGCGGGAGTTTGAGAATGAACGCTGAAGAAGATAAATAAAACCTGGATTAATAATGATAATAGTCTAGCAATCTCTTTAAGACCAGAAAGATATTAGTGATAGTTCATTTGCTTTACAAAAAATATCACAGATGAAAAATCTATGGCATGAGGCATACGGAAGATAGATGATGATGAAATAATCCCATTAGCTGTGAGCAAATGGCTCTTGACTGTGACAGCTCATAGACTTTTTGACAAAACCAGAGATGCTCTTCAGTTCAGTAACCAAGGTAACTCCCACACTCTTATAAGGTTTGTTGTCTCAAAGTTATGATTGTGTTAGTGATGTTTCTGGATGCTTGATTAGTCCCCAAAGAGAGTCGTTCCAATGTGACAGTATCCCAGGATTATCACATCCTGCTAGGAGTGCAGCATATACTTCTGGGTCAACTAAATCTTTCTTCTGTCAAATCATTGACCAGTCTGCAGTGATGGCTCACCTAGCATTTCCTGCCATCTAGGAGACTGCCACAAAAGGACAAAAGTGCAATATCTGCTGGCCTACATCTCTTGTCCTACATCTCACAGAAGTAAAAATTGAGATAAGACATGCAGTGACAGTCATGATTTTTTTCACAGATTTTTAGGCTGATAGGTTGTCAGCTTATCATCTAACTTTACTTAGCGACCTCTTACAACATGCCTCTTCTTCTTTCTGTCCTTATATACCTTTTGGTCTTTTGCCCTTCTATTTGCCTCTTCTGCTGTTATATTTCTGACTGTCTCTAATACACTATCTAACCACCTTTTATGAGGGCGTCCAATAGGTCGACTGTATTCGTATCGTTTGTTAAGGGTTTCTTGGATAATACTTTGCTCTTTCTGTCTGGTTATGTGGCCGAACCATTTAACTTGTTATTTCTGAATATATTCTAATGTTGACGTGATCCCTAATTGTTTTCTTAGTTCTTCCTTTCTGATTTTGTCTCTCTTGCTGACTCCAGTGATACGTCTTACACATTTCATTTCAGTTGTGTTAATCTATGAATTGTTCTAGAATCCAATGTCCATGTGTAACACTGATAACACAACGTTGGTAGAAAAATGGTGTTGAATAGTTCTTTCTTTGTTTCTAGTGTAATATCTTTGTTTTGTTCTAAAGGTGTTAATTGACCAATGACCTGACAGGCCTTATTACATCTTGCATCTATTTCTGCTTCTGGTTTGTTGTCATATCTCAATGTGCTGCCAAGATATTTAAATTCATCTACTTGTTTTAGTTGTTTGTTGTTTATCTGGATGTTGATGTTCTCCTTTTCTCTTGCAATATTCATTACTTCTGTTTTGTCTGTATTGATTTTCATTCCAAATTGCTTGCCTGTTGTATCTATTATGCTTAGGTTGTCTTGCAGGTTTTTTATACTGTTGTGGAATAAAACCTGGTCATCTGCAAAAAGCAGTTCATTTGTTTCATTTGAGTTTGCTGTTTTGTTTATATGGTCCATGTATGTAATAAAAAGTAGTGGGGACAATACACATTCCTGTTTTACTCCTGTACTAATCACAAAGTCTTCTGTATAGCCTACTGCTGTTTTTTCAGTGCAGCTGCTATTGTTAAAGAGACTTTTACAGACGCTAATTAAATGTTGGTGTACTCCATAAATTTTTAATGTTTCCTAGAGTTTTTCTCAGTTCACTCGGTCAAATGCTTTCTCTTGATATATGAAGGATATGTATATTTTGACATGTCTGAGTAGAAATAATACAGTGGCCATATTCTTTGTACTCTGAACTAGAAATCCAGGCCTAGGTTACTACACGAGTGAGGTGCAAACAGAAAAACAGTTATAACTGTTAAGAAGCTATATTTTTCCATTGGCAACATATTGTTGGTTACTGGTATTAATCCATATGATTTCCATATGATTACAATATATGATTACAAAATATGATTACAACATATGGTTACAACGTATGGACTTTAGTACTGACATCTGCAATGGAAAAAAATAGCATTTGAAATGAAATTCTTTAGAAAGGTCCTAAGAATATCATGGACAGAAAGACAACACAACACGGCCATCCTTAAAGACCTGTACTTGAAGAAAATTGGCTCCTCACAAGTAACAAACAGCATAAGCTAATACTTTTTGGACATATAAAAAGACACAATTGGCTAGGAAGATTCATCTTAGAGGGAAAGAGAACAAGAAGCAGACCAAGAATATGGTGAACTTAAATTGTCTTTTTGAAACCTTTTGAAAATGACAAGCTGCACAGCTTGCATCGAATTGTGAGGTTTTAGAGAGCGGCAGTTAAGAGAACATTCTGCAAAGAACATGTCATATAGAAGATGAATCTCTTAGCTCGATGCGATAAGAGCTCACAACATAATGTCTGTCACACTGATTCAAGAGTGAATACTTTTCCTCCTAAAAAAAAAACAATAATTAAAAACAACTCTCAAAAACAAGGTGACAAACCTTTTTTTAGGTAAACACCCCTATCCCAACCCCTCACATACCTACAGCCCTGCACAATACCCTTACCGTATCAAAACTCGTTTTTCTCTGAGGTCCACCTTATCAATTGTGAGCTTGTTAACACTGGCAAATAACTCCTGCGGATGACATGACAACTAAGCTGAGGTGTGATCATTTATGAAATGTGCAAGTGTGTGATTATCAGGTCAAAGTTGTAAATTGCCAGTACCATAATCCAAATAGTGCTTTAATTATAAAATTCTATAACCAAGTTCTGATATGCCAGTAGCCATGGCTGAAAATATGACTTAACTCACTGATGACTATAATCACATGTTTCTTAACCCATGTTGACCGCAGGCAACATTCATCACACCTGCTGCGATTGCAGCTTTGGACACCTACTATGATTGAAAAATCCAAAAATCTGCAATCAAAATAGATGAAAACTGCAAACCATTCATTTCTTCATCTCAATATGAGAAACAACCATGCATGGTTTAAAGGAAAAACTTTTTTTTTTTAAATTTACTTCCTTGTTAGTGACATGAAATGTGTGATACAGAACATAGCGACCTTGATTATCGCAGATCAAATGATATAGGCCTATCATAAAGCTTGTGGTAGAATTTCTGGTGTTTTCATCAGAAAATCAATGAGAAAGATATTTATGAACAATTTGAAGACATTGCCTTTGATTAGTCTTACAAATTGACTGCAAAAGTATAACTGAAGATAAAACGTGTTAATTTATTTAGCCTTGGAAGCAATCAGAACTGCTGATTTCAGTCTGCTTCTAAAGTTTTTTTCTGTAAAATGCAACAAATGCAAAGTTATATAGGGTACATCTTTATTTCTTGTTGCATTGATATTGACAGATCTACATAATGTTTAAAATATAAAATACTGAAAAAAAAGTTTAGTCCTATAGGCTTATGTCATTACTTCAGGCTCATAGATAAGTAGTGGGGGTTTGAACACCCCTCTCCCTTTTCTCAGCCATAACTAGCAGTGAGGCTCTTACATTATTGATGTAACCATTTCCATAGTATTTAGATTAGTCTTTCCTGTTTCTATGAATTTTAATGCATGATCAACATACCTTTCTGTGAAGTTTATAATAAGGAAAGTACAGAAACAGCCTCAATATGATTTTAAGAAGTATTTCAAGACAAAAATCAATTAATAGAATTTAATATGTAGGGGCCTACTCACTACAGAAAAAGTGAAATCCAACAGGCAAAACTTGGAACAAGTTAGTGAAATTTTGCTAATCACTGATAGCACAGTAATCATCATCATCATCAAGTGCCGTCTCCACAACGAAGCTTGGCTGCAACAGACCTCCAACATCCCCTGTCTCTTGTCTTGGTGGTGCACTCCGCTAGACTGTAACCTGTCCATCTTGTGATGTTACTTTCCCACTTGTATCTCTGCTCGCCTCTTGCTTGCTTCCCTTTGACTTTACCTTCAAGTAAGGTCTTCAATAAGGTGTCATTCCTTTTAATGTGTTCAAAATATTTTATTTGCCTGATCCTTATTTCTCTTAGTAATTCTTTCTTCATATTAAGTGTTTTAGAACCTCTTATTAACACACACAAATTGATGTTTCAATCAAAAAGCCTTTATCATTATGTTCTTGATAAATGCCTTCTGGTTGAAATGTTGATTTGTGTGTTAGAAAACTTGATTACACTATTTCAAGTTTCGCCTTAAAGAATTTAACAGATTTTTTTCACTCATTGATTTGTGATTCCATGACTATAATTTATAAATATATTTATCTGCTCTTTATGCATTTTTATGTTTTTAAAAGTTGTTTTGATGGAACTTTTATACAGATCTTTGTCTCACCGGGTTGACGAGTATGAAGATGGTATGAAGATGGAAATTGCTAACAATCATGGAGAGATACCGATAATATAAATGGATATAGACAAATCGAGTGGATAACTGCACGGCTGTAAATAAGTTTGTCTTTTGTCTACTATCTATTGTCTTTCCCAAGGTGAATGAATGATGATTGATAGTATCCACACTTGCCGTTAAGTGTAGTGGTGGGAGCCTCAGTTGTCGTTCCAAGGCCAGATTTTTTTGCCTTGGTTGCATCAATTCCAAGTTTGTTCAAGGTTATCTTGATGTTTTCTTCACTGTTTTCTTAGTCTACCTTTGACTTCATGTCCTGATATTCTTTTATTATATGCTGTATTTGGTTTGGGTTCATTCTCATAAGGTGACCAAACCATTTTACTTGCTGTTTTTCGATATGTTCAATACATGATATTATACCTACAATTTTCCTAATTTATTCATTTGTTATTTTATCTAGTTTAGTAAACATTGCAGTTTTTTAAAGACACTTTTCTCAGGACATATGTGAATCTGTTTTGTCGTATATTTTCTATATACGTGTTCGAGCGCACTTATGTTTCATGAAAGTATAACTATTTTATTTACTTTGCTCACATTAATTATTGAAAAACCAACCTGGCAAGTACTGGCAACATACCTAGGCAGATTTATGCCATTTTGTTAGAAAAATTGGACAAATACGTTGATTGAAGTCTTAAATCTACATTCAAAATCATTAATTCCATTCAAACACTAAAATTACTCTTTAGCGAATGAGTTAAAATTATTTGGCTTTTCTTTGGCTTGTTTCACTTTGGTGTTATCTATTGTTATATCCATTGGTGTTGCATACTTGCTAATTTTCATAACCTGTTTTCTATACATTAATTTTCATGTTGCACTTCCTCGAAGAAAGGAAGAAGACAAGATGACAATAAGAAGACATTACTGGATAATATCAAGGACTGGGCATGGTGTGAAATTTCCAAACTCATCAGGAAGGTAGAGAATACAGATGCATGTAGATATTTCTGCACCAAATGTCTTACTGTGACACTCATACGACCCTGAGAGGTTATGGGTTTTATTATTATTATTCTTTCTTTTCACTTTATACTTCTTTATGCCTTGCAGCATCAGGGGTAGAAGAGTTCTCTGGAGATTTCTTTCTTGTGTGCTTTATATATGTTTATTTTGATTGACTCTTATTTCTGTAAGCCATCGTTTGTGAGTTCTACCCCTGGCAGTATCCACTGTGTCTGTATAGTAATGCTTTTTGTGGGGCACTGTCTGATGGTAGTCTGGAAGCATGTGAAAACCACTTAATCTGTTGTCCTTCAATGTAATCCATAATTGACATTGTGTTTGTTAGTGTTCTGATGTTTTCATTTCTGATTCTGACTCTTATTGTTACTCTGAGGACTGGACAAGCCATTTCTGTTGTAACAAGTTTTCTTTTAGATTCTATTGTTAGTGTCCATGTTTGTCATTGGTAGCATAGTGATGATATGATGATCGTTTTATATAGAGTGCAGTTTTGGTGTTCCTGTTCACATATTTGTTTTTGAAAATAGGAGACATCTACCCCACGATCCAATATGCTAAGTTGCATCTGTGTTGGATTTCTTTGGTGTTTTTCCCATTCAGTGATATGATGCTTCCAAGATATGTGAATTCTTTCATCTGTTTAAGTTGTTGATGATCGATTAGAATAGCGATGTTTCTTTCTGTTTTTGCGATTGACATATTACCTCTGTTTTTTTCTGTGTTTATCTTCATGTTAAAGTCCCTACATGTTGTGTGCAATCTATTTATATGTTGTTGTAGTTGTTCTTTTGTTGTTGCTATTATTGCTTGATCATTTGTAAAAAGAAGCCCTCAGGAGGTTGTTTAGATTGTCTTCTTCATTTGTGTTGGCAATTTTGCATAGGACTATGCAATCGATATATGTGATGAATAACAAGGGAGATAGAACACATCCCTGTCACACGCCAGAATGTATGTGGAATTTATCTGAAAGCCCTACACTCGTTATATCTGCAAATTGACTGCCTGTGGTAACTACTTCTACACAAGTTGATTAGATATTGTGGAATCCCATATTTTGATAGTATTTTCCACAGTTGTCTGTCTACTTGTTTACGTTTCTTCTTCTTCATCGTTCATTCTCCAACTCCCGCTGGATCTCTCTTGTAACAGGAACAAAGTCTATACTAGATTTCCAGTAGGATGTAGTCCAGAAAACGGAAATGCGTTGTGTCGCTGTTTTATTATCGCCAATAGCCTGACACATATCTGTGGGTTTACGTTTGATATTTACAATTTACAGCCATCTTCTGAGAACTCTCCATTGTTTTCTACAAGCGGTATTACTTAGTACTAGTTCTTACACTGTCGGGTGACTAAACCAGTCACAGTGTCGTTTCAATTCTCCGAAATGGTTAAACCGTGTTCTAATCTAGGCTTAATTCTTCTTCTTCTTCTGCGTTCAGCATGTGATCATGCTAAACTGTCAGACCTGTCATCAAGACGAAGTCCACTGTCTTCTCTAGGTCAGAGCGGCTGCCCCTTAGCTTTTGCCTCAAGTCTGTATCCTCTGGCCAGGTCTGCTGTCTTTGCTCTTTGTATGTTAGGCAGTCCTGAAGTACCATATGTATTCTGGAGTCTGGGTTCCGGATCCACATGGACATTCATCTGTGTATGAGATCCTTAATCGATAAAGGCGAAATATTGTGGTCTGTTGATATCTTTGGAGGAGATGTATTGCATCATGTTCGTATTCCCCTTCCATTTCTTTCTTCTACTTTGCTGAGTATATGTTGCAGATTATTGGTTTTACTTCTCCGTAAGTCAGTGGGTGTCTGTGTTGCTCCATTTCACTTCCTGCCTTTGACAGAGCATCCGCTTTCTCATTTCCCATGATTCCACAGTGTGATGGTATCCACTGAAGGGCAATAGCTGTTGATTTTTGGATCTGTCAGCTCATGTCTGATGTTGTACAGAAGGCTTTCGTTTCTGTTGCTCTGGATTGATTCCAGTAGGGATCTGCAATTTGTGAATATGGCTATCTTCTTTTGGTCTTGGCAGTCCTGGTTCAGTGAAGGCTTTCAGTGCTTGATGGAGTGCAACTGCTTCTGCTCTAAAATTAGAGGAGTATTTCCCGGTTGGAAAAGCTTTTGATATTGTCTTCCCATCTTTGAGTCTTATAAAAATTCCACCTCCTCCATTCCTTACTGCTCCTTCTGCCGATCCATCTGTGTAGACATGTGTCCAATCCTTGGGATTGTATTTTATTTCTATCATCTCCAGTGTCAATGCTTTTAGTTGAGGTGGAGTTTGGTATTCCTTATTAATTATTCCAGGAACCTGTGTTATTATGGAGACATTCTGGAGACTATTGCCTGGCTCTTCAAAGTCCATTAGTGTTTCAATTTCATTTGGGTGTTTGTGAGGATTTCTTTATGTTGTTCATAGATATCTTTAGAGATGTGACAGAAGCTGGTTCTCTTCAACCTGCTTGTGGTTGATCTAGAAATTTGCGCATACATCAGATGGTTTGACATGCGCTTAATTTTTTCCCTTTAAACAAGCACTCTTTCTTCTCTTCTGTTATCCAGTGGGTGGATGTTTGCATGTTTTTCCATTGCATGGATTGGAGAGGTTTTCATCCCTCCAGAGATAAGTCGAAGTCCTGCATCTTGTACTTTAGATAGGCGATTAGTGTTTGTTTTTTATGCTGATGCCCAGGCTGTCATTCCATATTCTACTACAGGTCTGACTGTACCCATATAGACTTTTCGGAGAATATTTCCATTTGCTCCCCAGCTTGTTTCTGCAAGTTTCTTCATCAAGGATAGCCTCCTGGTTGTCCTGGTTGCTTTTTTGCTCTGTGGTTATTAGGTGTGGTTTCCAGGTGAGTCGCTTGTCTAGTGTAACCCCTAGATATGTAGGGTTCTCCACATGTGCTAGCTCACTTCCATTTATTTTAAGATCTGCTTTATCTTGGTGGTTTGAAAGTGAGAAGATGGTTGTCACCGTTTTGGAGAGGTTGATCTGGACTCCCCAGTCAGATGCCCATTCACTTAAGGTGTCAAGTGCTGTCTGCATTCTGTTTTTTACAGTGGATAGGTTTCCTGCCGCACTCCAGGCAGTAAAGTCATCTGCATGAAGAGCCTTTGAAATATGATGTGACAGTTTCTCTCCCATATCATTGATGAATACTAGGAAAAGGGTAGGAGAGATCACTCCTCCTTGACGTACTCCTTGTTGCAGAGTAACACGTTTGCTTAGTTTACCATCTACTATTACTAGGTTTAATTCTAATATAGGTCTTCACTGTGACCTATGTTCTAATTTTCAGGGGTATTTCCTAACTTTTGTCTGTAGGATTAGAGTTAGAATTAGGGTTTGGGTTAGAATTAATATTTAGAATTAGAGTAACATTAGCATATGCAGCAGCTGTGATATTTAATCAACTAATTTAAGTTTTCAAAAATATTCTCTTAAATTCTCGTCTGCGTTGGGAGATGTGAAGTCACGCATCAATCAATTTGGTGTTCCACAGAATTCTGTGACATCAGCTAGCTAGGATTGTAAACAGTGTGTTATTTATAGTATAAATAACCAAATGGTCAGAGGGTGTCCGACAAAGTGGATGGTGCCGCAGTAACCTAATGAACAAATAGTCAAGCAAAATAAATTAAACAGGTTACTAAAACACTTACCTTGCCTAATAATAAAAATATATTAAAAAGTATATATAAAAAACATACAATAAAACTAAACAGGACAATTCTCCACGTATCAGCTCAAATTGAACCTTTTTCAAGAGACAAACAACAGAAAACAACACAATAAAAAAAAAATTGATGACTAGATTTCATCAAGCCCCATTTCCATAACGCAGGGATGGCAACGCATCTAGTAAAAGAGAAAATGCGTGCATTCATTATAAACAAACCGAAAGTGGGAAATTAGAGGCACTATAGATATAGTTGGGATGTTTATAATGAGTGCAAGAATAATAAAAGAAAAAGATAAGAAAAATACTCCTTTTGTCACTTTATCAGACAGGCTGGTTTTAAGAACATAGTCACATCAGGCAAGAATGAAGAGAACAAAGACAGATGGGGACGTGAGAAAATATTCGTTTGACAACCTAGCAAGGCTTGGAAACAACAATCCTTATAACAATACTGTGAACAGAGAACCATGGTCACCTACGCCAACCAGAATGGCATATGATAATGATAGATGAGTAATGATGAGGTTGTGTGGTGGTGGGGTGAGTGGGTTTGGGGAAGGAAGGATACAAGAAGAATCATCATTTGAAAACGCATGGAATGAATGTGAAACCAAATATAGACATAAACATATATATAAAACCAAACCTAAACATACATAGAAATGTATACACACACCAAGAGTCAAGAAATAAACACATAACAAGATGGACACAGATGTGTGAAGGATACCCACACAAAATGCACAGGCATGTAAATGTATCCACACATAGGAAAGGACTCACACCAGAATAGGCATACATATTGACACAGTTGGAGATACGTGCATTAACATAAACAAGCGCTCACATAAAAATATATATATATATCCTTTCCTATCCTATGGAGTCCTTTCCTATGTGTGGATACATTTACATGCCTGTGCATTTTGTGTGGGTATCCTATATATATATATATATGAACATGCATCCACATAAACACTTTCTCACAAAAATAAAAACAATAACATGAACATTCGCACACATAGAAACATATTCATATATTAATGTAAATCATCGTGACTCCCCAGTGTCTAATCATTTTAACAGCCCGTCACATCATGGTAGCTTTGATGTCTCTGTAACCGGTTTGTTACGTTGTTATACCGGTGACCGGCAACGTCAGTCCTTGGAATATCGTCTCATTTGTCATATGGGAGTCTTACAACCACACGGAATGAACATTAATCACCGTTTTGTTTGAGTTATCCACCTTTTCTTTATACCCTCTACTCCCGTATTGCACTGATTCTTGTAATTATTTGTCTTTGTACACTTTCGTGAGTAATTATTTTTGTGTGTGCCGTACTTCTATATATTTCCTTTATGTCTTCTTTCGTTTGTGTATGTCAATATGTGATTATTTTGTACTCTAGTCCATCAATTGTACATTGGAATGCCATTTTGTTATTGTTAAATCATTTACATATTTAGATTTTGATTTCCTCGTTGTTATTGCAGTTGTCTCTTCGATGGGTGCCCACACATGTATAGTTGTTTGTATATGCATTTTGTTTTACATGGTTCTATGTATCCACACAATTACTTTGGGCCACACATTTGTATGTATACATATGCAGTTGTTATAGAATTATCTTTATGGGAACGAACGTTTATATTTACATTAATATATGTATATGTTTCTATGTGTGCGAATGTTCATGTTATTGTTTTTATTTTTGTGAGAAAGTGTTTATGTGGATGCATGTTCATATTTATTTATAGTGCAGTGAAGACCTAAACTAGAAATCTGCCCTAATCTATAACGGTGCAAGTTGCTTTTAATTCTACACTGTGACCTTTGCTCTACTTTCGTGGTATGTGCTAACCTTTGGTGTGTGATTTGGCAAGCTTATGGTTAAGTCATGATACAGGCAGGTTTGGAGAACATAGTCACAACAGGCAGGATTGAGAGCACCAGAGACAGAGGGCGACAACGTGAGAAAATGTTAGACAGTTTGACGACCTGGCAAGGCAGAGAAACAACAACGACTTTGATACATGATACTGTGGACAGAGAGCTGTGGAGAGCCATGACCGCCTACGCCACCTGGCATGGCACCTGATGATGATGGTTAAGTACTAAAAGTATGGTTAGAAATACTGTGTAGTGTGTAGTAATAGTGTGTAGCGGGCAGAAATACTGAGCGCTTAGTATAAATAATAAGAAATGTTAAAAAATGTGTAAATTGGAAAAGAAACTGATTAGCTTAAGTTCGTCTGTGTCTATATTTGATCTCAGTGATTTCCGGGATGTGAGGTCACGGCAGCCATTAATTTCATTGGTATTAAACGGAAATCCGTGACGTTGCCTAGTTAAAAATGTAAATAGTGTGCTATTTATAGCACAGTGTAGAATCAAAAGCAGTTTTTACCGAGATAACAATAATATTGGTCAAAATAATACTTGCGACAGTCCTACAAATAGTTGTTTTAGAATAATAACAATGTCGATAATGACGCTGATAATGTTACTTACATCATAAACTGTAGTCTGATGTCCTGGAATGTCTGGAGTAGTTGGTTTCAGGGCGGCATTACTCATGACTTTCAACTGGAAAAGGTGGTGATGTCGTAAAATAATACGTTTAGTATAAATAGTCTGTGCTTAAAATACAGTGGGAGTGTTGCATGGTTTCATTCCGCAAAATCTGTAGTTATAATTAGGCTCAATTTGGTTCAACGTTATCATACTAACAACTATAGTTGCAAAATGAGATGTCTTTGAATCGGCTTTTTAACAAGGAAAGTATGCCTGTTTATAGATTTTGTTGGTAAGAGAAAACCACATGATATTATACACTGTAGCAGCCTGTTGTCATGAACACTGCCACATACCGCTTTCAGGATCGTATTTCTTGGCCATTCCCTGGAACTGTGGAGGACCAATAAATGAACATGACGGAATCTGTCTCACTTTCTCTGTCAGATACACGCCTACGCGCGCACACATACACACACAGACGCCGTACATACAACTTTGAAAACGGATTTTGATTTTTTGTTTGTTGACAGAGCTCGTTTCGCTTCTGGTCGAGTTTTTGATTATATTTTTTTAACAGCTAAAAAACGGGGGGGGGGGGGGGGGGAATGAGTGATACCATCTCTTTACTGGCTTTATAGGATGGACAGGGTGTGGGAAGTTGCCAAACATATCAGGATGATAGAGATGTGTGATGATATTTCTAAATGTCTTAATGTGATACCCTACGACCCTGACAGGTTATGGGTTTTATTATTATTATTATTATTATCATTATTAATCTCTCTTTCTTACCTCAATTGAGAATGCTAAGTTCTTCTTCTTAGTTAGTGTGTTCTAAAACGCCTGCAGCTTAACAGGATGTAGTTCATAAAACGGAATGCTTTGTGTCAATGTCTATAGCTTGACTGCGATATCTGCGCCTTTCGGTCTGACACATCCAACTTCATCATTGCATCTGGGTCACTTTTACTATATATAGGATGTAACAGCCATCTCCACTCACAGAACGTCCTTAGTAGCATCTTACAGCACGCATGGCATTTTGAAGTGTTGGTATAATTTGCTCCAAGTAGCGAAACATGGACCTCCTGCTGACAACTGAATTCATAGAGGTGGCCCACATTCCTGTATAGACTTATGAGCATAGGAAACTGATCGCAGAACAAGGACTGTGTATAGACGTCATGTGAGGAAACTCAATCAATTTCACACAACGTGTCTCAGAAAAGTTATGAACATTAGATGGCAAGACAGGATTCCAGATACAACTGTCCTTGACAGATCTGAAACCCCTAGCATCGCCACTATTCTGATGCAGACACAGATTCGTTGGGCAGGTCATTGGGTACATATGCCAGATTATCGACTGTTTAAGATACTTCTTTATGGTGAGCTGGAGAAGGGTAAACGATATCAAGGTGGCCAAAAGAAGCGCTACAAGGACTCGTTGAAGACCTCACTGAAGGCCTTTCAAAAAGACCAAGCCACATGGGAAGAACTTGCACAAAATAGATCTACATGGTGTTCCACAGTTAAAAAAGGGTGAATAATATTGTGAAAAGAGGAGAAATGATGCAGCTCAACAGCGTAGAGTAGCTAGAAAGTCACAGATAGATCAACATCGGTCTACAGTGATAATTCCTTGTCCGAACTGTCCAAGGACATTTGCAGCTCGAATAGGGCTTATTAGCCATTAGCCATCTACGAGCTATTAGGCATGGACATAATTCTAACTGGATTTTCAAAACTGTAACAAATGGTCATCGTTATTTATGATGGACGAACAACAACATTGTTTGCTCCCCCTTCGGACCACGACAACACACGGGCTACAAAGATATATGTTAAATATGGTGTTCTTGTATATGGTCGTGTGCAATATTGCCTTTGTTTGGGTTCTTCTACACTTTACGTCTGCTGTTAGTAAGGTGTTTAAATGTTTGAATATATTAACTTGCTTTAGAGCAATCCCATCTACTTTGATACTGCATTCTGTGGGAAGTGGATTTAATTTATTTGAACGATTTGGGGGGGGGGGGGGGGAAGAGATCTTGCACGCGGCGAGATAATTCAGTTTCGTTAAGACCCATTATTAGGTCTATATACCTTCTCAGAATTTCATCGAAATAGTTACCTTACCTAACCCGAAAAAATTGGCCCGTGCCCCCCCCCCCCCTTCTATTAGATATTCAGTTTATTCTTCGTTTCTTCGTGTCTTCCCCCCCCCCCCCCAACCAACAAATTTAGGTAGCCACAATTTGGCATTCTGGCATCGTTTAAGTCATTCTTTCATACCAGACAATTAGACATGGTGTTGTGAACCATTTGAAACTAGTGATCACTACATAAAGACATACTGTATAGGCCTACATATATACACACACAAACTTATTACTCCGCAGGAATTTATGTAAATATTAAAACTATATTTGTATATGTACGTACATCCGGGATAGACAAGCACAGAATTGTATTTGAGGTCGGATGTGAAATAAACTAAGAAAGTCAGTATAATTTAATGCTGGTGCTGTGTGGTGCGTCAGCATGTTAGATTGGTAATGGATCGATGTCATTGCGCTCCTGGCAAACCCGTACATGCTGGGCTCGCTGCCTCATCAGTTTCCGAAGAGTGTATAATTCCCATGTCTCTGATTAAAAACAGAGATTCTCAGAATCTTACTCTGCCCCGGAGAATTCCATCCCTATTTTACAAGACCGTAGATATGAAAAGAAAAGGGGGGGGGGGGCTTATTTCATAATCCTTAGTAAAATACAAATGACCAAAATGTCAGAGGATGTGCATGCAAAATATAAGACAATACTTAGCAATATACAAAAATAACACAAATGATAATCTAACTAGCTGACCAGAAAGCGGGGAGAATAATTATAGTTAGACAATGAAGTTTTATATCAGGAAAAGAAGAGATGTATATAAACTATCAAAATAGAAAATACCAGAACAAGACGCCTACCATTATCTAGATCGACAATGTATGCAGGACAGATCACTATATTTCGTCGCATGATGGGACACAACAGACTGATGCACAATATGCGACTGTCGCTATACCATTGCGAACGTGTCAAATACGTGGAGCATCCTACATTGAGCATATTCTGTATAGAACTGCCTCCAGTATAAACTGAGAGAGAGGTGCAAAGGGTCTCGCATTGCTCTCGTGTGGACCCAGAGTTAGCAGATACCTAAGATCTTGAAAGTACCTCCTCGTGGTGCACCCTGGAAACAGAAATACCGCTGCTCTTGTTGTCTTCCTGGCCAACACTTTTAGGCTCGTGTCCGTGGAGGCTGTAGATGGAATGATAATTATCTGCAAAGAAACAGGAAATATCTCCGAAACCTCTACGCCAACACACACAGCAGTACTATCAACACACAGTAACGTAAGGCACCTGTATGTTTCGTCTCGGTCAGCCAAAAATGCAGAGACGGAGGAGCGGCCAATGTCAATGTCTCGAAATTTGTAGATCTCGCTAAGATATGGTGATCCTATGAGAACACATCGAATCTGGAAAAAGGCAACACGCGCTGAAGGGCATCCTTGTATATGTGAACAATATAGTGGCAAGGAAGTTACAATTGTCCAGCACGAGACAGACTGGCAGAAGTGCTGTTCATTTTCGAGAACACACAGAAGCTCACATGTCCCACAAATGCCTCCATTCTTCTTCTTCTTCTTCTGAGTTCGCTTTCTTATAACCACATCGAATAAATCGTGTGATTTCCGCCGTGGAGCGTGAAGTACATTGTACTGCACGTTCCACAGTTGAACTGTGTTATTTGCGCCTCGGTTGGCTCACTTTGTGGCCGGGACATCCGAGGCCTAGCACACCCGTTGTCGTCTTGCCGTTAATTCGAGTAATAGGCTTTGCTAGCCTGTGACAGTCTCCTATCTGTCGCCGGGCACACGAGTGTGTAATGACTCTTCGCTGAGACGATTGTTTTTCCCGTCTATCTCGCACCAAGTGTTCCACATAGTGAGTGAACTTGCAGTGGCGTAGAGAGGCGGGGGCGGAGGTGCGGACCGCCCCGGGCGGCATCATCGAGAGGGCGGCAAATTTATTTTCGTCCAGTCTTTCACAATCACTGACTTTTTTTTTCATGTCACAAGGGCGAAAAATTATGATTCCGCCCCGGATGCCATTGACCAACGCTACGCACTGTGTACAAGTCTATGCATTTCTGCGAACAAGTCAATTTTAGTTCTTGATTCTTGATTAGAAATTGGCTTCACAGCAGGAGGGACATTCCCATAAGTGCTCCGCCCTCCGCTCCAGCAGACATCCCAGTGTATGTAGACTCAGAGTCCCAGTCAGATGTTGATTGTGTAATCTTCGTGACTTTCTAAATTTTTTTTGCCTTCTCTCACCTCTGGACAGTGGCGTGCATAGGGTAATTGCAGCCCGGTGCGATGAATATTTTGACCCCCCCCCCCCCACCTGCCTGAAATTGATTTTAAAAATTCCGAGTAAAATTTTACAAGTTTATTAATATTATCGATTTTATCCACATTTAACAAAGATAGAAATACATTTTAAAATGTAAATTTAAAATTACAAATTCACTTTGCGAGCTTTTTGACTAGCGAAGTTATTAATGACTGTGTCGAAGCTCACATCATTGACCAGCTCATGTTCGATTGATATTATTGCGAGGTTGTTTAATATCAAGTTGTTCATAGTTGACCTGCGATAGTTTTTGATTAATTTGAGTTTGGAGAAACTTCTTTCACGTGTAGCTATACTAACTTCTAGAGTTAGGAACATACACAGTAAAAGACAATGTTGGGTACTGAATGGGAAAGCTGATGTTTGTGAACAAAGAAAAGTAATTCCATAGGCCCTTGGTCCTTTAAGTTCAAGACCGAAGGTGCTGCGACAAAATTCATTAGTCACTTTCTCTCGAGTAAAAATTCATCCTTGTCGATGTCATCATAAAGGAGCGTTGTGAAGATCAATGTCGACTCGATCGTCTAACAGTTGCTTTGGAGAAAGAAAGCCAAACTTGTCAGCAACCTCATGCATTTGTGCAATTCTTGTTGAATTCTCCTGTTTCACTCTGTCCATGGAAGCGCATATTTCCAACCAAAGTTCATTTCTGTAGCTTAACCCGGCATCTGCGGCTTCTTCTCCAGGCATGGCAAAGACTGGCAAAGGATGGAGCAACACAGGCACAAAAAAACCAAGAAATCACCTACTAAGAAAAGAAGACCCTCATCAAAGCCATCAGGAAAGTCGACCACCCAAAAGACAATTACCACTATCTCAACAGGGCAGAGCAGGTTATTATCTTCCGCCTCAGAACAGGACACAACAGATTAAACAGCCACTTAAATAGACTAAGATTTATCCCATCACCGCTGTGCCTTTGTGGGCAGACAGCACAGACAGCTGAACATATCCTGCAAGACTGCAATACACTAAACCAGTTAAAGGAAGAACACTGGCCTACAGAGATGGATATCCACAGAAAGATGTATGGGAGCACCGAGGAGCTTTCAAATACAGCAGCATTTATTAAGAAAACAGGACTTGCTGTGTAGACATGTCAAACTCCGAACGAGAAGAAGAAGACAAGCCAGTACGACATCTTAACTATCAAAATTATTTTCTTTCACCGGTAAGATTTTCTAAAAGGAAAAAGACATATAGAGCCAAATCTGGAGAATATGGTGGGTGTGGAATAATTGTAATATTCAAATCTAAAGAATATGATGGGTGTGGAATAATTTCAATATTCAAATCTATAGAATATAATGGGCGTGAAATAATTTCAATATTCCAGTCGTTGACTGTTTGCAACGCAAGCCATGCTTTATGGGAAGGTGCATTGTCTTAAAGCAAGAGAATAATTTGAGTGCGAGTTATCCCTCGTTTTCTGGTAAGTCTTTTTAAGTTTGGTAAGTTTGGTATGGAGATCAACGTATCACTGGCCTTTAGTCGTCTTGCATTGAGGCAGGTATTTTTTCATTATGACACATTTGATGTCCCATACAATCAAAATCACTTTTCTTGCATATTTCTTTAATCTTTGATTGATATGCGTTGGTAATGGTGATTCTAACAGACCCCCAGAGTATTCTGAAAAATGAGCTCTGGTTTCTGCCCTTTGCACCTCATTCTGCGTTAAAGAAACATAGATAGGACCTCTGGAACCACACAGGATAAAATGGGGAGCGTACTTACCCAGCGAAACACAGGAACAATTAACATGCATACCTTTCGACATTTGCTGGGAGAGACTGGGCACCTATGTGCCTGTCAGTTATCGTTTTCATCATGATGCGCCATGATCGCGATGAAAGTTGGCTGCAACGGACCTCCAACATCCCCTTTCTTTTGTCTTGGTTATGCACTATGCCAGACTGTAACATGTCCATCTCGTGATATTTCTCTCCCACTTGTATCTCTGCATAACCTTGCTCGCCTCCCCTCAATCCAGTTAGGTCTGCAATAAGGTGTCATGTCTTTTAATATGTTCAAAATACATTATTTGTTTTATCTTTATTTCTTTAATAGTTCTTTTTTTATACAAAGTATTAATTTTTATGGTTCGTTTTCTTATCTTTCCACGAAGTTCCCCTATTCTCTCTCTCTCTCTCTCTCTCTCTCTCACACACACACACTCACACACACGCACGCACGCACGCACACGCGCACACACGCACACACACATACATACACACATGCTTATGCGTGTGTATGTGTGCGTGCGTTCGCATGTTCATTATTACATGATGGTCAGACAGTCCCATATGTAAGCTTAAATATATATATATATATATATGGGTTATCAAGGATTAATTTTGATCAAAATATGTCTGTGTAATAAATATGTGTTTTGTGATCTTCATGTTTCATTATTACCTTGTTTGTATCACAATATTTTATTATTATAATAATTTTTTTAAGTAACATTATGGTTTGTGTTTTTGAGATCCCCAGGAATCGTGAGAACTCTTGCTTCATATAGTTAGTTAGTTAGTCGTTGGATCATCATCACTGCACTACGGACAAGTCCATAGATGCTCAGATCTTTCCATGAGTGTAGCCGCCATTTCACGCCGACTGACGGTCCCAGTACGCAGTTGATTGACCATCATTCTTTCTTGCCCACGAAAACTGCTCCTTCCTAGCGTTTCAAACCAAATTTCTTGCTTCCTATGTGCAGTGGGATGGTTTTTGTGAGCTTTCTTTCATACCAAGGAGATTTCAGCTTTCGGCTTAGTGCAGTGCCTATTTAAAGAGACTTCTACTCAGAGAGGGTCTATAATTGTATAGATGACATGCTACAAAGCTTCCATAAGAGAGTCTAAATATAACGGCATGTCATCTACTAAGATTTTCTGTTGCATTGGTGGTACTCTTATGGTAATGGTGCTCTTCTTTCAACCGCGGATATGATCCAATTTCGCTCTTGTTCTTCTGTCTTCGTTCTCAGACTCATGATCAGCTTTATGTAGTTCGGAGAACGAAGTGCATTGTGTTATAGCGTACATCTTAGCTGCGATATTGTGTTTTGTGCGTGGCATCCTGATTATATGTGCGCCTTTTGGCTGGATGCCTCAGTCTTCAGCACTCTGCTTACTTGGGCAGGACTATAGTCCTGCTCGAGTGGGACTGCCCAACCAGTCTTAGTTTCCAGCCCCTGATGGCTGAACTAAGCCCCATCACCACTTCACGGTTCTGGCCTCGATGCCAAGACATCCAATGAAGGAAAGATTCCTAAATCTAGCAATGGGGCGACTGAAAAGAAGCAGCTTTATCCATCAAGCTGAACGACTCCGTAGACAACTTACATACCTACCTGAAGTTGACAACCTCTTAAGGTCTGTACCAGAGCAAACCCCGTGGAGTGAAAGCCATGGAATGCCAATATACATTCAGACCCACGTGAAAGGAATACTAAGCGAGGATGAACAGAACAGTGTGCAGCGAATGACAGTCACCCTCAGTTTCCTGGATGAGGAATATCCACAAGATATATGGGTCAGAGTGTACACAGATGGGTCAGCACAGAATGCTGTGAGGAATGGAGGTGCAGGTGTATATATAGAATATCCACACAAGCCTAGATATACAATTAGAACACCGACAGGAAAATTCTGCAATACTTATGATGCAGAAATCCAGGCAATTAGTGTGGCAGCTAAAACACTGCTGAACTCCAACTCTGGCCTACAGCCTGTGGTATTCCTGACAGATGCAAGGTCAGTGCTTCAAGCTCTCCAGTCTGGAAAACTAACAGACTTGAAAAAACTACTTAGCGAATTGTCGTACCAGTATAGGGTAACCATGCAGTAGATACCCTGTCACTGTGGAATACCAGGAAATGAAAAAGTAGACCAACTGGCTAAGGAGGGTGCTGCCAAAGACTAACCAGATATATCAATCACCTACCATCAGAAAAAACAGATGATCAAGTCAATAAGAAAGTCACAAACACCAACACAAGATGACTATCACATTATGAACAGATCAGAACAAGTTATAATTCTACGTCTCAGAACAGGACACAACTGACTCCGCAGTCACATGTATACAAAGTTCAAGATTGGCAACACAGCCATGTGTACATGTGGACAGGCAGCACAGAATGCCAAACATATACTTCAAGAGTGTTCTGAGCATGAAACGCTGAGGCAAACATATTGGCCAGAGGAAACACCACTGGAATCAAAGCTCTATGGGACACTGTATGAACTACAAAAGACAGTGAGTTTTATCAAGGAGACAGAATTACAGATATAGACATGTTTCAAGTGAACGAAAGAAGAAGAAGCTGCGATATATGCGCTTTTCGGCCTTCCAGATCCTACTTCAGCATAGCTTCTGCGTCAATTTCGCTCTTTTTGGGATGAAACAACCAACGCGAGCCCTCGACATGCTTAGTCGCCTCTTACAACATGATTGGCAGGTAGCAATGTCGCCTTTCTTTACTCCAATTTATGACTCCGGAAACACCCAGGCGACAATTTGGTTGTATCCTCAACGTTTTTAACCATCAGCTTATAATAATAGAGGTCGTGTTCTGGTAATCCAGTCGCCGCGAATTGAAGAGTATGTGTTTAAGAGTGTGTTGCTGAACTAAAACTGCCAGGGTAAATAATACATCACGTTTTTATCATACCAATTTTGTTATTGGAGCATCTTAAGGGGATCAACACGTGATATATTCTATCCAGAACGTGGTCTTCCTTATGGCTCTATTGAATTCTCCTCGGTCTTGAGCAAGGTGTACCGCCTCCTTTAGGGCAGACATACTTGTTTGTCTTCTGTCCAAGGGCGTCTTGGTTGGCCTTTAAACCTGTTACCTTCTATCGTCCCTCAAATATCACTATCTCCATACCGTCATGTCTCTTAACATGACCGAAAAAAGCTAGTTGTTCAATTAATATGGTTTTCAGAAGCCAGCTCTCTTGGGAGATGATTGTGCTTTGTACCTCCTGGTTTGTTTTCCTTGCTGCTCATGATTTTCTCAGAACTATTCTGTAGAATTTTAATTTAAATGATGTTGTTATATTGGACAATGTTTTATTAGTACCCATGTTTCGCATGCTTTGCATTTTCGTTACTGGAAACACACACGTTTGTAATAAGCACAATTTGGTTCTTATTTGGTTCACAAGGGATATCATTCTAATTTCCAGTTTTTGTACACAGGAATCATGGTCAACCTACATATGAGTTTTTCATAATAATATTTTAAACATTTTAGACAGATGCATACAACAGAAAAAAGAAAAAACTATTTGTTTAATTCGTGTTTAAATTCAAGATGTAGCAGGAGTACATTTCTTCTCTTTTTTTTGACACAATAATTAGTCTTCCACTTCTTCCAAGTCCTGTTTTCTTAATAAATGCTGCTGTATTTGAAAGCTCCTCAGTGCTCCCAGACATCTTTATGTGGATATCCATCTCCGTGGGCCAGTGTTCTTACCATAACTGGTTTAGTGTATTGCAGTCTTGCAGAATATGTTCAGTGGTCTGTGCTGCCTGCCCACACGGGCGCAGAGGTGATGGGACCAGTCTCAGTCTATTTAAGTGCCTGTTTAATCTGTTGTGCTCTGTTCTGAGGCGAAAGGTTCTGTTCTGCTCTGTCGAGATAGTGGTAATTGTCTTTCGAGTGGTCAACTTTCCGATGGTTTTAATGAGTGTCCTTTTTCTTGGTCTATTTGTCCCTGTGTTGCTCCATCCTTTGCCAGTCTGTCTGCCTTTTCAATTTCTTGGTATGCCACAGTGGGATGATAACTAATAAGGGGAAAATAATTAGTTGCAAGAATTTATTGACAATTGTTCTTATTATCTCTCTTTGATTATAAACGTAAAACCACCTTTCATAAAATGTCAAGTTCTCTGTTTACGGTGATTAAATTAGTGGGTTTTAAAAAAAATAAAACATTATGTTAAATCAAAGTGACTATCTAAGACACAATAGTCACGTTTTTTTCCTGTAAACAGAGCCCTTTTTCTATCTCGTACAGTTCACGAAAGTAAGATTGCTGCTAAGATGTCAAAATTAGGACCTATAAGAAAAGACAAAAACATTGCGTGGTGTTGACTGTGATATGTGTTTTAGATCAGTGGTCAGCCCGAGTAATGTGTACTAAACTGTGTATGGTAGATTTATTATCAGCCCATGTAATGTAGACTGTGCTATGTATGATAGATCAGTGGTCAGCCTGTGTGATGTGGAGTGTGCTATGTATTATAGATCAGAGGTCAGTCCGTGTGGTGCGGAAACCAGAAAATGGAGCTCATATTACCTGACATGCACATCGTAAATGGTGACAAAGAAAGTTTGAGGGTTGAGTTGGCTGACCCATTCCATTGACGGTCTAGTGACCCAGAAGTCACATGATTTCCTAGTCAAAAATGTGACATTAGCTTAAGGTTGGAGATGGATTTAGCTGATATGTCAAGATCAACTATCATTTGGAAAAGCAAAATCAATGCTATAGATTCATACATGTCTACAAGAACCATTACTTTCAATATTAAACCTATGCGGTTGCATCTGTGGGTTCCACAAATGTCCCACTAGACAAACCAACCATGCAACAGAAAACCTTAGTAGATGACATGCCGTTATATTGAGACTCCATTATGGAAGCTTGTTGCAATGTCATCTATACAATTATAGACCTCCTCTGAGTAGAAAACTCATTCAATGGGCATTGCACTGAGCTAAAGTCTCCTGGGTATAAAAGACAGCTCACAAAAAAATTACTGCACTGCACATAGGAAGTAAGAGCTAATAGCGCACATTTCTTGTGGTTCCGAATCAGTCAATCAATATTAAATCGACAAATATATCTACTTGCAAGGTTTATACTTCTATTGATAAGGAGGGGGGGGGGGGGGTAACTCCCTTTCACTCTTAAGAAATCATAAAATGTTTTTTATTGCTAGTAATTTAGCTAAATGGCGGGTGAAACCCCTCCCGTAACGATTTCTTTTTACAAAAAAAGGTAATCACCCCTTTCTCAGTAAAAAGATGGAATTATTTCATACAACAACTTAAGAATGCCTTTTTTAAATTAGTTTTTTAATGTAAAACCCCTTCCACATCGAAAACGTCTCTACGGCCCTGATAGTTATCTATGGGCCTTTATGGAACAATGAACTCCACATCAAAATCCAATTAGTTGATGCTTACGAACTGTTTGACAGGTAACAGTGTAGCTATTCTTTGCTCCCCTTCCAGTCCCGGCTAAACAAGCGCAGTTTTTATTCACTTCTCCCACCCAGGCCCGGCAACACAAGGGCAGTTTCTATTGGAAATTAAGTTCATTTAACTACCATTGCTTTCAGATTGTTCACTAGAAACAAATTGTCAAAGATATTCTTTCTTTTTAATTGTATCAAAGAACACATGTTAACTGTGTTGGAAATCTAATTTATTCATTGGATGATCCCATGACAGACTCCTGACAATCACATAATATTTTGAAATAATTTCATACGTCTACAGAAAATACGTTATGACCACTGATCTATGTATAAATAGATTTAAGACTTTACAATCGCCTGCGCTTAGTGTTACCATGGCCCCGTGTCAAAAAGCGTGTCAAACTCGTAAACATGATCACACTTCTTTTGTTTTCACGAAGCTATACCAAGGGTGTTGATTCGAACACGTGACACATTCGTTATATGCATATTATTAAACTGATAGAAACCGGGACACGTTACAACCGAGCGAGATATCAGGCAGCGATATAAAACCAAGTCAATTCCCGTGAGACCGTGACTAACACACATATCTGCCATTCACATAAACAAATGCATATTTCCGCTATTATAGTGAGAAATATATTTTTCAAGTCAAAATATTTTAAGTTTACATTAACAAAAACTCAACCAACACAATATATGTTTTTATAGTGTGAATTTGCGTTATTTTTGAAAGTAAATGCTCTCTCAACCATTAAGTTTTTAAAACTCATAAACTGCAATTCCGCCCCCCTCCCAGAAATGTGACAATGAGGATTCAGAGAATTGCAGAAATGTTATTGACTAGATGTGATGGGAGAAGGTGCTCCCTCTCCGGAAAGATCAGAAGAACGCGTGATCAGCAACTGACTGTGACACTGAGCTTATACAGTTTTAGATGGCTGACGGAACGGCAAGCAGAGCATATTAGGAATGCCCCCAGTGCTGTGACACTTGTTCCTAATCAAAAATCAATAATCCACAGAAATTTAAAAAATCATTTTCTTGTAAAATGTGAGAATTTAAGTCATTAAAAACTATACATTATCACTATGTATCAAAATATTCTTTCTTTATTTTTTTTCCAAAAAATGTATTCTTTACAATAAAACAAAATGAAATAATTTACTAAACATTTTTTTAATCACAGAGGTAATTACAAAAGTAAAAAAAAATGACAAAAAAGTCGAGTGAAGCACTTTCTAAGCAGCTCTCCTATACCCCCGTAATCCTCTCTCGAGGCGGTATGACATAGCAGGCGCCGACATCGAAAGCCACTCGGACGCTGAGTATAGCTCACCACTCAGCTGAGCACGTTTATGCTGTTAACATTCCGTACGACCGAAAACTTCACCCCGGTGACTTCGTCCTGTCTTAACATGTCATATGGGGAGGAACCAGCCTAGATCCCAAGCGGTACTGTGACGAGCGAGCTGACTCGACACTGGCTGAACCTTGACCCCGCGGTGGAGTCTAAGACATGTGAACGGACTACTGACACTGGTTCCCATACAAAGTCAAGAGCCAACTTTTGTAAAGTTCCGCGGGGAACTTGAACCTTATACGGACATTATCCCTTAACATTCATAATCTTATGTACCACACATTTTGTTACCCATGACAACAGTGAGGGAGAATGTCGTGCATATTGCTTTCAAAAAAACGTTTCTATATATAGGAGAACGGGGAAAAGTTACATAAATTCTCGCAAAATAAATTATAGTTGTTCATTTAAATGATATTGCCAATTGTCAGATCAAAATATTTGTGTTTTGATGATTTATTAATATCTCATACTTATTACCACCCTTGATTTTGGAGTACATGCCCGGCTATTTCCCTTAGTAAATAAATGCTACTATCTTTAACTTCCGGTTCAAATAATGTTTTTGTTTTGCTGTATCAAGAACTGGTTGATCATTCATTTAAAACATTAATATCGTAGAAATTAAATATCTGTGTTACTGAAACGGATTTAATGATTTCCATATTTACATCATGATTCGTTCAACCTTATTTAATTCGATAATGAAGATCTAAAACAAATTGCAATGAAACGAGAGACATGGAATCTAAAATAAAAATGTTGTGTTAGTTATACTTGGACACAATTTTCAGAATTGTGCTACATTTCTACATAATTACAAATAATATACTATGTTATTTGGTTAGATAGCCCTTCAAAAATTCATTTCAACGATACCTCAACCAAGTCTGTACGTCAATCCTGAAAAAATGTTACATGTTTTTTTCTAATGAATTTGACATCAAAATAATTTACATTGAAACACATAGGAAAATATAAATAAAACTTGTGACCACAGTGACAAAATGTATCCAAGCTGATAATTTCTAACTTATCTTTGTTATTTTCAATAATACAAGCCACAAACTATATGTTTTTTTGTTTGTGAAGACAAGACACATCTGTTGATCCTATTTCTATCATTTTTAGGTGCACGCAGAACTAATTAATATGAAAGAAGGCAGCAAATTAGCATAATTAAAAATGAAAATAAATTATCAAACTATTGAATATAATTAAATACCACAGAAATTATATATATTTGTGTTGGCAAAGACAAGACGCATCTGTTGAACCTATTTCTATAATTTTTATGTGCGCACAGAACTAATTAATATTAAAAATGGCAGCAAATTATTGAATATAATTACCGCCGAAGACGGATATGTCGGGCCATTGGCGCAAATAAAACGGCAACACAATGCATTGCCATTCTCTGGACTACATCCTGCTGGAAATCTAGTTGCATCATAGTCCTGCTATAAGTGATATCCAGCGGTAGTTTAAGAATGAACGCTGAAGAAGAAGAAGAAGAATATAATTAAATACCACAGAAATTATATATATTTGTGTTGGCAAAGGCAAGACGCATCTGTTGATCCTATTTCTATAATTTTTAGGTGCGCACAGAACTAATTAATATTAAAAATGGCAGCAAATTAGCATAATTAAAATAATAATAAATTATAAAACTATTGAATATAATTAAATACCACAGAAATTATATATATTTGTGTTGGCAAAGGCAAGACGCATCTGTTGATCCTATTTCTATAATTTTTAGTTGCGCAGAACTAATTAATATTAAAATTGCAGAAAATTAGCATAATTAAAATGAAAATAAATTATCAATCTATTGAATATACTTAACTCTTTCCAGACCAATCGCCAGTATACTGGCTTTATACTGTGGGTCTACAGGACCAATCGCCAGTATACTGGCTTTGATTTGATCAACGTCTTAGATCGATCATATATTGATCAGTTATATTTCGTTTTGCCCAGTTCAAGTTTTTATGTTAACCTCTGAACATCCGGGAAAGATCCTCTTCCGTTTTACAACCGGTACCCAAACACATGTGGTGTGTACAAGAAGATTTGTGATCGACATATTCTGTAACTTTTATTTCTGAAAAAAATGGCAACGCCCACTTCTTCTAGATACAGTGCAGAACAAGCTATGGTTATGTTTCAGAGCTTGCTAGTTAGTGAATCTGATAATGATGATTCCGATAGTGATTATAGGCCTAGTGACTTGTCGAAAGGTAAGAAACCAAAGCAAACTGGTGTAGGTTTTATAAAAAATTTAACAGCTTGCATCAGATCAAGTAATGTTAGTTCCTCTGAAGAAGCATCTAATAGTAGTGATGAATCTACTGATTCAGAGGATTTAGCTGGTACTTCTAGGCCTACTAATGCTACAAGTAGGCCTATGAATCATACTTCCACAGATCGACAAGGTAGGCCTAGGACTGATGCTGTGTGGCGTGAAGCCCTAGAAGGAGAGAGTATAGGAGTGTCTCACTTCAGACAGATACATTCTGGCTGCAAACTTGGCCTTCCTGAAAATGCCTCACCTCTCCAGTGTTTACTATCCTTGATGACAGAACCAATAATTGACAATCTAATAGCCAATGTAAACTCTTATGCCCAGCAGAAATTGGAAATGAATACACCTCGAAGGAAATATTCTACTTATTCAAAATGGACTGCGCTCGACCGAAATATTTTTATGAAGTTTCTCGCCACCCTGATAAACATGGGTTTGGACCCCAAACATTCCATAAAAGATTTTTGGTCCACAAAAACACACAGAAGTAGCCCCTGGTTTGGATCAATTTTCAGCAGGACCAAATTTTTATTGATTTACCAATCAATGCTTTATGCGGCTGGAGCTGATGCACAGGGTAAAATTAAAATAGAGCCGTTCATAAATGAATTAGTTGCAAGCTTTCAGAATGCATTCTATCCTTCTGAAAACATATGTATAGATGAGATGGTTATAGGCCACAAGGGAAGGTTTAGGCACAAGCAATATAATGCAAGCAAGCCAAAAAAATATCATATAAAATCATACGGACTCTGCGACTCCATCACCGGATATGTTTTCAACCTGCTGGTATATTTTGGTGCGGACACGACATACAGGCTGGAAACTGATACAAAGTCTACCCATGCTGTCAAAATTTTTGACAAACTACTAGAAGGCATCACAGGACATCACCATTTGTTTGCTGACAGGTATTATTCGTCCTTACCTCTTGTCCAGTTTCTGCGGCAGAGAAATCACCATTATACTGGAACTCTCAATGCGAACAGACGAGGGTTTCCACAAGAAATGAAGAATAAGAAAATAGCTGTCAATCAACCAAAATGGTTCATAAATGATGAAGATAAAGTTATGTGTGTCAGCTGGAGAGATAAAAAATCGAAGAAACCTTGCCAACTGGTAACAACATGTGGAAGCGCAACATGTGAAATTAGAATTGAGGGTAGGAGCGAAGTCTGGAAACCATCACCCATTCATAATTACAATATGTCAATGAATAGATGTGATAGAGTAGATCAGATGATTTCATATTATGGAAACCACACAAGAAAAACAGTAAAGTGGTGGAAAAAAGTATTTATGTGGGTGTTGGAAATAACACAACTCAACGCCCACATTTTATACACACTTAGCCGCCCTTGCGCAGAGAAGCCTATGCCCCTTTCAAACTTCAAGGACATATTGATAGAGGAGCTATGTAGTTTATTTGAATTAGAGGCACCTAATAACATTGATGCTGCTTTATTGTCCAAGCCAGGAAGAAAAACAGTAAATACAGAGCTTGAAAGGTATCAGGGAACCACCCATCTCATTGACTCCGGTGGAAAAGACAGGCAATGTGCTCATTGTGCTACTAAGCAAATACGAAAGCGCAATAGCTACTACTGCATAGGATGTTCACATAAGCCACATCTGTGTGCTAAATCATGCTTTAGGGAATATCACACAAGATGATCTCATTTGTAACAAATAAAAACTTGTAAATAATAAAGCCGTGACTGGATGTAAATATTTTCATATTTTTATTGCTTCTGATGTCATTCAGAAAAATTAACATAACTTTAACATTTATTGATAGAAATTCATCAACTAAACTGCATAATGAAGAAAAATGGATATATTTGTGTAAATATTCTTGAAAAATGGATATCAACAATGATAATCATGGACAAGTATGGATACATTTGGGTAAGTCACAATATTTATACTAATAAATTAACATTTTCATTTTATTTTTGTGTGTTTTACTAACTCTAACCTTGTGAAGTAATCAAATATCATCAATGTACTTATATATTCATATTCTGTATCCATTCCCCTTTCCAATGATATATTACACATACACTATTTATCAATATTAGTATGTCAAGTGATACAATGAAGAATACATGTAAGGAAATTTTTCTACCCCTAAATATTTTTATATTTTTATTGCTTCTGGTGTCATTCAGAAAAATTAACATAACTTTAACATTTATTGATAGAAATTCATCAAATAAAATGCATAATGAAGAGAATTGAATATACTTGTGTAAACATTCTTGACAAATGGATATAATCAATGATAAGTATGGACACATTTGGGTAAGTCACAATATTTATACTAATAAATTTACATTTTCATTTTCTTTTTTTGTGTGTTTTAATAACTCTAATCTTGTGAAGTAATCAAATATCATCAATGTACTTATATATTCATATTCTGTATCCATTCCCCTTTCCAATGATATATTACACATACACTATTTATCAATATTAGTATGTCAAGGGATACAATGAAGAACACATGTAAGGAAATTTTTCTACACTTAAAATTTACTCTGGTCCAAACCTAAAAATACTCAGGTCCTGAAAGAGTTAAATACCACAGAAATGATATATATTTGGGTTCAATACAAGAATCCGTGGACAAATCATGTGACAACATACCACTTTTTAATTTCATATGCTATTGCACTATCTCAGAAACTTAGAAAGTCGTAACATAAATTACCGATCTAGCAATTTGCGCGCAATGAACTGGCTATCCACCTCCCACTCAGTGTGCAGCGCGCATGTCAAGTGGTCAGGGGCTCTCATCGCGCAATGTGTCGAATAGTGGACACGTCTGTATATGCAACATTAGGAATTTCATTCCGTCTATTTATGTTAGCTGTTTATTCCATAGAAACCTGTTCACTGGTTCTTGTATTGTACCTATATTTTAATTGGCATAGGCAAGACGCATCTGTTGATTCTATTTCTATAATTTTTAGGTGCGCACAGAATTAATTAATATTAAAAATTGAAGCAAATTAGCATAATAAAAATGAAAATAAATTATCAAACTATTGAATATAATTAAATACCACAGAAAGTATAGGCCTATATGTTTGTGTTCATAAAAGTAAGATCCTAGGTTATTTCTACAATTTTTAGGTGCGTGCAGAACTAATTAATATGAAAAATAGCAGCAAATTAGCATATTGCTGCTAGAGTTTGATATGATGAGATATTGCTGCTAAAGTGCTGTTCATAGATTCATCAATAGGTTTTACCCATCTCATCCCACTCACCCGTAACCCCAAATATTTAGTAAACTACAGCCTTGCTTAATTATGTATTTTAAAAATGCACTCATCTGCCTTCTAGATCAACATTTGTATTAGCGTACATGACTTTCTTCTAACTCACACATCTGTTTTCTAGCTCACACATCTGTTTTCTAGTTCACACATATGTCTTCTAGCTCACGCATCTGTCTTCTAGTTCACACATCTGTCTTCTAGCTCACACATCTGTCTTCTAGCTCACACATCTGTCTTCTAGCTCACACATCTGCCTTCTAGATCAACGCTTGTCTTAGCGCACACAACTGTCTTCTAGCGCACGCAACTGTCTTCTAGCTCACACATCTGTCTTCTAGCTCACACATCTGTCTTCTAGCTCACACATCTGTCTTCTAGATCAATGTTTGTCTTAGCACACACAACTGTCTTCTAGCTTACACATCTGTCATCTCGTTCACACAACTGTCTTCTAGCTCACACATCTGTCTTCTAGATCACACATCTGTCTTCTAGATCAATGTTTGTCTTAGCACACACAACTGTCTTCTAGCTTACACATCTGTCATCTAGCTCACACATCTGTCTTCTAGTTCACACAACTGTCTTCTAGCTCACACATCTGTTTTCTAGTTCACACATCTGTCATCTAGTTCACACATATCATATAAGCTCACACATCTGTTTTCTAGTTCACATGACTATCTACTAGCTAACAAAGTTGTGTTCTTTCTGAAAACAGGACACTGAAGCTTAAAATTGACTTATTCAAACTTAAAGAACAAAGTGGAGTCAGGAAAGCAACTATAGACAGACTGATTATCCAGTTGAATAAACATGTACCTCAAACACTTGGTAATAATGTTGTCTCACTTTTCATGTTTATTTGATCATGTGAATATATTGTTGTTGACATACTTGTCACACTACAACTATTATATTTCATATACTATATATTCATCCAAGACTGGTAACATTACCTCTGTGTCTATGTCGACAGACGCAGAACATATCCTGCAAGACTACATTTCATTAAACCAGTTAAAGGAGGAACACTGGCCCACAGAGATGGATATTCACAGAAAGCTGTTAATTAATTTGGCAGACCATCTGACCTAGTTGGCAGACTTATCATTGTACCCACTATATGTAGATTGCAGATTGTTATCATGGTATGGGTCAAGTATAAACAGAACATTGTAACTCAACAAGACAATCTATGGAACGGCCACCGATATAGAAAACAGTCAATTAATATTGGAGAGAATGCAGATTTTCTTTGTGGTGTGGAGGAATTGGCTGCCATGCTTATCCATGTGTATATACAATAGTGCCGTTCTTACCCATGGTTTTTTGCTGTGTGTCTTGATCAAGGCTTTTTGGTTGAAACATCAGTTTGTGTGTTTTTATATGTGTTTACAGTGATTAGCAAAACTTCATTGCGCTGTTCCAAGCTTTGCCTGATGGATTTCAGTTTTACTGCAGTCAGTACATATTATCGATCTTATCCATGTGTGGTAATGTTGTACTACACATACATGATTGATGAATACAGACAGAATCTTGACAAATAATGGAGAAAATGGAACAATGGAAAAGCAGACCTTTAAATGAATCAACTGATATCAATTAAAGCCGGGAAGGATGATATTGTGTTCCCAGATAGATCTCTCCATGGTGGTGAGAAATATGTTCCTTTCATACCACAGTCGGCACATAGGACAGAGGTTTTGATTCTCCATGTGTTGTGGTCCGCTGCCTGCAGTTTTAGTTCTTGTATGGTCCTGCAGCCTGTTATTTCCCCTTCTTTAAGCATTGTGTTTTTTAGGTTTACTTTACTCCTTTCTCGTTTTATTTTACCCTCAGGCGTCCATGTAAGGGCTTGTTGGTTTATTCTCTTTTCACCTAGTCTTAAAACATAACCGAGGTATTTCATCTGCGTTTTCTTATGACGTTTGAAATATATTCTTGGTGTGCTTTCTTTCTTAAATCACTATTTGTGACGAAATCGCTCCATTTTATGTTCATAAGTTTCCGGAGACATTTGTTTTCGAAGCTGTTTAATTTTTGATCTGTGAATTTGTTTCCAGCTTTCTCTTTCATATGTTAATACTGAGACAATATAGGAGTTGAATAGCTTTAGCTTGGTGTTTCTTCCTAGATCTTTTGACTTTCAGATATTAGTTTGGTAAATGTGCTAGCTGCAACTGCTATGCGTGTATTTATTTCTTTCATTGAGTCTCCATCAACAAAAATTTGGTTACCCAAGTAATTAAAGTTGGAGACTTTTTCCAGTATTTAGTTGTTTATTGAGATGCTATTTATTGAACTGGTAAATCCCATGATTTTTATCTGAAAATATGAGAAAAATCTGGCTTGGGGTTTATTATAACTATTGATATTGGAGTTCTCATGGAGCACAATGGGAAATACAGAATAATTACTTCAATTATGATGGTTGGGGTTAAAATCAATACTATAAGTCTTTAATGCTTCATGGTTTACAACTTGTCTGTGATAGCTGCTCCTTTTGACAATATGCAAATAAACAAAATATTCAGAACATCCATTGTCAAAACTATAACTATTTCTAAACTTCTGGGTATCACATTGATCTATTGCCTGGGTGTGCTGATATTTATAGTAATAAGAGAGCAGACAGACTTGTATCTGTGAATTTAAGATAAACGCTGGTGATGTACTGAAGTTTGTGGACAATGGGATAGATGAGGTATCCAGGAGGTATCCATGCTGCATCCAAGGCAATTCAGTATCTCCTTCTTCTTCATTCATTCTCAAACTCCTCCAAATTAGCAGGATGTAGTCCAGAGAACGGAATGTCTTGTGTCATGGTTTACAGCAATGATGCAATATCTGCGCCTTTCGGTCTGACACATATGACTTTAGCATAGCTTTGAGTCATGTTGACCCTATATGGAATGGGACATCCAACTCCATCCCATAACCTCCTTAGTCGCCTCTTACAACATGCATGAAAGGTAAACAATGTTGCTGTTCTTTACTTTCCTCTCAGACCTTGGTAACACATGGGCGGCAATTCAATATTATTTATGGTATAAATAGAACTGAGAACACATCGAGTAGAATTAAGAGTGTTTATCCAGCTAGCTAGCCATGGGGACTATCAGCATGCATATTCTTTGACATCTTCTCAGGGAGATGTAGAATTGTGGGTTTGCCGTGAAGTACAATAACATGGATTAACCAATAGCTTCTTTAATGTGATATTTCTTTAGCAGAACATCATCAAGCACTGCTACTCTCTGTTCTGTGCAACCATCATTAAGCACTGCTACTCTCTGTTCTGTGCAACCATCATAATTTCTCCAGTGTCATATTAAGGAGGCCCTTTTCTTCTGCGTTCTTTTTCAAACTCCTTCAGATTAACAGGATGTAGTCTGGAGAATTAAATGCACTGTGTCATGGCTTGCAGCTTGGCTGTGATATCTTGGCCATTGGACCTGATGCATTTGACTTTAGCATAGTTTCTGTGTCATTTGACCCTGTAAGGGATGCTCTTCTAGCAAATTAGCATAATAAAAATGAAAATAAATTATCAAACTATTGAATATAATTAAATACCACAGAAAGTATATATATTTGTGTTCATAAAAGTAAGATCCTAGGTTATTTCTACAATTTTTAGGTGCGTGCAGAACTAATTAATATGAAAAATGGCAGCAAATTAGCATATTGCTGCTAGAGTTTGATATGATGAGATACTGCTGCTAAAGTGCTGTTCATAGATTCATCAATAGGTTTTACCCATCTCATCCCACTCACCCGTAACCCCAAATATTTAGGAAACTACAGCCTTGCTTAATTATGTATTTTAAAAATGCACTCATCTGCCTTCTAGATCAACGTTTGTATTAGCGCACACAACTGTCTTCTAGCTCACACATCTGTCTTCTAGCTCACACATCTGTCTTCTAGCTCACACATCTGTCTTCTAGCTCACACATCTGTCTTCTAGCTCACACATCTGTCTTCTAGCTCACACATCTGCCTTCTAGCTCACACATCTGCCTTCTAGATCAACGCTTGTCTTAGCGCACACAACTGTCTTCTAGCTCACACATCTGTCTTCTAGCGTACACAACTGTCTTCTAGCTCACACATCTGTCTTCTAGCTCACACATCTGTCTTCTAGCTCACACATCTGTCTTCTAGATCAATGTTTGTCTTAGCACACACAACTGTCTTCTAGCTTACACATCTGTCATCTTGTTCACACAACTGTCTTCTAGCTCACACATCTGTCTTCTAGATCAATGTTTGTCTTAGCACACACAACTGTCTTCTAGCTTACACATCTGTCATCTAGCTCACACATCTGTCTTCTAGCGCACACAACTGTCTTCTAGCTCACACATCTGTTTTCTAGTTCACACAACTGTCTTCTAGCTCACACATCTGTTTTCTAGTTCACACATCTGTCATCTAGTTCACACATATCATATAAGCTCACACATCTGTTTTCTAGTTCACATGACTATCTACTAGCTAACAAAGTTGTGTTCTTTCTGAAAACAGGACACTGAAGCTTAAAATTGACTTATTCAAACTTAAAGAACAAAGTGGAGTCAGGAAAGCAACTATAGACAGACTGATTATCCAGTTGAATAAACATGTACCTCAAACACTTGGTAATAATGTTGTCTCACTTTTCATGTTTATTTGATCACGTGAATATATTGTTGTTGACATACTTGTCACACTACAACTATTATATTTCATATACTATATATTCATCCAAGACTGGTAACATTACCTCTGTGTCTATGTAGACAGATAGCAGAACATGTCCTGCAAGACTACATTTCATTAAACCAGCTAAAGGAGGAACACTGGCCCACAGAGATGGATATTCACAGAAAGCTGTTAATTAATTTGGCAGACCATCTGACATAGTTGGCAGACCTATCATTGTACCCACTATATGCAGATTGTTCAGATGGTATGGGTAAAGTGTAAACAGAACATTGTAACTCAACAAGACAATATATGGAGCGGCCACCGATATAGAAAACAGTCAGTCAATTGATATTGGAGAGGTTGCAGACTTTCTTTGTGGTGTGGAGGAATTGGCTGCCATGCTTATCCATGTGTATATACAATAGTGCCATTCTTACCCATGGTTTTTTGCTGTGTGTCTTGATAAAGGCTTTTTGGTTGAAACATCAGTTTGTGTGTTTTTATATGTGTTTACAGTGATTAGCAAACTTCATTGCGCTGTTCCAAGCTTTGCCTGATGGATTTCAGTTTTACTACAGTCAGTACATATTATTCATGTGTGGTAACGTTGTACTATACATACATGATTGATGAATACAGACAGAATCTTGACAAATAATGGAGAAAATGGAACAATGGAAAAGCAGACCTTTAAATGAATCAACTGATATCAAATAAAGCCGGGAAGGATGATATTGTGTTCCCAGATAGATCTCTCCATGGTGGTGAGAAATATGTTCCTTTCATACCACAGTCGGCACATAGGACAGAGGTTCTGATTCTCCATGTGTTGCGGTCCGCTGCCTGCAGTTTTAGTTCTTGTATGGTCCTGCAGCCTGTTATTTCCCCTTCTTTAAGCATTGTGTTTTTTAGGTTTACTTTACTCCTTTCTCGTTTTATTTTACCCTCAGGCGTCCATGTAAGGGCTTGTTGGTTTATTCTCTTTTCACCTAGTCTTAAAACATAACCGAGGTATTTCATCTGCGTTTTCTTATGACGTTTGAAATATATTCTTGGTGTGCTTTCTTTCTTAAATCACTATTTGTGACGAAATCGCTCCATTTTATGTTCATAAGTTTCCGGAGACATTTGTTTTCGAAGCTGTTTAATTTTTGATCTGTGAATTTATTTCCAGCTTTCTCTTTCATATGTTAATACTGAGACAATATAGGAGTTGAATAGCTTTAGCTTGGTGTTTCTTCCTAGATCTTTTGACTTTCAGATATTAGTTTGGTAAATGTGCTAGCTGCAACTGCTATGCGTGTATTTATTTCTTTCATTGAGTCTCCATCAACAAAAATTTGGTTACCCAAGTAATTAAAGTTGGAGACTTTTTCCAGTATTTAGTTGTTTATTGAGATGCTATTTATTGAACTGGTAAATCCCATGATTTTTATCTGAAAATATGAGAAAAATCTGGCTTGGGGTTTATTATAACTATTGATATTGGAGTTCTCATGGAGCACAATGGGAAATACAGAATAATTACTTCAATTATGATGGTTGGGGTTAAAATCAATACTATAAGTCTTTAATGCTTCATGGTTTACAACTTGTCTGTGATAGCTGCTCCTTTTGACAATATGCAAATAAACAAAATATTCAGAACATCCATTGTCAAAACTATAACTATTTCTAAACTTCTGGGTATCACATTGATCTATTGCCTGGGTGTGCTGATATTTATAGTAATAAGAGAGCAGACAGACTTGTATCTGTGAATGTAAGATAAACGCTGGTGATGTACTGAAGTTTGTTGACAATGGGATAGATGAGGTATCCAGGAGGTATCCATGCTGCATCCAAGGCAATTCAGTATCTCCTTCTTCTTCATTCATTCTCAAACTCCTCCAAATTAGCAGGATGTAGTCCAGAGAACGGAATGTCTTGTGTCATGGTTTACAGCAATGATGCAATATCTGCGCCTTTCGGTCTGACACATATGACTTTAGCATAGCTTTGAGTCATGTTGACCCTATATGGAATGGGACATCCAACTCCATCCCATAACCTCCTTAGTCGCCTCTTACAACATGCATGAAAGGTAAACAATGTTGCTGTTCTTTACTTTCCTCTCAGACCTTGGTAACACATGGGCGGCAATTCAATATTATTTATGGTATAAATAGAACTGAGAACACATCGAGTAGAATTAAGAGTGTTTATCCAGCTAGCTAGCCATGGGGACTATCAGCATGCATATTCTTTGACATCTTCTCAGGGAGATGTAGAATTGTGGGTTTGCCGTGAAGTACAATAACATGGATTAACCAATAGCTTCTTTAATGTGATATTTCTTTAGCAGAACATCATCAAGCACTGCTACTCTCTGTTCTGTGCAACCATCATTAAGCACTGCTACTCTCTGTTCTGTGCAACCATCATAATTTCTCCAGTGTCATATTAAGGAGGCCCTTTTCTTCTGCGTTCTTTTTCAAACTCCTTCAGATTAACAGGATGTAGTCTGGAGAATTAAATGCACTGTGTCATGGCTTGCAGCTTGGCTGTGATATCTTGGCCATTGGACCTGATGCATTTGACTTTAGCATAGTTTCTGTGTCATTTGACCCTGTAAGGGATGTGACAGCCAACTTCACCCCCTAAAAGCCTGAGTCACCTCTTACAACATGCATGACATGTAAAAGTTTCACTATTATATTCTCCCCTTTCAGGCCGGGCAACAAGGGCGAAGAAGGTCTTTGATAGAATCTTTTTTGTCTGTTCATTTATTCCTACGGATTAACTGTCTGTCAATATTTGATGTAAGTAAAACTGAAACTCTACATCTTTTGAAATGTTTGATCTCTTCTATTCTATGACCCTTTTTGTATTATTAAAGTAAATATTAAATGTCTGCAATGAATAAATCATCAATCCACAGACAAAAGTCCACAAGTAAAAAAGTACAAAGAGGAGTTTATTGGAGGTCGTAGAAGCTCATATTCAAGGTAGTAACAATATCAGTGTATTTGTTGTCCTCTATTTTGTTATATTTCTTATACTATATATTCATCCAAACCTGGTAACATTACATCTGTGTCCATGTGGGCAGACAATGGAACATATCCTGCAAGACTGCATTTCACTAAACCAGTTAAATGAGGAACGCTGGCCTATAGAGACGGATATCTACAGAAAGATGTTAATTAATTTTGGCAGACCATCTGACCCAGTTGGCAGATGTTTTTTTTTCACCTTTTGATACAGACCACAGAGTTTGATGAATCCATTCGCTTGAAGTGTTTTCTAGTGCTCTTTGGGCACTCTTCTTCTGTGTTCGTTCTTAAACTCCTGCATATTAGCAGGATGCAATCCGGAGACTGCATGATCATCCTGTCATGTTCATCCGTCATAGTCGATAATGATGATTTGGGATCAACTGTAAAAGGTAAAGGTAATATGAGTTATGAACCAGTGTCATAACACATAGTTTCCCATAAGTGCTCATCTGTCTAGTCAGTGGTTGACCAGAAACCCCAAACCAGCTGCTCACATCTTATGATGTCAACATTGTTATGCAGTGGATTCCTGGCCACTCAAACACACCTGGTAATAAGGCAGACAGACTAGCAAAGAGGGCAGCACAACAAGAACAGCCTTATACAGAAACAGCAATGCACACAGTTAAAATGATTCTGAAATCTGTGAACAAAGAAAATTGGATGAACAGATGGGCCATGGGAAACACTGGGAGGGAAATCTATAAATATATGACCAGCCCAAATCCTAAAGACAATATCAACTTCCTGGAAAGAAAAGACCAAAGTATCATATTCCGACTGCGCACACAACATGTACAGCTTAACAATCACCTGAACAGAATACAACCACAACACACTCCAGGGTGCAGGCTGTGCACTCATCCATATGAAACTGTTGACCACCACCTTTTTGAATGTTCAGCGCTGGATGACATCAGGAAAATGCTTCTCCCTCCAGGGCCAGATAAATGGAACACATTATATGGAACAAAACAACAACTGACAAACACATGCATATATCACACAATGGCATTGGGTCAAAGGGCATGAGCCCATGGACCGCTGGATCAGCAACCAACCAACCAACCAGAAACCCCCATCGAAGATGGATGTGTCGTATTATTGGTGTAAATAAAACGGCGACTCAACGCAGATAATTTCCATTCTCTGGACTAAATTCTGCTGGAAATTTAGTAGGACCATTGTTCTGCTGCAAGAGATATCCATTGGAAGTTTTGGAATGAAGAAAAAGACCAGAAACCTCCTGAAGAGGGTCCTCGACAACACTTGCTAAATTAATATGGCACCTTCCCAGAGTTTGAGCCCTGATATGCAACTTTCTCATGTCTGGTTTAACCATGGGAGTAATTTTTATTTAAACCACGTATAATGAATCGACCCATGTGACGTCAGTGACCCACAAAGCTGTACTAAATTTGGTTTGTTGTACTGAAAGGAGCAGATATCTCAGACAGCTGTAAACCTTGATTTGGCAGATTCTGTTCTCCAGAATACATCCTGATAGTTTACAAGAGTTTGAGAATGAATGCAGAAGAAGAAGTAACGGTTCATGCCTGGAACATGTGCCTATCAATGTTTACAGCGCTCATAGATTTTAAAGAATTGTCTGGTCATAATTCTTTAATAGTTTGTGACATTGCAGAATGCAATTGTTTAGTAGTTTGAAGCCAGGGAAATAATTAACGAAAATAGGAAGAACACAGTTTTTGAAACACAGCAGGAGGGGGTAGGGATAGAATTAGAATTAGTTGTAAGTAAAGGTAAGCCCTATGGCAGCCACTTGATGTCACAGATGAATATAACTTCATGCACTAAGCCACAGCAGCTATTAATTGGGGTGGCCAGTTCCCTTTCTTACTGTCTTTACCTCTCCTAACTCATGTGTCAGGTACCCTATTACAGCTGAGTCGACAGGAGGAGTGGTCGTGTCCAGCGAGAAATCACAACAGGATTTTTTGAAGGTTTCGAACCTGGTATGCTGTAATCCAGTGATAGCAAGCAAGCTCACTATCAACTAGGCTACTGTGCTCCTCAGAATTAGTTTTAACACTGCACCTAACACCTCTCCCCTCCAAACTCTAGCATTATCCCTTCTCATTAAATCATGGCATAATTTTACCAACATTAGCCATTTTTGTAATTTGTGGCGACACGCTCTGCAAGTGATGTAAAATTATTGACTACATGAAAACTGTGTACACCATAACAAACTTTCATTGAACCTGTGCATAATTTCTGAGTTTGTTCTATTTTCTGCTTATAGACGAACTATTACATAGGCACGTGTTCCAGACAAGGACAGACGTGACATTATTCTATTGATCTGCTGATGCCCAAAAGGGGATCAAAGTATAGCAACCTTGTGACCTGCTATGCATGTTGTAAGAGACAGCTAAGGAGCTTTAGGGGTGTATTTTTCTATCCTATCACATGGGTCAAAGTGACCATAAAGCCATGTCAAAGAATGAGTCTAGAGAAATGAGTTCATTATGTGTGGTTTACAGCTTATCTGCGATATCTCGTCTTTCTGCGACACATTCCAACTTCAGAATGATTTCTGGGTTACTTTAGTATTCTATGGGATGGATCAAGACAACCCCAAATTTCCTTATTCATCTTTAACAACATACATGGCAGGTCATAATTTTGCTATTCTGCGCAACACTTTAAGTCAACATACTGGGGGCAACTAAATCTTCATATCCATGACAAGGGGCTGGCTGTGATGTGTACTGACCCAAATAAAACATTAATTAAAGTCAATATTATTAATTTGAAGATTTGTCACAACTTTCTAATTTTCTAGGTTGATCTCCTTAGTGTAATGGGGTTAAGCTGTTCACCTTGAGTTCAAGAGGTCATGAGTTCGAATCTGACTCATGTCATTTTGTGTATAAAGTGGATTTTTTCAGAGATCCTTGTGGGTTATCACTTGAAGCTATGGAGTTACGTGATATGAGTGGTACTCTTGGCAGGCGGCATGCCACTTTGTTGAGAGTGATGAGTATATATGGGAAACCGAGTACAGTGAAGTCAATCCTTTACAACTTTTGAACCCTTTTTTTAACTTTTCTAATTTTCAGATGATGAGAGATAAAAAAGACAGAAAGTAGAACAGACTGCAGATAAGCATCAACAAATGACTTCAGTAGTGGAATATGAAGAGTGGAAAAGAAAAATATTAGCTAAAGCTGCTGAAACCTCTTGATGCTTTACTAACCTTATTGCTCATGAATGGAAACAATCAGGGCTTCATGATTGGGGTGCCCAAAGAGGAAGCTTATGGGGTGTACTTTGCTGTCCTATTACATGGGTTCTCAATTGTGTTGTTAAATGTTGTGGGTGAAGTTGGAGTTGTCAGACTTTGGCAATTGTCAGCGCGTGTCTCTTTAAGGTTTCTTTGATTGTCTCCATCCATCTAATTCTTGGTCTTCCTTGTTCCCTGTAGCCTGATCTTCAGCTGTTGTATGCACAAAGTGCTGGTTGCTTTGGTTCCATTCTAATGATGTGACTAAACCACATTGTTTGCTGTCTCTCAATGTAGTCTTGAGATGGTTTTTATTTCTTCTCTGATATCTTCATTTCTCCGTTGGTCTCAATGTTTGATATTTTTAACTTTTCTCAAACATCTCATTTCTCGCAAATGTATGGTTAAAACCATACTTTGCAAGGTGATTTGGTGCCACTGCAATGGGCCTGGTTCGATTCCCATTAGTCTCAAGAATTTTCACCCCTTAGGGGACTGTGTGCTAAAGATTTCAATGTGGTACCCTTATGACCCTGATGGGTGCAGGTTTATAAATAAAATAGATATTTAATGTAAATAAAATTGTTTAAGATTATATGAAGTACTTTGTAATTTTTTTTAACCACAATGAATGACAGAATTATATCAAAGAATGATTGTCCAGATTTAGAGACATGTCTCAGAAATAAGAGATTTCTTCTACATCAATCGCTCTGATTCTGAAATATTTTTGAGTCATGACCCCATTTTATAGAAACAATCTGATCTGCAACTCCATTTTACGAAACAAAGTTACCCTCTACCCGAATACATTAAAACAAGGCCTTGATATAGTTAGAAGAAAACATACAAAATTACAGCTTTTTGCGTCTTTACAGATGGTCAAAAAGCTGGGCAGTGCAAAATTTCATATGAACAAGGAGACCCTCAAATTAATTAAACTGCCAAAATGCATAGTTTCTATGTTTCACACAATGTCTTTCCTAGGCAAGTTTTATTGGTTGGTTGCTGATCCAGCGGTCCATGGGCTCATGCCCTTTGACCCAATGCCATTGTGTGATATATGCATGTGTTTGTGAGCTGTTGTTTTGTTCCAAATAATGTGTTCCATTTATCTAGCCCTGGAGGGAGAAGCATTTTCCTGATGTCATCCAGTGCTGTGCATTTAAAAAGGTTGCGGTCAACATTTTCATAGGGATGAGTGCACAGTCGACACTCTGGATTGTGTGTTGTGGTTGTATTCTGCTCAGGTGATTGTTACGCTGTACATGTTGTGTGGTGTGCAGTCGGAAGATGATACTCTGGTCTTTTCTTCCCAGGAAGTTGATGTTATCTTTAGGATTTGGGCTGGTCATATATTTATAGATTTCCCTCCCAGTGTTTCCCATAGCGCATCTGTTCACCCAATTTTCTTTAGTCACAGATTTCAGCATCATTTTAACTTTGTGCATGTTTGTTTATGTATATGGCTGTTCTTGTTGAGCTCCCATCTTTGCTAGTCTGTCTGCCATTGCCAGGTGTGTTTGAGTGGCCAGATATCCACTGCATAACAATGTAAGTAACTGGTTGGCATGGTGATATATTTCCACCAGCTCAGGCTTACAATGTCCATCACATTCTAGTGCTTGAAGAGTGAACATAGAATCTGTGAAAATAACAATGTTTTGAACTTTTGATGGAAAGGCATCAAATATGGTCTTCAGGTGGTACAATGCAACTTCTAGTGCTGTTATTTCGGCTTCATAGTTAGAACATATCTCCCCACAGGCATCAAACAACTCATCAGAGATTTTGTCTGGATATTCTATATAGACACCATAACCTGCTTTGATGGTAGTTTTGAAAGCAGACCCATCAGTATAGACATGAATCCATTGTTCTGGGTAGGTGTCTATTGTTTTCTGTGTTGCTTTCATAAGACTTACTGGGTCGGAACTTTTCGGTGCATTATTTCTTAATTGTGTCTTTATTTCCAGCAATTTAAAACCTGCATGTGGTGATAAACATTTTTCTACTCTTTGCAGTTCTTGTCTCTTGTCTGGGGGGTGATAGCTGCCTTTTATTTCATCGACATGGCTCAGGACTGACTTTTGTTTTATTCTGTGGTTTGATAGCCAGTTTTTTACAAGTTGTTTCTACAAATGTAGAACCCCTTGAGATGTGGAGAGATATGGCTTCAATGGAGGCTTATGAAAGAAGCAAAAAAATGAACAAAGACCACCCAAATAAACAAGCCAGTTTTATTAAGATGCTGCTTTATCAATTTTTACTTGGAGGCTTTGAATGATAGTTTAAACAAGAAAAAATGATCAGCCTTTTGATATAAATGTTGAAAATGTTTTGTGTATTGTAATTTGTAGGTTTTCTTGTTTACATCATAACACCCTAGTTTTAGTGATAGTTCGTCGTGTCTAAGTGGACCATTCTAAAAACATGTGTTTTACGTAAGTACATTTTTAGATAATTTTAAACAAGATTAAATGTGAAAGCAGATATGCTTTCAAAATAGGCAAAAAATTGCCAAATATTTCGTTTTTTGCATTCTTTCTCAAAATCGATTGGTAGAATGTAGTCTATAGAATGGAATGCTTGTGTCATGGTCTAGAGCCTTGTTGAGATATCTGCACCATTTGGCCTGTCATATTCAACTTAATCATGAGCCAGATATTTAAAATGGCAAACCTGTGAAAGAGATAGAAACCCTGTGAAAGAGATGGCAATCCTGTGAAAGATATAGAAACCCTGTGAAAAAGATAGAAATCTTGTGCAAGAGATAGAAACCTCGTGAAAGAGATAGAAACCTCATGAAAGAGATAGAAACCCTGTGAAAGAGATAGCAACCCTATGAAAGAGATAGAAACTTCATGAAAGAAATAGAAACCCTGTGAAAGAGATAGAAACCTTGTGAAAGAGATGAAAACCCCATTGAAGAGATAGAAACCTCATGAAAGAGATAGAAACCTTGTGAAAGAGATAGAAACCTCATGAAAGAGATGGAAACCCCGTGAAAGAGATAGAAACCTCTTGAAAGAGATGGAAACCTCGTGAAAGAGATAGAAACCCTGTGAAAGAGAGAAACCCTATGAAAGAGGTAGCAACCCTGTGAAAGAGATAAAAACCCAGTGAAAGAGATGGACACCCTGTGAAATATCGAAACTATAAAGAGATAGAAACCCTGTGAAAGAGATGGCAACCTCGTGAAAGAGATAGAAACCCTGTGAAAGAGATAGAAACCCTGTGGAAGAGATAGAAGATGGAGATCCGTTGCAGTCAACGTTTGAAAATTAGACTTGAAATAGCCACGGCTGCAATGCCCAGATTAAAAACCATATGGGAGAGCAGAATAAGTACATCAGTGAAGATACGCCTAGATACCATTGTATGCCATGTGTACCATTATAGGTCATGTCGTGGTGTGAGACTCGGAATTGGGCGAGAGGTTCACGCTGTCGGTGAACGACACCTCGGCTAAGAAGACGAAAGAGCCATGGTCCAACTCTTCTTGTGGATGAGAAAAGGTTCAGCATCCGATGGGCATAAGCACATAATGTCGAATTACACAAGGCAGGTTCACAAACGGCGGAACACCTCGCGCGAGATAGACATGAACGACAATCGTCTTGGCGAAGAGTCACTACACACCCACGTGACTGTCGACAGATAGGCAGGCTGTCACGGGCCAGGGAAGCCTACTACCCGAATTAAAGGCATGACAAAAACGGATGTGCTGGGCCTCGGATGTCTAGACCACAAAGTGAGCCAATCGAGCTACAAATAACACAGTTCAACTGTGGAACTTGTGGCACAACGTACTTCGCTCTCGCTGGCGGAAATCTCACGATTTATTCGTTGTGGTTATAAGAGAATGAACGAAGAAGAATAGGCCATGCATACCATATGTACCAATATAGACCTATAAATCTAAAAAGAAATACATTTTCTATTTGTATAGGTACACAGATTTCTAGTTAAGATGTTGAGAAGAATATGCTATGTAATATGTCACTGTCATTAGAAGCGCTGAAGAGAGTTTCATGGCTAGGCCTATATCAATCAATCAATAAACCGTAACCCTTCACGGTCTTAGGGTTGTCACATTGGTTGCTTCAGCACACAGAGTCCTCCAGAGAATTATATCCTCAGCGATGCGGATGAGTGTGGAAATATATTGTCCTGTCCATTCCTCGATGTTGTCTGTCCATGCCTTTATTTTCCCTCCTCTGTTCCCCCCCCCCCGACAGTTCCCTGTAGTATTGTTTTTGACAAGGAATCATGTCTGCATACATGTCCGAACCATGCTAGTTTTCGTCGTTTCACTATTGAAAGAAATGGTTCCTGAACTCCTGCACACATCTCTACTTTATTTCTTACGTACACATTGGTCTTATGTTCCCTATAGGAAATTCGTAGAATTTGTCTGTAGCATTTATACTCGAAAACTTGTAATCTTCTCAGGCCTATATAGTATATAGTGGACCTACCACTGACTCTAAAATATTTATGCTAAGTTTGGCAATAAATAAACAGGATAGTGGGAAAATTAGAGGCAACAGTGATGTGGTTATATAGAGGAAAATGTTGACAAGACATAGAGGATTTATTTAATTGTAGTTGGATTATCCCATATGTATTCCGTCCTTCTCAACAAAGCGATACGCGCCAGCCGAGAGTATCATTCATAGCACGTAATTATGCAGTTTTAAGCTAAAATTGCTATAATTCATAGGTAGGTAGGTTAATGAGGTTGCCTCTCTTTTGGAGAGGCGTGCCCCTTTCAACCAGCGGACAAAGTCCAATTAGGCTATATCAGGACACAAGCTATAATTCACGGGGGATTTCCGCCATCTTTGTTAGCATATTCTTCCCCGTGTCCTTGAGTGATGGGCGTGCCGAGGGGGTTGCGGTCGCACCGGTCATCAAAATGCCCCTCAAAATAATGAAAACATTGAAATGGGATTTAGGTGCCTTTGCCATGCCAAATTTGATGCCCCGCAACCAGTGGCTTAATGAGAGGTGGCGGACCGCCCCGGGCAGCACCATCGGGAGGGCAGAAAATGTATTTTCTTCCAGGCTTTCACAATCACTGCCATTCTTTTTTAATGTCACATTGGCGGAAAATTATGATTCCGCCCCGGGCGCCATTGACCCACGCTACGCCACTGGGCTCTGAGTAAAATCAAAGTAAAATCACACACAATAAGGGATCTCTTATTTACTGATGACTGTGCCTTAAATGCCAACTTAGAGGCTGATCTACAAAGTATTATAGACAGATTCTCCAAAGCATGTACCAACTTTGGACTTACTATTAACACAGAAGTCATGTTACAACCAGCACCTGGCAAACGCTATCTCGAGCCCTGGATAAAGGTAAATGACGTAGCACTGAAAGTTGTGAATAGATTCACATACCTAGGTAGTATGTTATCAAAATGAAGAGAGGAGAAATCTGCAGCCCAACAATGGTGTGTAGCTAGAAAGTCACGGGTAGACCTAAATCTGCCTACCGTGGTCATTCCATGTTCGAACTGTCCAAGGACATTTACAGCTCGAATAGGGCTCATTAGCCATCTACGAACTATTATGCCTGGTCATAATTCAAACTGAATTTTCAAAAGTGATTGTAAAAAAAATGGTAATCGTCACTTGTGATGGACGAACGAACAACCATTCTTACTCTCATTTTAAGTTCTTTCACATCTACCATCATTTGTGATTATGTGTCCGATATATTGATAACATTCCACTTGTTCTCTATCTATCAAAACTATCATCAATTACCTTTTAGTAACAAAAGAAGATTGAGTTATCATCAATTACTTTTCTCATTAACAAAAGAAAGCCAAGCTATCATCAATCACCTACTCAGTAACAAGAGAAAATCGAGTATCATCAATCAGCTCCTTCATTAACTAGAACAACACAAAAAAGATATTTCATTAAATATTTATTACAAAAAAATGGCATGCAAATACAATATTGAGCAAAATAATAATAATATATATATAAATATATAATCACATACAACGCTAGCATACAATATGTCAATGAAACTGCATGCATTTTTACATCTAAAGTCAATTATTCCTAAAGTCAATGTGTTTACATATATTCTTCCAGCTTAGTTTTCTAAAATTAATGTATTCGTATACATTCTTACAGCCTAGTTTTCTAAAATTAATGTATTTGTATACATTCTTACTGCCTAGTATTCTAAAATTAATGTATTCGTATACATTCTTACAGCCTAGTTTTCTCAAATTAATGTATTTGTATACATTCTTACCACCTAGTATTCTAAAATTAATGTATTCGTATACATTCTTACAGCCTAGTTTTCTCAAATTAATGTATTTGTATACATTCTTACCGCCTAGTATTCTAAAATTAATGTATTTGTATACAGTAGTTGCAAAATAGGGGTCACATGCCACTAGTGTTTTTCATTAGTGTCTTGACTATATGTTGTCTATAGTCAACATATAGTCAAGACACTAGTGAAAAATACTAGTGGCGTCTGACCCCTATTTTGTAGGGGTAGTTGTGACCCCTATTTTGCAACTACTGTATACATTCTTACAGCCTAGTTTTCTAAAATTAATGTATTTGTATACATTCTTACAACCTAGTCTTCTAAAGTAAATGCATACAGTTTTCTATCTATTGTCTTAATATATAGACTTTAATATATAGCCATATGCCATTAGGCATCATGGGCAATTAAAGTTTTCTGTCTTTCGCCATCTTTGTTGTGCTTGCCATGGTCAGGCTGTGGGTATTAACAATCTTTCTGATTGAATCTCCCCATCATGTTCTTGGTCTTTCTCTGGCCTTGTAGCTTTTCTTTCTGCTGTAGTATGCCTGGTTGTGATGGTTCCATTTGCATAAAGTATCCGAACCAGTTGATCTGCTGTCTTTCTCTATATTGTATGCATGATATGGTCTTTACTATCTTTCTGATGTCTTCATTTCTCATTCGGTCTCTTCTGGTGACATTTATAGCCTTTCTCAGGCACTTCATCTCGCATGTTGTACTCTTTTTCAAATGTGTTTTTGTCAGGGGCCATGTCTGGCACTGGTAACATAACAGAATAAAGATGGTGTTTATTATATGTCAATTGGTTGCCATGTTGATTGCTGGGTTTTTAAGCATTGGTGACAATTAATATGTAACAGTGTTTGCTTTCTGGCACCTCATCTCAATTTATCTATACATTCTTACAGCCTAGTTTTCTAATGTCAATGTATTTACATGTATTCTTGTGGCATAGTTTTCTAAAGTCAATGTGCATGCATTCGTATGGTCTAGTTTTCTGACATATATCTACTGCTTTTCAACAAGATACATATTCTTTCCAGAAATGAGTCTTCTTTATGGATGCTATGAACTCCTCATGATTCTTGGCACAGTTGACCTGCAGCAGAAGGGACAAGTTTAAACAGCTAGTTAGTCATCAGATCATCATCACTTTACACCACACATATCCATATGTTCTGTGATCTGTCTGGAGTATATCCACAATTACACAGTGACTGACAGTTTCAGTTCTCTGTTGGTTGACAAACATAGTTCTAAGCCCACAATAGCGCTAATTTCTGGCAATGTCACATTTCAAATCCAGCTCCTTTATTCTGGACATGAAAGAAGAATCATCTTCAGTAATTGAATTTGTTTATGAAGTTTCTCATAAGGAGTTCACTATAACAGCCTTGTCCATTATTGCTCTACCAATCACTACAGTGCCAGCACACACCAGCCAATTTTCTCTCCGGCTGCCCCAAATACCTGCATGATCTGACACAGAAAATTTGTGTTTTCAACTACTTCAAGTTTTGACCTCTTCCCTAAGTTGACATGGGTGGTGCTCTAATCACTGGTTTGTAAAATTCATACTTGTCAACTTCCAGAAAGATAATTCTGTATTTTGAGCCCAAAATATGCCCAAAGTTTCGATAGAACACATCCTTGTCGTACTCAAGAGTGAATCTGGAATTTGTCTGAAAGCCTTGCACTCATTCTAACTGCACATTGATGTACCTTCGTAACTACTCCTGCAAAAGTTGATTAGGTGTTGTGGATATCATATTGTGATAGCATTTTCCATAGTTGTTGTCCGTCTACTCTGTTGACAGACATTCTTTCAAAATATCTGAAAATATTTGTCTCTCTGTGGCAGAGGATAGTCAGCACACCTCAGAAAGTGCTAGTTCTGAATTCAGCTAAAGGCAGGTCTACAGAAAATAATGAAAACTACTAAACATAAATACCGCCAAGACCTAGAATATCACTGAATCCAAAAGGTAGTGGGTATGTCATGATGTCCTGAATAGATGATGCAGTTAACTTAAGATCAGACACTAGCAATATGTAAGAATAACTTAAGTAGCTTGCTGCAATAACAAAATGCTATAGGGTAAATAACTATTTAGCAAGTTGTGATAAAAAATAGTTTGACAATAAGTCTCAGTAGTTTGTTGAGATAAATACAATGTCACAATAATCTTTCATATAGTTTGTAGATAAAAAATATCAAAAATGCTATTGCAACAAATATTTTTGATAATAAATATATTAATGAACTGTCACCCATGTCTGTGGCAGCATATAACATGAGAGTTAGCAAATAGGTTATTTAAAAAAATACTAAATGAGATAACGAGATATAAACTTTATTTTTAAGGTAACAATGCCTCTTCACAGGTGATACATTTATAACAAAATTCCCTATTTAAGAAAATGTGAAAATCTCCAATTAGTCACTCATTAATTGTATATCTTTGTACATAGTGAATTTTGGTTATTACATTAATATTCCATTGGTTAATTTACTGTAAAGGAGTTTCTGCTGTATTTCACATAAAGGCTCACCACAATCCCCACCAACAATGGAATATTTAATCCATCACTTTCGGAGTCTCAAAACCTGTAGTATACAAGTCTGCTCTATCACATTCCATCTCTCATTAGCAAAACATTTAACTTCAAAGGAGCAATGAAATAGAAATCACTCAAAGTTACAATGAAGATGTTTAAAATCTTATCACTCTAGTTGTTAAATCTTCTTATCACTCCCACAGCGTGGACCTGGATGACATTCAGTTTCTCTTGGATTGTTGGATTACAAGCTCTTTTATTACATCTGATTTCATTTTCAATTATTTTGAAGCAATGTTTTGATGATATTGAAATAATTTGTTGATTCTATTTTTTTGCCTCTTCTGTTCTCCTGGAATGTGCCTATATCTTTAATTTTTAAATGTTCTTTTTTATTGAACAAGTTTTCAATAATATTAGAACAGGTTTGAATGATGTAAGTTTTTGATGACATTAGAATAAGTTTTGGATGAAATTGGAAGAAATTCTTAATATTATTAGATCAAGTTAGATTATTGAATATTTTAGGAATTGTGGATGGAGTTTTTTGATGATATTGAACATTTTTAATATTGTGTCAGATTTGGGATGATATTTGAGTAACTTTTGAATGATATTGTGATATATTTAGGATGATATTGGAATAAGTTTTTAATTATGTTGTGACATATTTGGGATGATACTGGAAGAAGATTTGAATATCCTTGTGAAGCATTTTGGATGATATTGGAACACGTTTTGTGTTGTATTGTGACCCATTAAGGATGATATTGGCACAAGTTCTTTAGTTATATTGTGACACTTACAGGATGATAATGGAAGTGAGTTGTGTATGATAATGGAGTAAGTTTTTAATGACAATACAAAAATATATGCACAAGAAGCTGTATTAACCAGAGATTGAATGAACAGTAAAAAAAACCAAAAGGTTTAAAAACAAACTTCATGATGGTGATAAACTGAACAAAGCCACTGATTGACAACGTAATCAGAAGACACGAGAAAACAAACAAATAGGATGAATACTGCTGGAAACTGGTCTACAATGATCTCATGTCTTCTACTTCTTCTTCTTTGTCATTGTAGAGGTGTGGCTTTGAACTGAGACCTTCTGCTGAGCAAAGACGTTCATCTCATCCTCCAAACGTTTCTTACTTTCTTCTAGTTTTTGTTTCTCTTCTGTGTGCTGTTTCTTCAGGGCATCAAACCGGTTATGAAGCTGTGGAGAAATAAAAAAATTGGAGATAGAATTTCAACACAGACATGACAGATTATGAAGAGACATGATATGATTAACAAAGAAGAATGACAGATGATGGACAGAGAGGTATGACAAATCATGGATAGAGAGATATGATAGATCAATGAATGATAAATCATGGATCATGATAGATCATGGGCATAGATGCATAACAGATCATGTACAGAGGCATGGACAGAGAGGCATGACAGATCATGGTATGAGAATGCAGATTATGAATGTTTTTATAGAGATATGATAGTTATCTTTATGAGGGCTTGCCCTTATCAATTAACTTTACAATGGTCCAATTCTACAAAAAAAAAACGAGAGCCCATACTCCCTTTCTTATAAGAGTGTCTAACTCTAACAATTACCTTCATACGTCCACTTTGATCAAATATATTTATGAGGGCCTGCCTCATGAATTACCTTTATAATGGCCCACCTTGATCAAATATCTTTATGAAGGCCTGCATCCATCAATTATCTTTTCATCAATAACAGAAGATATTTATTCCCAAATTTTTAATAGTGCACATTTATGAGTACATACCTCTTTTTCTGCTTCTTTTAACTCAGACTCTTTCTCCTTGACCCGGATAACAAACATCTGTCTCATTTCATCTTCTTTCTTCTGTAAGGTTGTGATATGTTCCTGTCGTTTCTGCTCATAGGTTTCAGACAAACTGGTGACCAATAACGGACATCCATCAGTCAATAGTTACATTACATGGCAATCAATGTCAAATTGTGGAAATCTGTCAGTCAATAGTTACATTACATGGTAATCAATGTCAAGTTGTGGATGTGTCAGTCAATAGTTACAATACATTACATTTACTTAATATTACAATATCAAGTTAAAAAAAAAGCCATTTGTTAAAAATTATATATGATTCAGTTATAACTGATGAACCTGCAGATTATATCTGTAAATAATCTTTCAAATTAAAATCAAGATCTTATTGATTGCATCTGCAGTTCTAGTTAATCAGACACAATGACACTATCAAACAATTTTGTTTTATGGACACAACCACCCATCACCTGACATACAACCACCAATTCCCTGGCACACATCTGCTCCTTAATTGACATAATAGACCCCTGCAATTCACCTCCAATTGCTCATAAATTGAGACACAATCCTCCTCATTTACTTGATTAAACATTAACCCTTTCACCACTACAAGATTTCCCTATTACTCCCCCATCATTAAGATAAGGGGAACACCTCCAAATTGTCAATATAGTGATTTTAAAAATGCATTTTCTTTAAAATTGTTTATCTTATCACACTCAGAATCAACAAAAAAATCAAGTCTCACATGATGAAACTATATAAAAAATAATTTAATACTTATATATTTTTAAAAATATACTGCCAAACTCAACATAATGTGAAAAAATTTTTTTTTTTTTATCTTAGGGGTGTTGCTTAGTGGGGTCATATTTAGATGAAAATATTTTCTCAAATCTCTATTTTCGCAAACAAGTTGATATTCCTGAAACATTGAACCACTCATATGTACTCCGATATATGCCATACTCGGACAGAATATGCAGGCCCATCCTAATATAAATTTTAAAAAGGGATTTTATTTAACTACCAGTTACAGATGTCCAGCACATGTCTTCTTTCCTTGCTTATTCTTTGAGTTATGTGACATACAAAATTGTCTGATCAGTTGCAAATTGATAAAACTCCTTGTTGACAATGAGGCTAAAGTATTCATAATGTATGACAATCACATGAAGATTATATATAGGCCCAATGTTTTCTACAAAATTCTCAACTTCTGGAAAAACGACATTACTTGGTGAAATTCAGGATGTTATAATTAGTACCACGAATCTCCTCATTGTCAGAAAACATTAGGCCTAACTAACAAAGGAACTTCAATGTTACTTTCCACGTAATATTTGGTACACAAATGACCAACTTTGTGCATATTTCATTGTAACTACGGCTGTGTCATCAGTTTACATACGAATAATATCCTCCATTGCGAACAAATTGTATCAAAACACCACAGATTTAGAAAATTTCATAGAAAATTAGTCTGACATGATATGCACATGATTTAAAACAAAGAGAAAGCATGAACTCTGAAAAAGTTGCAGTTTTAAATTAATCCTGTGCACATTCAAAATAGAATATGGAACTGAACCTAAGAATAAAAAAAGCGACTCTGCGATTCTAAGGGCCTTATGGTTAATCTAAAAATGGACACATACATCTCTCACTAGAGAGGACACTCCCTCTCTTGAGGAACAACACAAGCACCCCTCACTTGAGGCAGAACACAACCCTCCTCCACTTTACCCACAACAAACATTTCAAACAAACCTTTTAGCCTCAGAGTCAGAAAAGCCCATCTCCTCCAGCTTGTGACGACGGTACAGCTCAAAGTGTACAGAGTGAGTCACCTCCCTCATGTCCTCCATGTTGGTCCGAATAAGCATCTCCCGGAGCTTGACAAAGTCACAGTGGTTTTCATTTTCCACTGTCAATGTAGGATAAATATATCACTAACATGACATCACCAACATGAATGGCATCACTGGCATAACCGACATGAATGACATCATTGGCATAACCGACATGAATGACATAACTAACGACACCTTTTTAATGACACATTTTACATGAATGACATAAGTGACATGACATTGTTGACATGTCATCACTGAAATGACATCACTATCATGAATGACATTAACTAATATGACATCCATAACATGACATGAATGACACCACTGAACTGAATGACATCCCTGGCATATCAGTAACAAACACAGCATCACTGCCATGGTAAACACACATAACAAGATCATGTGCACTCATATAAACAATCATACAAGAATATCCTGGGTTTGTGTTTTGCATCTATTTATATGTCTCATTTTTTTGCACTTATTATCAAACTCATACTTTTTTGGAGATGAATGTGTCGGGCAAATGCCACAAATAAAACGACAAAACAGCACATTTCCATTCTCTCGACTACATCCTGCTGGATCATTGTCCTAGTAGGACCATTGTCCTGCTACATGAGAGAACCAGTGGGAGTTTGAGAATGCACATTGAAGAAGAGACACACACTGGATCTCTCTTGTTTCAGGGCAATGGTCCTATTAATGTCCATCAGGATGTGATGATGATGTTACAGTGTAGACTATTACATCATTTTTTTGTGGTGTTATCATCAATGAGTGTCCTGACTAACGCATCCACTGCCGGAGGATTTTTTTCCCCCACAACTTCTGTCGTGGAATTGTCAATTTCATCTCATGGATGGTCAAAGTGACCAAGAAGCCATAGTCAGATGTGTCAGGTTGAAAGGTGCAGATATCACAGCCAAGTCATAAACATGACAACGTATTCTGCTCTCTGAACTACATCCTGCTAATATGCAGGATTTGAGAACAAACACAGAAGAAGAGCTAAATTCCTACTGAATTAATTCCAAATAAAATCTAGGATGACATTGATGCATACCTTGTACAGTTCCCCATGGGTACTGTCTTGCTTTCACCATCTTGTTACCACACTTGACTTCATCATTACTGCCGACAACGGCAAATGGTAGATGTTGCTGGGATAATGAAATCGTTGATATTTAATATACACCGGCAAGATACACATATAAGAAACATAAATGAGAAAACATGCAAGATACACATATAAAAAAACAGAAAAGAGAATGTTTCTAGGGAAGATATGGGAGGGAATGTGTATTGGAAAAGTGTTGGAGTATGTGTTTCAAGAACTATAGGAGAGAATGTGTTTCAAATAAGTTTTTCTAGAGAAGGCGGGGTGAGAATATATGGAATGTGGTGGGAGTATTTTTCAAACATAGAGATAGGGAAGAGATTGCTCTTCTTCATTCTCAAACTCCCACTGAATCTGTTGACAATGGCCCTACTAGATTTCCAGCAGGATGTAGTCCAGAGAATGTGAATGCATTGTGTCACCATTTTATTTGTGCTAATTTTACACATCCGACTTCGGCAGAGAATGCGTTCCTATGGAAGGTGGGGGAGAAAATTTGCTTCTATGCAAAGTGGGGAGATAATTTTTATGGAATGCAGGAGAGAGAATGGGCTTCTAATAGAAAGTAGGAGAGAGAGTTTATTTCTATTTATGGTGGGGGAGAAAATTTGCTTATATGGAATACAGGAGAGAGAATGAGTTTCTAATAGAAAGTAGGGGGGAAAGTTTATTTCTATGGAAGGTGGGGGAGAAAAATTGCTTCTATGGAAAGCAGGAGAGAGAATGGGTTTCTAATAGAAAGTAGGGGAGAGAGTTTATTTCTAGGGAAGGTGGTTTAGACATGTAACTAATCTATGAATCTAGACCTAATATCAGGTTGGATGTTTAACAATTGATCGCAGAAGAGGAATTATGCCTTCAAATGTAGTTATGAAACCAGCAACTGAAACTAAGCTAAGAATCTATGAGCTAGAAATGGAAATAAACTATGAATCTGTGAGCTATAAAAGGATCTTAACCAAAAATCTATGAACTAGATCTGGAACTAAGTTATGAATCTATGAACTAGATCTGGAACTAAGTTATGAATCTATGAACTAGATATGGAACTAAATTATGAATCTATGAACTAGATCTGGAACTAAGTTATGAATCTATGAACTAGATCTGGAACTAAATTATGAATCTATGAACTAGATCTGGAACTAAGTTATGAATCTATGAACTAGATCTGGAACTAAATTATGAATCTATGAACTAGATCTGGAACTAAGTTATGAATCTATGAACTAGATCTGGAACTAAGATATGAATCTATGAACTAGATCTGGAACTAAGTTATGAATCTATGAACTAGATCTGGAACTAAATTATGAATCTATGAACTAGATCTGGAACTAAGTTATGAATCTATGAACTAGATCTGGAACTAAATTATGAATCTATGAACTAGATCTGGAACTAAGTTATGAATCTATGAACTAGATCTGGAACTAAGATATGAATCTATGAACTAGATCTGGAACTAAGTTATGAATCTATGAACTAGATCTGGAACTAAGTTATGAATCTATGAACTAGATCTGGAACTAAATTATGAATCTGCAAACTGAACCAGGTGTAAATTTAAATATAACCTAGAAGAATTCAAACTATCATTTAGAACTGGACTCAGACACCAGAACATAACATTTCCAGCAACTCTGTAGTACAAACAATTTTTTTTTTAAATGAAAATTCTCACATAGAAAATTCACCTTGTGAAGAATATAATGACCAAAAAGAGACAATACCAGGACAAGTCAGACAATTTATACTTACATTCATGGAGGCATTTGTTTCAGCTACTGTCTCATCATCTGTAGGGAACTGGTAAATATGAACTCCACTGGACACCAGCTCAGACATCAACTGTTGTCAGAAATAGTTCACACTCAACAAATACTAAATATCATGAGATAGCATTAACCTTTAGCAAGCTGTGTTAACAAATCCAAAAACTTCCCCCTGCCACTGAATTCTTTTTTGAGAATTTGTGTTATTGATTGTGTCTGTTTTAAAAATTCAATAACTTTTTTGTTGTTAGAGATAATTGATTAATATTTGTACATATAAATAAAGAATTGAATACTGCATATATTGGTGTATTTTTTTTTACGTGTGTGTGTGATACCAGACGTATTAGAAAGTAGTAAAGATGATTTTTCAACACAAAAAAAAGAAATTATAACAGATAAAAGGGAAAAAAATTATTTAAAAATTGCTTATCTATGGTTTTTATATTTTCTGAAGTGGGAACCCTGTAAAATAAACCTAATTCAAATAGTATTTATGTGGTTTCATTGTCAAATCATCATAATGTCACTGGTAAGAATGAATGAACCTCATAGATTTGCCATAAATCGTTATCTGAAAGATAGACCTAGTCATTTTTTATCGCTCCAGCACAGTCGATATTCAGTGATTCACCATCTAAATCATGAAAGCAGCGTGATCAATGGACAATACTATATTATATTATAAAAATCAACTTACCTCTCAAAACACGTCTAACACACTAACGTTATCAGCTAGGCCTATATCTCCAACAATTTCATCGAAGTCGCTACGCCATTCATGGCTATATGCCGAAGGGACATTCAAATTTTCTACAATTTCATCCTCAAAAATTTCTTCACCCACGCTGCCAAGAGAATCAGTATCACTAGAATTACCACTATCTAACACCACATCATCTACTGGAGCGATATCTGCTTCTAGGAACGGCACAATTTCCTCCTCATCGGAATCGGCATCCATAATAAACTCGAAGAAAATTGAATCCATGATGAACAAACTTGATTGCTTGGATGTCTGTAGGAAAAAACGAACTACTCCTATCTATTCTACAAGATTTGTGTGACAAAGATGGTGGCCGACGTGGAAATGGAATAGGCTTCATCTGCGCATGTCCCAGTTTATGTACATTTCCAAACAAGGCTGTACTACGGGAAAAAAACATGTCATGTTTATAGGTGGGTCAGGACACCTTTCGTCTAGAAGGAGCTAGTACCTTAGGGGATCCGTACCACCTTTAGCTTGCTAAAGGTTAATAATTACTGCCTGTTATTGAGTTACATATAACAATTACTGCCTGTTATAGACAGAAGAAACAAAGTTTTTATGGACTTACACACTCTATTGTAATGTCAGTCTTGCTAGTAACTAGATCATGTACTCTACTCATGTCATCTTCGATTTGTAAGAGGTTACCTTAGCCTTGAACTTGGTCAACTCAGCCTTGGTGATGGTGTCTGCCTTGGCAATAACTGGAACAATGTTTACTTTTGTGTCCATTTGTTTCATAGTCATCAAATCCAGGGCCTTCAGCCTGCAAACACAAAAATGTAAGGCTTCATTCAGAGTGGAACATAGTAAACAAATGTACAAGGTGTTGTCAGTCATAGGAGTTTACACAACAGATAAATCATGAAGAAAAGAAAACAGAAGTGGAGGAAGATATATCAAGTACAGAGAGTGGATTTGGAAGTATCTATTCAAATAGCAGGACGAGAATAGATCACACACAGAGTGACATTGGAAGTAGGCAGCAAATGAGATCAAGAAGAGAAAACAAGAGTAGATGACAACTGGTGATGTACCGGATGAGAGATGAACAAGTCAAATAAACAGTGAACATAAATTCTTCTCCCTCTTCTTTTTCTCTGATAATTTGTTACTTGTGGCACATGTATGTTCCCAAGTAGGTTTCACAAGGCAATCTTCTCTATATTGAGATCTATATGGATGTTTGTATTGAATTATCTCTTCTTATGATCTTTCTACAGAACTTCATATCAAACAGTGATGTTCTCATTTCAATTTGGGATGTCATTATCCAAGACTAATTACCACAGTTAGCCATTGAGAAAATATAACTTCATAATAGTTGTTACTTTATTTTCCTGTTTGCTCCTTCTCTTAAATTTGTAATATGTCATGCTTTTCTAGGTCTATTATTAATCTCTTTCTGATCTCTATTGAATGACCGCAAAATATTTAAAATCATTGAGATTTTATAGTTCTTCGTTATTAACATTTTAAATGATAAACGAACACTAAGCAGACTTGAGTGATCAGTGGGGACATTTCAAGTAAAAAATCAGTAGACACAAGTGACCAGTGAGGACAATTCAATCTAAAAATGAGATGAGCAGACACTTAAGACCAGTGGGGATAATTCAATATAAAAATTAAAAAAATATGAGTTATCAGCGGAGACAAATCAATTAATAAAAAAATGAGTAGAAGCTCATGAGTGATTAGTTGGGATAATTCAATAAAAAGATGAGTAGATGCTTGCAAGTCAACAGTAGAGACAAGTAAATATAAAAATGAGTAGACATTTATGAGTGATCAGTATGGACATGTCAATAACAAAATGAGAAGATGTTTACAAGTGATCAGTGGGGGCAAGTCAATACAAAAATGAGTAGATGTTTACCTTTCATCAGTGGGGCCAATTAAAAAATGAGTAGATATAACAAGTCAACAGTGGGGGCAATTCAATTAAAAAATTAGTATGTGAGTAGATGCTTACGAATGACCAGTCGGAGCAATGAAATACAAGCAGGCATGGACTCGTGTGTCGTGATATGTGTGTAACATTCGTTTGATTTTGAGCTCCTCGTGCAGGTAGGCATCAAACTGAGCATCAATGTAATCAACTATTGGCTTCCAGCTGAAAAAAGAGATTAACATGCAAGGCTATCATCATCATGAACAATGTCTGCTGGCATAACCAACGATAACAGTTTTTTAAAATCTATTTTATCTAAACCTTCCAATCAGATATAGATCCTCAATCATCATCAAACCCATACGCCATCAGGGTTGTAGGAATGCTACTATTGAAACATCAAAACAAAAATTCTGTCATACCTCTCTCTTCTCAGTTTCTTGTTTGAGTGTCGAGAATCCTAAGCCTATCTAGTATTTACTAAATCACAGAATCAACTGAATTATAGAAATATTAATTGATTAAAAACAATACCACAGTGAAACTGACTGAGTTAATGACACTCTAGAAATGATTGAGCTATTGAAACTCTAAAATTGATTTGAGCTATTGAAACTCTAAAATTGATTTGAGTTAATGAAACTAGAATTAATCATGAAACTCTAGAATTTATTGATGTTTGTTTGTTCATATTCAAAGGAAATATAAGCAATGGAGCTCATGTACCCTTTGTTACAACTGAGATTGGGATAAAAAGGGGGGGGGGAAGAAGAGAGCATCCATAACTTTATTTCTTCATACCCAGAAGACACCAACTCTCAGCGGCGTGCAATATTTTTAGTGGAAGTCTCCTACTAAGCAGGCCATGGACACTCAACCAAAAAAAAACACACACAAATATTCACTGAAATATCACACATGGACTCCAAGACTACTTAACAGAAACAGAACAAAGATATTTATCACTTCAAATGTTTAAAATTCCAATATCCGAGAAATATCTGTACACAGATGGGTCAGCAAAAAAAGTCACAGCGAATGGCGGCAGTGAAATATACATCAAGTTTCCCGACGACACCACATGCAGCAAACAATTTCTTGCTACAGGAAAAAAATGTCAAAACTTCACGGCAGAGTCAACCTTCATACTCACGGCTGTTCAAATACTCAACAATTTAGAGCTGATTCCTCCAAAATTTGCAATCTTCAGTGATTCAAAATCAGTTTTACAAGCCATGCAACACACCAAACAAAGACAAACTCACTAACAACATCAGATAAAACTGGTGCTCACTATTATCTCTGAAAATATCCAGGAAAACAAAACCAGTACTGCAACAGATAAAAGTCTTCGTCGCAGACCTGGTAAAGAAAAAGCAGATGTTTGCAAAAATGGGAGGTAATTTCACTCAGTACAAAGTACCCCAAAGTTTCAGGGAATTTGAGTCTGCTAAAACAATCTATAAGAAGTTAATTCTGCTAAAACAATCTATAAGAAGTTAATTCTGCTAAAACAATCTATAAGAAGTTAATTCTGCTAAAACAATCTATGAGACTTCAGTAGAGAGAAAAAAAGGGATATCCCTGGTGCAGTGGTTAAGGCATTCGTTTTGTGCTCAAAACGTCATGGGTTAAAATCCCACTTGCAATATCTTGTCTCTCGTCCTTGTGTTGCCGGGGCCCGAAAGGGCAGCAAAGAATAGCAACAGTTTACCTTCCATGCATGTCGTAAAAAGTGACTAAGGAGGTTATGGGATGGAGTTGGCTGTCCCATCCCATATAGGGTCAGTGACACAAAGCCATGCTGAAGTCGGATGTGCCAGGCCAAAAGGCGCAGATATCACAGCAATGCTGTAAACCATGACACAACGCATTCCGTTCTCCGGACTACAACCTGCTAATCTGCAGGAGTTTGAGAACGAACGCAGAAGAAGAAGTAGAAGAATATCTTGTCTCTAAAGTGAATTTTTGTCTGAGATCCCTGGGGATTATCACTGTAAGCTATGGGGTTTGTGGTATAAATGGTACTCTTGATATTCAGCCAGCAAGACAATAACAACACATTGAACAGAAATGAACAATTCATGATATTTTGACTGAGACAATGCAGACTGAAAGCAACATTTACAAGAGACTGGCATCAGTGGCTAAGCAGGTTTACATCTGCGGAACAACAGATACCAGACCACACGCTACTGGACTGCCCTAGCTTCACCGTTTACAGAACAGTCTGACCAATGGGAGCATCCCTGAAAAACAAACTGTTGGGAACCCATAACAGCCTAAAATAAATCATTCTATACATGACCATACAACTTTTTGTGGATGTCTCTGTGGAGAAAGTGCTTCTCCCTCAACTGGTTCACTGCTCCTGCCTGAGGAACTAGTATTTCTATAAATGAATCAATCACACCTTGTATTTCTATAAATGAATCAATCACACCTATTTCTATAGATGAATCAGTCACACCTATTTCTATAGATGAATCAATCACACCTATTTCTAGAGATGAATCAGTCACACCTATTTCTAGAGATGAATCAGTCACACTTAATATTTCTATAAATGAATCACACATACACAAGTTAACCCTCACACACACCCAACTCCTACCCTCCCTTGTCTCACCTATCATCTTTGTTGATCTGATCCCCAAACCCAACAGAGTCAACCAGAGTCAACTTCAGCAGGACATTCTTCTCTCTCAGTTCTGAAAAAGGTTACAGACATCAACATAATATGAGCAAGATAGTTCATGAGAATGGCACAATTTAGGATGAATAACTTGTTACACAAGGAGTGAAAGAGAACATTGCTAGTTTGCATGACATCTTAACAACACACATATGGACACTAGAAATGACTAAATATAGACCTGGTTGCCAAGATGATTATAGAACCCTTAGGGCTAACCCTTAGTTTCTCACTCTTATTTCTTATGACAAGCAGTGGAGTTTTAATTTTAGCTGCAGGCTGGTTCCTCTGAAATTACTTTTTTTTCATGTGGAAGTGTCCCAAAACTTGTGCAAGTCTCAGATGAATATTTCACTCAGTGACTGTAGGGTGCAACATCATGAAAGGAATAGTTTTCTACTTCGGTGGAGACTTTGCCATGGTTTTCTTGCAATCTTGAGGCATGCTGCAGATGAAACGGTTAATTCCTTCACAGTAGATTAGACGTAAGTCTTAAGCAGGTTTCCCTCACAGCAGTCTAGGTGGAGTCTCCAGCAGTCTTGGCATGAGTCTCCAGCAGGTTTCCCTCACAGCAGTCTAGGCATGAGTCTTCAGTAGGTTTCCCTCACAGTAGTCTTGGCATGAGTCTCCAGCAGGTTTCCCTCACAGCAGCCTAGTTATCAGTCTTCAGTAGGTTTCCCTCACAGCAGTCTAGTTATCAGTCTTCAGCAGGTTTCCCTCACATTACTCTAGGTATTATTTCTCTATAATGTAAATAATTAGAAGTCTATGATTTCAGAGTGCTCGTGGAACTACCTGTGTTTATTGTTATGTCATTCTTTTAATGAAAGCAAGACAATAATTCTTACCATAAGTGTGTGCTTTGAGCTTGACTCCAGGTAGATCATGAGAACTTGGGGTTGAATCAAAATTTGTGTTGAAGAGAGTATCCATCATTGTCGACTTTCCAATACCAGTCTCACCTGTCAGACAACAAGAGTCAAATATATCACATATTCATTGGAGATTTCCCAATATCAATCTTACATAACAGATAACAGGACTCAAATATATCATGTTCACAGGCGATTTCACAATATAGTCTCACCTGACAGACAACATTAGTCAAATATATCACACATTCATGGGAGATTTCTCAATATCAATCTCACATAACAGATAACAGGAGTCAAATATATCAGAAGTTCATGATGGATTTCCCAATCTTACGTATAAAACAGGAGCATTATATTTATTGCACGTTGATGAGCATCTCTTCAAGTGTAAAGTACTGGAGGATATCAGAGAAATTGAACAAAGCAACAACTGACAAACACCTGTGGATATTACTACAAGGATTAAAGGGGCTCAAAATGCTAGAAGGCATTTTGGGTCACAGCGCAAAAGCCCAGGAGCCACTAGATGACTGATATTTTAATTCTTTTAGCTGTGAGCAGGTAGCTCTTGACAGCACATAGCCTTTCTGACAAAAACATGGGTCCTCCTCAGCTGAGTAACTGAGGTAACACGTGAATTCACATATTTGCTGTTTCAAAGGCATGGTTGTTTTAGGTCGGTTCATGAGTGCACGTTTAGTTCCTGAAGGGAGGAATTCAAGGCAGAAGTATCCCAGGACCAGCTTGCTCTGCCATGAGTGCAGCATATACATCTGGGCCAACCAATTCATCATTCTTCAGATTTGTTGACCAATCTACAGTGATGGATCACCTAGCATTCACCGCAACAAAGCAGTCTGGAACAAATGGACAACGGTACAGTGTTCGGTACAATACAAGTAGACGCCATCACAGAGTCAAGTTATTTCCCTTGTCTGTTTGTAAATTTCATGTTCATCATTTAATAATTAATTTATTTTAGGGTTTGGGCTAGGATAATTGTGTTTTACATAACTAACTATAACCCCAACCCTAAATAAATAAATATTTTAATTATTAAATAATTAACATGAAATTTACAAACATAGACAAGGGAAATAATTAAACGTGGTGGCGCCTACTTGTACTGTACCCAGTGTTCATTAGCTTGCATCTCTTTATCACACATGGGGATAATTTGACAGAAGAGAAACATAAGAAATCAAGACAAGGCATGTAGTAACAATGATTTTTCCACATAGGGCCATGTTTGCATATCCCCCAATGTTCCTTAGCTGTCTTAATATGATATGCCTGGAAAAAAGATAATGGTCCTATTCTTTGCACCCTGAATTAGAAGTCCAGCCCCAGGTTGCCATAGAGATGGATCTATGAAAAGAAATATTACTGTTGCCCAATCCCAAACAAAATGTACAATTAATCAGATCAAGTATATTCCCAGTGGCAATCTATGGTTGTGAAACATGGACACTCAACAAGATAGAGGAAAGAAAATGGCTGCCTTCGAGATGACATGCTACAGACAAATTTTGATAATACTATGGACAGGGAAAAAATATCAAACCATGCAGTGAGAAGTAGGGTAAACATCAAAGAGAGCTGGCCTCTTAACAACATTATAACAAGAAAGTTGAGATTTTTTGAACATATAAAGAGACATAATGCTATAAAAAAGACTATCTATGGATGCATGGTCAATGGTACCGGGGGCACCCCAACAGGTGTTCAGTGAACTGATCACACCAAGGCACCCCAACAGGTGTTCAATGAACTGATAACGTCAAGGCACCCCAACAGGTGTTCAGTGAACTGATAACGTCAAGGCAGCCCAACAGATGTTCAGTGAACTGATCACATCAAGGCAGCCCAACAGGTGTTCAGTGAACTGATCATGTCAAGGCAGCCCAACAGATGTTAGTGAACTGATCACGTCAAGGCACCCCAACAGGTGTTCAGTGAACTGATAACATCAAGGCAGCCCAACAGGTATTCCGTGAACTGATAACGTCAAGGCAGCCCAACAGATGTTCAGTGAACTGATAACGTCAAGGCAGCCCAACAGATGTTCAGTGAACTAATATGTTCTTGGCAGAACACACATATTAGTTTTAGCAACAAATGAGATAATTTATCAACACTCACAAAGTTTATCAAACTTTTTATCTGTTTACTCATTATCAGATAAGATGATGCTCAGGGAAAAAATATCAAACCATGCAGTGAGAAGTAGGGTAAACATCAAAGAGAGCTGGCCTCTTAACAACATTATAACAAGAAAGTTGAGATTTTTTGAACATATAAAGAGACATAATGCTATAAAAAAGACTATCTATGGATGCATGGTCAATGGTACCGGGGGCACCCCAACAGGTGTTCAGTGAACTGATCACACCAAGGCACCCCAACAGGTGTTCAGTGAACTGATAACGTCAAGGCACCCCAACAGGTGTTCAGTGAACTGATAACGTCAAGGCAGCCCAACAGGTGTTCAGTGAACTGATCACATCAAGGCACCCCAACAGGTGTTCAGTGAACTGATAACGTCAAGGCAGCCCAACAGGTGTTCAGTGAACTGATCACATCAAGGCACCCCAACAGGTGTTCAGTGAACTGATAACGTCAAGGCAGCCCAACAGGTGTTCAGTGAACTGATCACATCAAGGCAGCCCAACAGGTGTTCAGTGAAATGATAACGTCAAGGCAGCCCAACAGGTGTTCAGTGAAATGATAACGTCAAGGCAGCCCAACAGGTGTTCAGTGAACTGATCATGTCAAGGCAGCCCAACAGGTGTTCAGTGAACTGATCACGTCAAGGCAGCCCAACAGATGTTAGTGAACTGATCACATCAAGGCAGCCTAACAGGTGTTTAGTGAACTGATTACATCTAAGCAGCCCAACAGGTGTTCAGTGAACTGATCATGTCAAGGCAGCCCAACAGATGTTAGTGAACTGATCACGTCAAGGCACCCCAACAGGTGTTCAGTGAACTGATAACGTCAAGGCACCCCAACAGGTATTCCGTGAACTGATAACGTCAAGGCAGCCCAACAGGTGTTCAGTGAACTGATCACATCAAGGCAGCCCAACAGGTGTTCAGTGAAATGATAACGTCAAGGCAGGTGTTCAGTGAACTGATAACGTCAAGGCAGCCCAACAGATGTTCAGTGAACTGATCACATCAAGGCAGCCCAACAGGTGTTCAGTGAAATGATAACGTCAAGGCAGCCCAACAGGTGTTCAGTGAACTGATAACGTCAAGGCAGCCCAACAGATGTTCAGTGAACTGATAACGTCAAGGCAGCCCAACAGATGTTCAGTGAACTAATATGTTCTTGGCAGAACACACATATTAGTTTTAGCAACAAATGAGATAATTTATCAACACTCACAAAGTTTATCAAACTTTTTATCTGTTTACTCATTATCAGATAAGATGATGCTCCAGCTGATAGTTGATGTAAACAGTTCTGCAATAAATACTAGAGATAGTTGTCTTCTGTGCTGCTTCTTGTGGCAAGGAACTTACTATGTATTATCCATTTCAGTTGCTATTAAATGGTTTGCTAGTGATAACTTCATGTTTGCCTTTAAAAAAAACCTATGGGTATAGCACCCATAGGATAATTAGATGCAGATTTATGTGGATGCAGTTAATCTCGTCAAGTTACCCTAATATGACTTCACAGAACTGTATTTACTGCTCCCCACTAGCAAAGTTTACTGTATTCATATCTCAATTTTTTCCCTCTTTATGTGTTCATTCTTAAAAGCCTGTTGGTGTGCAGGATGTACTCTGGAGAACAGAATGCATTGTCATGTGTACACCTTGGCTGTGATTTTTGCACCTTTCATCCTGAAACATCCAACTTCAGCATGAGATTTATTTTATTCAGTCTTAGGGTGGAAGTCAACTCCACTCCAAACCTCCTTAGTTACCTCATATGAAATTCATAGCAGGACACAGTGCTGCTATTATTTGCTCCTTTGGGTTATGTTAACAGGCATGCAATCTCATACAGTAAACAAAAATTAGCTAACAAAATCAAAGTATTTATGTGCTTGTGTACACAAAGCATTATAACAATGATACCTACCAACACAAAGTATATTGAAACAAAACCCCTGGGACACAGATTTGTTAACAAGTTGATCTGGAAGACTGTCAAAGCCAACATGACCTGTCAGGTTGAGGGCACGGATTGCATTATGCAAGGCCTGCGCTGGCGACTATAAGAAATAAATGTTCAAATTAGACCTTCATGACTAATTTTTAAATGAGGAAACAAAATAATTATGCAAAAGCATATATGATTTTTTTATAGCTAGAAACTGTCTTCCCCTTCAATGTTTCCTTCTAATATTGTTTTCATGATGTTGTCATGTCTGTTTTATTTGTACAAACTATCTAGAAGCTGTCCACATTATTGATATTGTTTGTCTTAAGGACAATCAATTCACACTACATCTCAGTCTACACTGCCCAGACACGATCACAAAAATGTTAACAAAGAGTTGCACATGAGCTTCAGAACTATTTATTACCAGGATGCCTCACAAAGAGGTACCTTTAAGACTGGGTTATCTGCTAGTCCTGAGAGTCACATGATACCAGTGAGAACTAGTGAGAACTTTGTATCCCCTGCACATTGTAATTGCCTTCTATATTCAACTGTTTCCTGTAATATTGTTTTTGACAAGGAATCATGTCAATACACATATAAATATCTATTATATTTCTTACGTACACTTTTGTTTTATTTTCTCTATAGAAGATGCACAGATTTCACTTGTAGCATTTGTATTTGAAGACCTGTTAACTGTTTTTAAATATCTGCAGTGAGTGTCCAACTCCCACAATACAACACAATTCATTCATTCATTTTCCTTTAACGCTGAAGTTAGCGCATAGAGCAGATCTCTTAAATTTTGTCTGTTCAAAGCTATTCTGTGCAGTTCTTGAATAGTATGAATATTGTTTGCTTTACTTTCTCTTTTGTTCTTATGAGTGTTTCTTTTGGACTACCCCTTGCTCTTTTGCCTGTAGGTATTCATTCAAAAGATTGGTGGTGTATTCTGTTGATGTCTGAGCGTAGGTCATGCTCGATGCAGGACCAACTGCGTTTTCTAATATCTGTGATGAAGTTTTGATGTGTCTCTTCTCTGATTTTATCATTTGATTTTCTACTTCCCAGCAATATAATGCCATTTAATGGCATTGGGTCAAAGGGCATGAGCCCATGGACCACTTGATCAGCAACCAACCAACCATCATTTGATTTCGCTCCAATGGGTGTTAGTTATCCTATGAAATGAACTAACTTCTGTTACATAAATCAGTCTGGACTTTACGATGTTAGTTGATTAATCCAACGATCGATGGAATGATCACAACACAATAGAAAGCACAAATTAATTATAAAGTTTTATTTTCCCTCTTGATGTTGCTTTTCCAAATTAAATTTAGCCTTTTATGTATATGAGCTGAATGCAATGAAACTTAGAATACTTGTGAAGTAATGGAGCTTATCTGCAAATATAAATACATTTGACTGATACATTTCTAGGATAACTTGAGAAATATGTGTCAAAATTAGTGATTATGTTTATACATTTTCCATCCAAAATTTGTGATTATGTTTACCAGTAGGCCTATACATTTTCACATCCAAAATTACTGATGTTTATACATTTTTCCATCCAAAATTAGTGGTTATGTTTATAACTTTGTCCATCTCGAATTTCAATTCTTAGCCAAATTTTCTGCTACAGATCATAATTATACTGCTAATTATTTTCTTAAAAGATGTCTCAAAAGTAATAGAGGATTGATTTCATTGTACTTATTTCCCCATATCAATAAAAGGTAATACTGCTGTAAAACTGTATAACAATATCAATAGTACTTAAGTAGAACACAGATTTTGAAGTTTTACTTGATGGTGATAAACAGGCTATAACTATCAGCTGCAAATGTGAAACAATGTGAATATCAGTAAACAGGATAAAAAGGACATAATCGACATCCTTAATTACCAGGTCTCTACCCTCAGATCCTGCATCACCAATGATAAATCTAAGTATGCCTTTGAAAATCTGTTTATTTTTTAGTTTGGCACCCTCCAATTGGTAGCCTTCTGAACATACAGCTCTTGCTGTATTCCTGGCGAACACTTTTAGGCTCGTGTCCATGGTAGATGGAATGAGAATTCCCTGCAGTGAGACAGGAAAATATCTCCAAAACCTCTACACCATTAAATCCAACATATGCAAAGCATCTGTGCATTCTGACTTGGCTGGCTAAAAAAGCAGAAACATTGGAGGGGCAACCAATGTCAATGTTCCTATCATACGGTGATCTTACAAGTACACACAGAATCTGGAAAAGGTAACACGCTAGAGGGCAGTGTAGTGTACGTGAGTCCATTCAGTGGCAATAGAGCTACAATGGTCCAGCATGAGACTGAATAATGGAAGTGCTGTTCATGCTTGAGAACACGCAGAAGCCCACATGTCCCATCCCAAGTAGGAGTCATGACTCAGGTATTGGATACGCCAATTTGAACATGCACTCCTGGGTATAGAAGAAAGCTTTGAATGCAGCTCCCCATTGCACACAGAACAAGTATTTAACAAATGTTGAGGAGTGCATTGTTCAAATGTCTGACCGAAGCAGTACTGAGACTCATGACTCTGGACACTGCGAGCAATGTAGATGGGGGCACAAGTCTCTAACGACAATGCAAACCTAGCTCAATTTTACTGTCGGCCATTGCCCAACATGGCTCATACATAGAGAATTGGGTTCAGTACCCAAGGGCCCACTGCGAAGCTCCTTGTCCGAGATTCATATTTTACCTACCTCTTTGGGTAATATACGCAATGGTGAAGAGTCAAAATACACAGACAGTGCCTGGTGATGGATTGGAAGGCCATCTCAAGCAGATGAGGCGAATCCTGCAGACCTACCCAACGAATCTGTGTCTGCATCAGGATAGTATTAATGCTGCATATACCAGATCTATCAAGGACAGTGGTATCTGGAATCTTGTCTTGCCATCTGATGTTCATAACTTTTCTGAGACAAGTTGTGTGAGTGACTGAATTTCCTCACATGACATAACGTCTATATACACAGTCCATGTTACGCTAGTGTATAACAGCACTGGAAGTACCACTGCTATTGTAGACTTTCAGCTTAGTCTGTAGGTTAATGCCATTTCTACACCACATATTTGCGTACAATCTGCTAAAAGTGTTGATTGCCCTGGTGTTCCTTGTATACACTTCATCATTTACGTTGGCATCTTGTGATAACGTACTACCTAGGCATGTGAATCTATTCACAACTTTCAGTGCTACGCCATTTACATTTATGCAGGGCTTGAGATAGCTTTTGCCAGGTGCTGGTTGTAACATGACTTCTGTTTTCTGTGTTAATAGTGAGTCCAAAGTTGGTACAGGTTTTGGAGAATCTGTCTATAATACTTTGTAGATCAGTCTCAGAGTTATCAACAAATAAGAGATCCCTGATTGTGTGTGATATGACTTTGGTGTTTGCTCGGAGCCGCTGAAAGTTGAACAATTTTCCATCTATGCGATATATGATGTTTACTCCCAAGTCTTGATCTCTGAACGCATCATCCAACATAGCAGAGAACATGGTGCTAATACACATCCCTGTTTTACTCCATTTGACATAGGAAACGTTTCAGATAACTCTCCATCATCCTGAACTCTAGCTTGCATTCCATCATGCAATTGCTGCACCATTTTGATAAATTTCTGTGGATATCCATATATATTGCAAAGGTACAAGTGAAAGGGAAACATCTCAGTTTTTTTAGTAGTCCTAGTCAATCTGAGATCTTGACAACTTACTTACTACTAGTGTCTTATAAGTTGCTTACTTAGGGCTAGGGTCTATGTCTAAGTAGACTTCTAACTTCTTTCTAACCCAATCTAACCTACCTAAAAAATTGTATGTGTTAATTAGGCCTAGCCACTATATCTAGCAAATCCTAATTTGTTTAGAGTTATTCTGCATTTATTACATTAATCTAGTACACACAAAACTACATTTAATCATTATAGTTATAAAAACAGTCAACAGGGTTATGATTAATTAATTATGAATGATAGTGAGTCACCGTCTTCACTGATAGTCGGTGCCGACAGACAAGGGAATCCCGTCATTTTCATGAACTAGAAACAACATTTGACACTCATATAAGAGGCAGATATGCCTCCTTCATATGCACACTCACCCTTTCAACTTCGGCCGATGTCATGATGTCTAACAGTCAATAAATAACGTATGTCGCATACAATTCTGCAAATGTTCAGAGCTAGAATAATAAAACTTAGACAGACGTGAAAAGACAAAGGAAACTGTTATAAAGTTCTGGTTTCCAACACTAGAGAGTAACTTTTTCCATAAAAGGTTTTCTCGTTTGGTTAGTAACAAGGGGAGTAATTAGTTAGAGACTTCATAGAGAGGAAAATGGTCAAGTGTTCTAAGTGCTTCGGATATGGTGAACAAGATAAAATATTCTGGTCGTCTCCAATATCATTCCGTGGCAAGCGCTTGCTCAAACTGGTATCAAAATATCATAATCATCAAATGCCGTCTCCGCAATGAAGGCAGCAGCGGCAACGGACCTCCAATTCCAAAGTCTCTTCCCTTGGTAGTGCACTCTATGTACTGTATCCTGTCCATTCCATGATGCGTCTCACGCACTTGTTATCTCTGCGGCCACTTACCTCTTGATCTGAACCCCTCGACTGTACCTTCAAGTTCGGTTTTCAACAAGGTATTTTAATATGACCATCATTTTTATTTGTTTAATTTTTATTTCATGTAATAGTTCTTTTTCCAGGAAGTTCACGATATTCTTATATATAACATAATCAGTACTTTGTTCTGGGGACACGCCGTATCCCCACCTTTGCAGGGGGTATTTTGGTTTTGGGTATCAACCTAAAGAACATTTCCTGTTCGTTTAAAAAAAAATTTAAAAAATTCAACAGTGAAACCCTCAAAAAGTTATCTGCTAATTTTTGGTCAGTTTTTGCCAAACGATCAAGGACATTGACTCACGGCATATGCCTACCATGCTCATGTTCTGGATTTACAGCTGACTTCACCCACTTTTCCCTGGTAGTAAAATTGATAACAAAGTTAGTCTCCAGTTTAGAAACATCTGATTTCACTTATTGACAAAAACGGGACTATTAAATCTTGTCTTGCGTTATTTATACAACCTTACTTACTAATCAGGATTCATTCTTCTATAGTATTGTTCCCGTAATTTTCGTTAGTCATTTTTTGTTTACTATGTACCAACAACAAAAGAAAATAACGAACTAAGTCACATGCATTACTTTAAAAAGATGAATGCCAATTTAGCACAAACGTCTTGTATTGCGGATAATCACTATCCGCATCACGAACAAAAGAATACCGTGCGTTAGTAGAAATCAAGTGTAACGATCTCCGGCTGACCTCTGGTCATAATATGATTATTACACATTTTCAAACAAAACCAGTATCGAATTTCGGCGTAGCCATTTACCGAACTGGTTTTTTCTTTTTTTTTTATAATAATTTTTGCGCGGATATCAAACGTCATTTACCTTTGTTGTGTCAACTTTTCCCGTGTTTTTCATCTGCTAGCCAATCAAAAATTACGCAAAGTAGCCAATTATTAGAACCAATACAAATGACGTGGTGTGGGTCAACTCACAGGGTTAAATAGGAGAAGGGCTTGTCTTGTCTAGAGCATGTATGTATTGCGAATGCTAAAGTAGACCGAGTTAGTTGTGCTGAGATGTGGATGAAATATTATGTAGAATCTTGATTCCAGATAATGCAATTCGGTACTTTATTTCCACACAAATGAATTAAAGAAAAATGAATGCTTTCTTGCCAAATGTCGAACTTTTATGAATTTACGTTTTATACATGGACTCTAAGTAAAACAGCGGCAAAGAGGATCAACGCCTTCGAGCTGAAATGCTACAGGAAGATACTTAGAATATCATGGAAGGATAAATTCAGAAACTCAAATATTATAAACACACTGAATATTCCAGAGTGTTGGTTACTAAACACAATAACAAAAAGAAAACTACGCCTGTTTGGTCATATAAAGAGACATAACTGTTTAGAAAGACAAATAATGGAGGGAAGAGTACCTGGATAGAGGAGAAGGGGCAGACCAAGAAGACGATGGACTGACGACATTAAAGATAACATGAATACATCGCTAGAAAATGCAAGCCACATCGCCCAAGACAGAGAGAGGTTCAGAGAGTTCATTGGGAAGACAACGTTCTGGAAGGAATACGTCACATGACACGTTTTATATGTCAAAATTTTAGTAAATATTTTCGAAGTAATGAATTGTGTTTGTGTATGTTATATCGATGGTAAGGGTAAAGACATGGTGGTAGATTTTATTAAAAAATATAAGCAATTTTTTGTAAACTAAGCGTATATTCACATTTTCCCCCTAGAGAAATGCACTATATAATAATAATAATACAACCAATAACCAACCATGATCGTAGTGGTGCAACACTACACACATCAACACGAAAAGCACTCCAAATATTTCTGTCATTAGTCATTCGGACGAGTAGGCCTACAGAAAATTCATGCTAATACTATTCCTTGATGTTATTAATCCAGAATTTTCTTTGTCTGCCTATTCTCCTTTCAACCTCAACTGTTTATTGCAAAGTAGTTTTAGAAAGTGAGTCGTGTCTCATTATATTTCCAAACGAAACAAGTTTACGTCGTTTCACTACTGCCAAAAGTGCTCCTTGTAAGTGTGCTTGACTCCAGTGTAGTATTTCAATGGGCAGAATTTTACTCATTAATATCTCAAATATAATATCCTGTATGCCCACATCTAAAAGGGAACAATTATGTTTTCTAGCTGTTTACATTATACATTGTATAGGGTTCTAGAATGAGTAATAAGTACTCAGTGCGCAAAACTGAAATCCAACATGTAAAGCTTGAACACACATTTTGTTAGGTCATGTAACGTCCGTTGTGTCGTTCCCGCTCGTGGTTTAAAAAAAAAAATGTATATGTGTATGTAATCGTAATAAAAAGCCTGTGGTTGAAACATCAATTGTATGTCTGTCATGGTCTCATCTCAGTTACACAACTGAAAAGAATCCGTGTTTGGTCTAAAAGACTATGAGCTTCAAGAGCTATCATTTGTGTTGCTATTTTCTAGGCAATGCGTTTATTAGTTTGTCATTGCCTTCTTAAAAGTCCGAATACACAACTGCTTGCGGCAGAAAACATAGTTCATGATGACGTTGATGAAATAATCCATTTAGCTGTGAGCAGGTAGTTTTTGAAGACCATAGTCTTTCAGACAAAAACACAGTTGTGTAATTGAGGTAACCCACGTACTTATATAATGTTCTCTCAAAGGAATGCTTGTGTAAAGGAAGTTTAGTCCCTGAAGTGAGGCATTTCAATGTGTAGGATTACCCCGTCCTTATAGAGGCACAGGAAAAACTACTGGGGACACTATCTCATCATTCTTCTGTCAGATTTGTTGACACATCCGCAGTGGTGTCTCAATCTGGCATTTCCGCCACCTAGCCGTCTGCTCACAAAAGGACAATGGCACAATGTCCGCTGGTCTGCATCTCTTCGTCATCAATGGGGATTATTTGATAGAAGACAATAATGATAAATTCAGGCAAGATGTTACAATGAATATTTTCACCAGTGACAGGTTGTCAGCCTATCCCTTAACTTTCCTTAGTCGTCTCCCACGACATGCATGAAAATAAGGCAGTTGTATTTTGTAACCCTGAACTAGAAGTTCAGGTCCCATTTGCCATACGGGTGAAACATGTAAGACAGTGAAATCTGGTGACAGCGTCTTGGATAGGTTTTAATTATTGGGAGGGGTTTATCTAAAGAAGGTTATTATCTCATATTCGTGCGTTATTCTCTCTTTTTCATAAGAAATGCGATGACCTTTGTGTGGAAAATGGTGGGAGAGGTAGTTTTACCACCTTTTGACTAAATTCCCGCCCCTGTGTTGCCGGGGTCCGAAAGGGGTGCAAAGAATAGCAACACTGTTTACCTTCCACTCATGTCGTAAAAGTCGACTAAGGAGGTTATGGGATGGAGTTGGCTGGCCCATCCCATATAGGGTCAGTGACCCAAAGCCTTGCTGAAGTCGGATGTCAGACCGAAAGGCGCAGCAATGCTGTAAACCATGACACAACGCATTCCGTTCTCCGAACTACATCCTGCTAATCTGCAGGAGTTTGAGAACGAACGCAGAAGAAAAAGAAGACTTAATTCCTAGTACTGAAAGCGGTGTTCTGATTTTATAAGGAGAAGGTGGTTTGACCACCCTGAACTATCTACTAGATTGTCTGGAGAACTACTAAAACGAGTGTTCTGATTTTCTACGGAGAAGGTGGTCTGAACATCCCGAGCTATCTATGGGAGAATATAGTTACAAAGTTCAAGATTGAAGGCAAGAAAGACAAGAATGACAGAGTGAAAAAAATATTATGTTGGTTAATGTCGTGGCAGGGAAGAGAGTAAACAACGATCCTGATGTAAAACACTATAAATAGAGAGTTGTGAATATCCATGAGCATCTTCACCTGTCGGCACGGCAGCTGATGACGATGATGCGATCGATAAAGGTAGGTAAATCCTGGTAACATTTTCATGGCTGCTAAATTTTTTAAACCTTATAAAACATTACTTTGGTCCCCATTTGTACTTTGTAAAAAACCGCCGTAGTAGGAAGTGTTGGGCCATTGGCGCGAATAAAACGGAGAAACAATGTCATTTTATTTCTCTGGATCACATCCTGCTGGCTGGAAATCTAGCAGGATCATTGTTCTGCTGCAAGAGAGATTCAGCGGAAGTTTCGGAATTAACTCTACATGAAGAAAAGGAGGTACATTTGTGTGACATTAGGTTAAGTTAAATATAGCTTCCCCTTAATTGGACGTCCAATAAATAAGTCTAACTTGGTTATATCAAAGCTTTACAGTCATAAAAAATAATGGAGGTTGCGGTTCAGACAATCCAGCCACCACGACGTCCAGAACGTGCAAATTAGGTAATTCTTTTTGTAATGCTGTAGCAATACCGTATATTTATCTAGAATCAAGATGACCTTGGGCATAGGTCAAAAGGGATTCGCCCCATTATGGGCGTATCAGCAAAATTAAGAAATGAGAATGCAACTCATGTCAGTATATATAATATGTTAGATTATTTCCCTTTCATACATAAAGTTTGCCACCTGTGTGTCCAGGACTTTACCAAAATTTACTTTATCTCTGATTAACCAGCATTTTGTAGATTTTCTAGAGAAAACTTACGTTGAATAATTTGTTATTTGATTATATCATAAAGAAACCGAAAATCGTGGTTGGTGTACAAAATTAACAGTAAATGACTTCACGAATTAAGCATGAAAGAATAAATAGATCACGTAACCCTTCAGGGTTGTAGGGGTACCACATTGGATGATTCAGCACACCGAGTCCTCCAGCGATTTCTATCTTCAACGATGCCTAGTAGTGAGGAAAAATATTGTCCTGTCGAATCCTTGATGCTGTCTGTCCATGTCTTTATTTGCTCTCCTCTGCTCCCTTTTCGACGGTTCCCTGCAGTATTGTTTTTGAAAGGAATCATGTCTGCATATATGTCAAAACCATGCTAGTTTTCGTTGTTTCACTGTGGAAAGCAATGCTTCTTGTACACCTGCACACATCTCCATTTTATTTCTTACGTACACATTTGTCTTATATTCCCTATAGGAAATTCATAGAATTCGTCTGTAGCATTTGTATTCGAAAGCTTGTAATCGTCTCTCCATGTCCACAGTGAGTGCCCAACTCTACAGCACAACCATGCAGCACAACAGAAAGCACCAGCGGCTTATACAGTTTGACGTTCACTCCAACACTGATGTTGCTTTTCCAAATCACCGTTAGAATTGACATAGACACTAAAGACATCTTCAGCCTTAATTTTAGTTTTGCTTTGCATTTTCCATCGCTGCATATACTCGATCCGAGGTATTTGAAGAAATTCACCTCCTCAAACTTATATCCACTCAATATGATGTTGGTCTGTTCTTCTGTGTGTCTTCTAATTGTTAACCTAGATCTTGCTCTTTTCAGTGTTGATTTCCATTCCGTACTGGCTGGTAACTTTATCGGAATGAAAATTAAGAATATATTGATATTAAAAAATGTATTATCTTAAACAATTCTCTGTCTAGTCTGTACCTAAAGTGAAATCAAATATACAAGAACTACTCAACATAGTAGTAGCAGAAATTAAAGACAAAGGTCTTTTCTTAAATAACAAAAAGTCAGAAGTGATAGTTGTAAGAAACAAAATCCCTCACCGTGTAAGATCAAAATGAATGACTCAATACTCAAACAGGTCCACCAGTTCAAGTATATAGGAACAACAGTGACTTCAGATGGAAGAAGTTCAACAGAGATAAGAAATAGAATAGGTTAGGCAGCGGCAGCATTCACAAACATGAAGAATTATACAGTATAATATGTCCATGTCAATAGAGATTAGGAAGAGAGAGTTCTTCAAGGCTATATAACACCGATTGTAAAATATGGATGCGCGTCGTGGTCAATAAATAAACAGGATATCGGAAAATATGTAGCAAAAGAGATGCGGATTCCATAGAAGAATGCTGAGAGTATCGTTGACAGTTAGAAAGACAGTGAGGTGATGAAAGAGTGAACTGCGAGAAGGAGGTGACTTAATAAGCAGAATAAGACAATCTTTATTTCTTGTGCACGTTATGAGACAGAATACAGCTCTATGGCGGCAAGGTGTAGAGCGCGTCTGTGACGACCAAGGTACCGGGTTCGAATACCGTCGCAGAAAATTGTGCATTCGTACCGCTCAGAAAGCAATGGTAAACTAATAGGCGTATATATTGCCAAAAATTAACTACAGCTAAAAAATTCTGTTTTGATGGCTATATAATGTACAGGAAATGAAACTATTTTTAAAAATTAGGTTTTAATGAGGTTTAATGTCATACTTTTTAATGAGACAGGGAGGTTTTGAGAACATTGTTAAGACAGGCAAGAGAGATCGGGGAGCACAACGTGAGAGAATATTATATAGTCTGGGACATCGTGGCATGGCAAAACATTAGCAACGGTCACGATAAATACTATAAATAGAGTTGTGGAGATCCATGCTCTCCTACGCCAGTCAGCATTGCTCCTTATGATGAGTCTATACTTCATTATACAAGGAGAGGGGGAACAGAACAATTAGACGGAAGTCGGGGGTGACGGCATTAGCGGCTGTCCATAAATTACATGCCGCCACTTGTCAGCTGAATGTCAAGAACGCACTCACCAACCTTGCCTATTCATGTGAAAAATATTAGGCCTAAATACCTCTTCCCCCAAAAAACACATTTTTGCAGAAATAGTACGAACAAATTTACAAGATTTGTTCAGAATTTTCAAAAATTATTCAAGTTCCAATAATTTAATTGGTATATAATTTGTGTGTCTCCGCGTCAACTTTTGTCAAATTCTTCTACCTCTTGTCAACAACTGTCAAACATTTTGTCCAACTCTCTTCACCCTAGTAGTTGACGAAATATGGACAGCTCCTATCAGACCCACGATCTCAACAATTGTTGATGGTTATAAGTTCTGATATAACCAAACTTGACTAACGTCGATCCTGATTTAATACTGGAGATAGAGAGCTGTGGAAAGCGATAATTACGCCAGCACCTGATGATGATGATGACTAACGTCTGTGATTAAAATGACTATATCACAATACGAATAACTCACTATTTAACGAAACAAAAATTATAATGATAGTCGTTTAACAAAAGAATGCATGATACCCAACCTCTCACATTTCTAATGTTCATACAACTTGAGATAATGGTTGAAACTAGAGTGTGAAGTAGTAATCTTCATCCATATAGTTGTATAAGATGTCTCAATGATATGAAAGATAATACCAGGTTTTAATTTGATAGAGGCGATACTTTTGACCACGGGAGTAAAACAAAACTTAGAAATTTTCAATAGTACATACAGGTAATGAAGTCTTACTTACTGAACGACGATGAATACATATATCGAATGCTCACGTGGAATAATACACACAAAAATACACAGGATATAATCATACAAATAATATTACGCAGGACATAATCGACGTTCCGACCAAATGTCCTTTATCATGATATGCACATAACATCAAAAGACAACGAATAGAAATGACAACGACAGACACATGTGTCCGAGCGAAATGTGGATGAGAGATGTCGGAAGGATAGGAACAGGAAGTACATAAAAACGTAAATATATGTGGAAAAGAAACGAATAAGAATATGACGTAAATGACGGAACCAAATGAATAAAGACAAAGACCACACAAGTCGAGAACTAGACAAAAGAGTGATAGGAATTTAGTCCAAATGCTTGAGGATTATCTACCTAGACGATTTCCTAGGGCGTACCTAGATCTATCATCCGTGGTACAGGATCTGATGACAGTGGCCCAGAATATCAAGAACACCACGGTGACCATCGCCGTTGAAGAGTGTGGCAACAGAAGTAGGTATTCTGAGCTTGATGACATGAACATGGTTACAGAAGTGGTCGCTCAATCTTAGACAGTTTCACCGATATACTCTTGCCGCAGCGTTTACTTATGATAAAAAATATGAACTCACTGCGCAAAACTGAAGTCCAACAGGTAAAGCTTGAAACGAGGTAATAAAGTTTTGCTAATATTACGAAAAAACATAGGTACATACAAATCAATGTTTCGACCAAAAGACCTGTATCAAGGTTCACGAACACATATAAATCAGTGACGACAAGTAGAGACGGCACAACTTGCGTTCACAAGTCTAGTAAATTGGCCGAAATGATCAACATCATTTGTTGATTACGGCAGTAATGAATTCATTTCAAGATGAAGATTATGTCAATGAGGACGAAAATGTACACATTCAAAGAATATTAGAAATGGGAGGATCTAGAGGGGAGGAAAGGAAAAGAAATTATTTTGGAAGGCCTCCGAAGAACACGCAATCAATACCTGACCGGGACTCCTACATACGCTAAAATGACTGCTGGAACGGAGGGCGGAGCACTTATGGGATTGCCACACGTGCTGTGAGGCTAGTTTCTAATCAAGAATCATGAATCAAGAAATATCAAGAAATATAGCGATAAATGGTGTTTTTCGTCATTTATACAGTCCTTCTGCTCATCGGGAAACATCCTTCTAGTGTGATCCTTCTAGTTTGACTTTTTTCGTAATTTTCCTTGGTCACTTAGTGTGTATATATAACGTCAGCCGACTAAACTCACGGTGGAAGTTAAATGAGTCAGTTAGCAGGACGATTCCCAAATTATTCTCAGGTCTTATACGACGATGGTCACGGACAAATGATATAGATATAATAATAAAATTACAAGTCTTAATTATCTTATATTGGTAAGGGCGTAATGATCAACCAAGCATGTTTGGACTGTGGAGATTTTCTAGGCAATATGTTACATCCAGTAAGCTGTCATTGCTTTTTAAACTGTACTTTCTTACAGTTGCCTGCAGGGGAGGGGGATTAAATAAACATGGTACCCCTTAACCATCCAAGACGCGCATTGTACCTATAGCCGGAAACTATGCAAATCTAAGAATATAATGTGAAAGTTGTGACCATGGAGTAAAATGTCACTGATCGCTCACACACACCTGTCGCTGCACTCAAAAATTGCATGTCCAAATCGATCTTCGATCACCTTCTGAAAATAGGTCTGGTCGATGATTTTGACATATTTAAAGTTTAATTTTCACCTTCCCGTTTCCCCAGTACATCCCGTGCTCACTAATATCATTGTTCTTTTATACGATACTAGTGCATTCATTGATTAGTACACACAAGATTACATACAAGCACGCATACAAGCACACATGCCTGCACACAGACAGTATGTTAGAGATCTCATGCTCATACTTGACTTGTGTCGTGTCTAGATATACTCAGTAGCGATTCTTCTTTATCATCTTTGAACACGCGATCACCGAAGACGGATGTGTCGGACAATTGACGCTAATAAAACGATGGCACAACGCATTTCCATTCTCTAGACTACATCTGCTGGAAATCTAGTAGGACCATTGTCCTTCTGCAAGAAAAGTCAAGTGGGAGTTTGAAATTGAGCGCTGAAGAAGAAAAGGAAGAAAATACTCATAAGTTAATTTGTTCACGGAAAACAATGCACAAAGAGAGAGGAAGAGATTGGGAGACAAAGAAAGAAAAAGAGAGATAGGGGTAGTAAGTGATACAAATATGGAGTTAACCAGGGAAAATCATACACGCCATACTCAACCTACACATCACATTACCCGACTTGCACATCACATTATCCAGCTTATACATCACATTACTCAATCTACACATAAATTACTCAAAATATACATTACATTATCAATCGACATATCACATTACTAAATATATAGACATCACATTACTCAATCAATATATCACATTACTTACCCTCCTCTCTCAAAATCATGTTACTTCCTCCACATTTAATGTATATAGATACAAGGGACGGCAGACAAAGAGCCTGGCAAACACACAGAGACACAAACAAACATATGGAAAAAGAGAGAGACAGATATAAAGACAGACATAAAGATAGATAGATAGATAGATAGATAGAGATAGATAGATAGATAGATAGATTAGATAGATAGATAGATAGATAGATAGATAGATAGATAGATAGATAGATAGATAGATAGATAGATAGATAGATAGATAGATAGATAGATAGATAGATAGATATATAGATAGATTAGATAGATAGATAGATAGAAGGAAGGATAGATGAATAGATACTACTTCATCTACACATAATGCACAGACAGATATATATATATATATATATATATATATATATATATATATATATATATATATATATATATATATATATATATATATATATATATATATATATATATATATATATATATATACTGTTAAAAACAAGAAACAACGTTTTTTGGGAGTTACATATATAAAAGATATTCGCTGATTGGACATCATTAAAACGCATGTGGTTGCGTCTGTGGGTCTCGCCAATGGCCCACTAGACAAACCACCCATGCAACAGAAAACCTAAGTGGATGACATGCCGTTATATTGAGGTTATCTTCTTAGAGAAGCTTCATGGCACGTCATCTATACATTTATGCTTTTATTTTGTTGTTGAAATGTGTTTCATGTTTACCTGAATATATATGTATGCACCTTCTGTGGTTTGGAGGGAGCCAGAGATCTACTGCGCAGCACTGGGGAGAAGGAAACTGGCAAAACTGTTTTTTTTTTCCTATGGCTGAAACCCATCATAGAGGCACAGTGACTCAGGACGTGGCAATCCTATTGACTTGAACATTTGGTTGCATGCCTGGAGCAATAGAGAAGTTCGGCAAAACCAGTAATCAATTGGTGGCGGGGAATGAGCACAGTGAACCCTATCTTGGCTACAGTGGCTCGGAGCAGTGCATAGGTTGAAACCTACCTTCCTGGAGGTGTGATAGTTATTCTCTGTCACCATTATTCGCGCAGTGGAAGACACAGAGTAACATCTCCTGCTGAAGGTCGCTTATACGGTTGCGTCACCTCATAAATCGATTTTCATCTGCGTCCTCAACAGTCCAGTCAATGCTAACACATCACCGAATTCAGATTAAACGGTGAGGAACGGCTGCACGGCGCTGGTATTTGGGCTAAAAGATCCTACAGAGGTTTTGTTCATACGGACCGGCATCGCCAGAACCAGCTGTAGTGGGCTAACCAGCATCGTCAATGGACCGTTAGGAAACCTAGAGACGAGTTTGGATTAGTTTAATTGTGAAAGTTTCTTCATGTCAAGGTTGAAACATTAAATTCCGTAAAATACAATTTTGATACACGTTTGAAATAATGTTACGTTTTTTTAAACAATATATGTATATGTATATATATATATATATATATATATATATATATATAATATATATATATATATATATATATAATATATATATATATATATATATATATATATATATATATATATATATATATATATATAGGCTGCCATGTGGACTGCCAGATAGATATAGATATAGATAAATAGATATATTGATAAATAGATAGGTAGCTAGATATGCAGATAGAGAAATCAATAGATAGATAGATGATGATAGATAGATAGATAGATAAATAGACATACATACATATAGATCTGATACCGAGTATGAACAAACCCTTAGATACGTTGGAACATCATAATTAACAATACGCTGAATGAAAAAATATGATAATAACAGCAAGTCCCCCACCTCTTTCTGTTAGGCTTTAGTAACAAGGAAAAAAAAATGATTTCCTAAAACAATGTTTCCCAGAAACAAGTGTTCAGCTTATTTTAAGCAATGCTCCCCCCTCCCAGTGTGTTTAAAGTCGCATATACGCGCCTGGAAATATATGCTCTTGCTACATTAAACCGGGACGATTAGCAGAAACGAAATAGAGCGCACAAAAATACACAACAAAGACCAGAATTGGAATGGCTGGGGATCAACCGAATATCTCATGATCATTTGTCAATCGAGGACCATTACACACAAAGCAAACATTGACAGACTTAAGAGAATTATGAACCGCTATGGAAATAGGTCCCTGAATTATTGGAGTCGTCCTGTGGGATTTTAAATAGAATTGAACGGGCAAAAAGGAATGCAGGATGGTCAGATGCAGCGCTAAAAGACAATGGGAATCCCCAGAGAGAATATGATCTAGTTACCGCTTCCAGGAACACAGGATTTCCCCCTAATCAAATAAATATAATTGCCGTTCAAGTGATCCATGGAGTGCTATCCTGATTGTATTCTCTGGGTACGTCTGGTGGCTAAGTTACTAATGGTTGTTATGATACAATTTTCTCGTTTCCTAATCAAAACAATCGAATGTGTTTTCTAAAAGACAGAGCAGATATCAGAGTGTTGGTGTATTAAAAAACAAAAATAAATCGGTATAAATATACAGCATTAATGAACTGATTCGCCCGTGTGTTGCCAGGGCCCGAAAGGACAGCAAAGAATAGC
>CM067319.1:48512869-48537485 GCA_034231615.1 Meghimatium bilineatum
AAATATAGTGGCATCTCAAAGCGATCTTCAATCTTTTTGATGATGTCAGGATGTGTTGTGTAAATATTAGCTGTTTCTGTTTGCAAGAATCGTTTTAGGATTAAACAAAACAGAAGAGTTTTGTAAAAATCATTTAACTGTGAGTGGAGAAAGCTCAAATAAACTCTGTTAGCTATGAAAGTGGAATTGATAATCTAATGCCAAGTATCAAGACTGAACATTTTAGAATGTACACACATTTTGTGTTGAAATTAATATATTTAAATATAATATATTAGTTATGTAAAACATATTACTGTTGGCATCAGCGCTTTTAACAACCCCCCCCCCCTCCCCTGTCAAGAACTGTCAAAACTTTTGCCAGATTCTCTTCCCACATTTTTTGGGGGAAGTAATTTACGGACAACCCTTATTAATTCTTCTCTGTCTGACTGATCTCCCTTTTATTTCTATTATTATTTCCATCACAATTCTACATTTCTGCATGTTCTGCTGGGATGGTGTAAGTCAGTTAACATTTTCCCTTGTCCACGCCATTGTGGTGTATGAAGGAATCAAGAAAGAGGGTTGGAGTAACACAAGGTAAATATCAAAATAAACAAAAATAGGTATACATGTTACTGATATTTCGCTTTATTGACAAATATTGGTAGCAATTATATATATTTGTTTAGTGAAATACGGAGTTAGGCTTGTATTTTTCATTTAACGGAATGCACACCTAGAGATGAAATGGTCAGCATCAAGCACGTTGCTTTTGCTTTCCACGAAGATCTGGTACCTTTTTCCAAAAGGCTGGTGAATATAGGAGTAGTTGATGATTTAAAAAAAATTGTACATTCAACTGTAAATTGAATCTTGGATCGTCCGAACAGGATGCCAGTCCGCTAACAACGGAGCTACAATACAATTGTTTCCACATTTAACTTTTCTTCTAATTTATTCCAGCATGTCAATACGGATGTTTGTTGTGCTATACTTCACTTCTTTCTGATTATCCTGAATGTTAACATAGATGCTTGTATTCCTCCTTCATTTTTTAATGTGAAAATCTCTTTCTCCTTTATGTGTGTGTGTTATTATCTTAATAAAGACCTTCTGGTCGAAACGTTGATACGATAATTGTTTGACAATTAGCGACATCCCTCGTCCCACTCCCCCTTGCCAATATATCAAGAATTCAGAGATATCTCTGTGAATAATTAGGTAAACTTTTTTATACGCCTTTCACAAATAAAATGTTTTGCAGAAATGTTACGAAAAAAATGCATGATTCACATTTTAGAAAAATGTTTTAAAATCAAACAATTTAATTGGTATATAATAAACAGTATTGTTGGCGTCAACATTTGTCCATAGCCCCATTATTTTTTTTCCATTTCAAATATAAAAATTGTAAACACGAGCAGATGGTAAGAGGTGTCATATACGTTAGTCATAAGAAATATTTCAACTCGTCTGTGTCCTGTTAACTCTGTTACGTCATTTCAGGTTTTCCATCACAAAATATGTTTACTAAATATTTCAAGTGTATTAAGTTCAGATGTACAATATATATATATATATATATTATATATATAATATATATATATATATATATATATATATATATATATATATATATATATATATATATAACAGGATAAGTGGCATATTAATGTTTCAATGGGAGTAGTACCCATTTATCTATACCGATTTCTGTGTATTTGAAGGGGAAGAAGCTTATTTGGCCAGAAACTGATGTATCAATATAAAATATTTCATTTTAGGAAACGAATTAAAGTGAAATTAAATAAGAAAAATATACCACGTAATAATACACACGTACATTTCTATGGACACATTTTTTGGCAATAATTGTTGCTGCAAATTTAAATATAAATCATGTATCATCTTTATAGATTGAGTTTTCTCTAGAAAAGAAATCTGACTTTACAGGGAAACAACTCTTAAAACTGTGAACAGAACACAAATATGACCAACATATAGGGAATGTCCCTGTTTTACGTCAAAAATTGGGGGTGGAGTAGTGGGAAGTCTGAAATAGTGTAACAGTTGTTAACACGGGGGAGGGAGTGCTAAGAAAGTAAAAGTCAACAATATTGTTTTTATAGACCAATTAGGGCGTCTGTTGGTTAAGTCGATAGTGATAGCAGCAAAGATGTCAAACTTGCTTGAGCGTGGTTCGCTTTGAGTATGGTGACCAACATGTAATTACGAGACCCAGGTCTCTCATACTGTTGGCCTACTCTACTAGCGATATGGTTACAGGCGTCAACCGTTCAGTGAAAGTGGTAAAAACACTGAACGTATCAGTTACTAACTCCGAAGTTGGATGTGTCGGGTCATTGGCGCACATAAAACAACAACTCGTCATGCTGGAAATCTAGTAGGGCCGTCCTGCTATAAAAATAGATGCGCTGGGAGTTTGATGCACTGTGTGTACTTTTGGTTTGACATAATTAAGCAGGGATATGTCCATGCATTCTTGACAGTTTTTGACAAGGGAGGCGGGGTAACAAATTGACAAAACATTTGTTAACGTAATTTATGAACAGGCCCCCATATGGATTCAATCGGTTTGTTGTGGGAAAAAATATTCATGGTATAATATATTGTTAAGACATACATGTGAGCAGTGTGCGAACATTAAATTAATCAAATCCATCGATCTAGCCTGGTGTTTGAAACTCACCAACTAACGTCAAGCGACATGTGTTTCTGACATGTTCATACTGTGGTGGTTTTTTTCCCAATGCATCTTGAGACATTACAAGGTTAGTCAGAGGGTTATCAATTTATTGATGAGGTCAGTGTGTGCTCATTATCCGTAAGACATGTGTCAAGTAATACATTCCTCCTACAGTTTAGGAGTGACCGTTGACACATATATGTTCTATTGGACATTTGGAAATCATCCTTCTAAAGTTTGGCATTTGACATTTCCTGTTATTTTCATTTGTCACTTTGTGTATACTTAGTGTTTACAGCTAATGAAAATCACAGGAAATATTAAATATATGTCACTTTAAAAGAATGATATACAATGATCCAGCAGGTTTTATATTTTCGATGGTTACATTTTAGATGTATATGAGAATGTGTACACCGTCCATACCCATAGCTGCTGTATAAAACTCTCAGTTTGTAGCAGCTGATGGTTCCTGTTCTGTGTTGGTTGAGTGTTCTTTTTGAAATTTTCGTGAGGTGTTCTCTTCGTGTTATGCCGATCCTCATTCCCAATTCACGTATTCTTGATACTCACTCACTCACGTTTAATGTCCTACGATCACGAAAACTCTCTTAGAGCATTGAGTAGGTTTCCTCTATCAATAGGTTGACTACCTGTTATAGAAGTAGAACCAGCCAGCGTGTCGTCTCGTTCTTTTCCCTCCACACCTACGTGATTAATGCTTAAATGTATTGAGGAATGAGGTCTTAAGTCAGTATATTTTCCAACAATGTCCCACCTAGCCCGGTGATAGAGAAGTTATCATGCCCATCTCACAAATATAAAACTTGACCGAAGTACACGTAGTTAGAAAGCCAATCGTCCACATTATACAAGCAATGCGATTGGATGTGTTCGTAGTGTCTTGGCAATTCAGAAATAAGTGAAGTGAAATAAGAAATATGTCGGTTCTTGTTTAGAACCCGTGTCCCCTATTTAATTTTTTCCCTTGACTGTGTTTATCAGGTTAAGTTTATAATTTATTAATTTAAATATAAATGTATTTAGGGTTAGTGTTATTTATGTAAAACTAAACAAACCCTAACCTTCAAAATTGAATCTTTTAATTAATTAATTATTAATTTTTGATACAATATGTAGATTAATTAATCCTAAAATAAGCATTAAGACACGGGTTCCAAATCAGAACCGTAATGTCATAGGATGCGATAACATAATTGATAGTGAGCTTGCTAACTATCGCCGGGTTTCAATGTGCAAGCTTCAAAACCGCGTCCGGACAAAACAATCCAGGTAGTGATTTCTCGACCTACGCACAGTTATCATAGTCAACTCAGCTAATAGTTGCATGAAGGTTCCTCTAGTCAACTCAGCTAATAGTTGCATGAAGGTTCCTCTAGTCAACTCAGCTAATAGTTGCATGAAGGTTCCTCTAGTCAACTCAGCTAATAGTTGCATGAAGATTCCTCTAGTCAACTCAGCTAATAGTTGCATGAAGGTTCCTCTAGTCAACTCAGCTAATAGTTGCATGAAGGTTCCTCTAGTCAACTCAGCTAATAGTTGCATGAAGGTTCCTCTAGTCAACTCAGCTAATAGTTGCATGAAGGTTCCTCTAGTCAACTCAGCTAATAGTTGCATGAAGGTTCCTCTAGTCAACTCAGCTAATAGTTGCATGAAGGTTCCTCTAGTCAACTCAGCTAATAGTTGCATGAAGGTTCCTCTAGTCAACTCAGCTAATAGTTGCATGAAGGTTCCTCTAATCAACTCAGCTAATAGTTGCATGAAGATTCCTCTAGTCAACTCAGCTAATAGTTGCATGAAGGTTCCTCTAGTAAACTCAGCTAATAGTTGCATGAAGGTTCCTCTAATCAACTCAGCTAATAGTTGCATTAAGGTTTCTCTAGTCAACTCAGCTAATAGTTGCATGAAGGTTCCTCTAGTAAACTCAGCTAATAGTTGCATGAAGGTTCCTCTAGTCAACTCAGCTAATAGTTGCATGAAGGTTCCCCTAGTCAACTCAGCTAATAGTTGCATGAAGGTTCCTCTAGTCAACTCAGCTAATAGTTGCATGAAGATTCCTCTAGTCAACTCAGCTAATAGTTGCATGAAGGTTCCTCTAATCAACTCAGCTAATAGTTGCATGAAGGTTCCTCTAGTCAACTCAGCTAATAGTTGCATGAAGGTTCCTCTAGTCAACTCAGCTAATAGTTGCATGAAGGTTCCTCTAGTCAACTCAGCTAATAGTTGCATGAAGGTTCCTCTAGTCAACTCAGCTAATAGTTGCATGAAGGTTCCTCTAGTCAACTCAGCTAATAGTTGCATGAAGGTTCCTCTAGTCAACTCAGCTAATAGTTGCATGAAGGTTCCTCTAGTCAACTCAGCTAATAGTTGCATGAAGGTTCCTCTAGTCAACTCAGCTAATAGTTGCATGAAGGTTCCTCTAGTCAACTCAGCTAATAGTTGCATGAAGGTTCCTCTAATCAACTCAGCTAATAGTTGCATGAAGATTCCTCTAGTCAACTCAGCTAATAGTTGCATGAAGGTTCCTCTAGTAAACTCAGCTAATAGTTGCATGAAGGTTCCTCTAATCAACTCAGCTAATAGTTGCATTAAGGTTTCTCTAGTCAACTCAGCTAATAGTTGCATGAAGGTTCCTCTAGTAAACTCAGCTAATAGTTGCATGAAGGTTCCTCTAGTCAACTCAGCTAATAGTTGCATGAAGGTTCCCCTAGTCAACTCAGCTAATAGTTGCATGAAGGTTCCTCTAGTCAACTCAGCTAATAGTTGCATGAAGATTCCTCTAGTCAACTCAGCTAATAGTTGCATGAAGGTTCCTCTAATCAACTCAGCTAATAGTTGCATGAAGGTTCCTCTAGTCAACTCAGCTAATAGTTGCATGAAGGTTCCTCTAATCAACTCAGCTAATAGTTGCATGAAGATTCCTCTAGTCAACTCAGCTAATAGTTGCATGAAGAGTTATCTTCATTCCCAACGACAGGTTGCTACCATGGAACCTACCTACATGTAATGTCCAATATAGGATACGCTTAAATTATTATACAACATAAATAGCACACCCAGGGGTGTCTTGGACAGTATCAATTCCGTCTCTGTATTTTCCAAGAAATTGTGTTCGTCCTAAGAGCCATTAGTTGTTTGCGAATTGAACTGGGTGTTATTATTGGAGAGTGGTAAGAATTGGTTCTCACTGGGCAAATTCACTTTCACATTTGTTCCCGGACACGCAGGTGTGGAGGGAAACGAGTGAACCGACAAGTTGGCTAGTGCTACTTTAATAACAGGCGGTCACCCTATGACCATAGCAGGCCAACTCGATGTTTTGCGAAAGTCTGTGTGATCGGAGAATTGTAAGATTAATAAGCACGAGTGAGTATCAAACATGATTGAATTGGGAGTGATAATCGACGGTAATAGGAGACAAAAACTGACGAAAATATCAAAAAATACTCAACCAACACAAAATAGGAAACTGTATCTCGTTGTTAGGTTGTGTTATGTTTTATTTTGGTAACACATCTACCTATTTTTGTTTATCTTGACATTTGCCCGGTGTTACTCCAGCCACCTGCTTCATGTTTAGGGTTGTTACCCAACACTGGAACATTTATCCCACAAAATAGGAATCAGTTCAAACATTTTTTTGGCTATAGTGATTTTCTAGGCAATATAAATACGTTCAGTAGTTTACCATTGCTTTCTGAACGGCCCGGATGCTCAAATGCCTGTGGTGGGGATCGAACTCAGTGTAGCTTGGCCGTCACAGAGGTGCGCTGTACGATTTCGCCACGGAGTCGGACAGCGAATGAATAGCAGCTTGACAGCCTGATTTAACGGACTGTAGCTTTGACCGAACACAATACAACACTACACAATTACCTTTTACAGAATTTCACAGTCTTTGCTATAGATGTGATCCTACATTGTACTTGCTAATTGGACCCTCACAGAATCTGGGTTTTCTAGAAACATTAATCCCTCATGCAAGATACGGATCAACATGTCCCTGTCAATTTGTCTCCATTTTCATCCACCATTGCTCACAATCCAACTGTGCGGTGTAGAAATAGAGTCTGCTGCGGTCTGTCCGAGTTATTTTCCCATAGACCTGACGTTAATAGTGAAAAAAGACGAAGGTGGCTGGGTTCGGCGCGACAGTTCAGATGCTATCTGCGGCCAGGTTTGTCAGTCTAGGAATGAAGTGGTCAGAGGACTTGGGCAAATTAATCCTACAATGACTAGTCAGATTAATCTGTTTCACTAGACCGTGCACAATTAACTACCAGGATTTTCCTGTATCTTGAGGTGAAATTAACTTCTTGTCTTACAAGTAGGACTACATCTTGTATCTTGAGGCTAGTTTACCATCTATTGTGTATCTGGAAATAAGTTTACATTCTTGTGTGTATCTTGAAACATGATTGCTTTCTAATATATCTTGAAATAAGTTTACATTCATGTGTGTATCTTGAAATATGTTTACATTATAATGTGTATCTTGAGACAAGTTTGCCTTCTAATGTGTATCTTGATATAAGTTTATCTTCTAGTGTGTATCTTGAGATACGTTTACCTACTAAAGTGTGCCTTGAGACAAGTTTACCTTTTATTATCTTCAATAATAAGTTTACATTCTAATGTGTATCTTGAAATATGTTTACATTATAGTACGCATCTTGAAATAGGTTTACATTCTAATGTGTATCTTGAGACAGGTTTACCTTTTAATGTGTATTTTGAGAAACGTTTACCTTCTAGTGTGTATCTTGAGATACGCCAACCCTTTAACGTGTATATTGAGATTTAATGTGTATAATGTGTACACTTTAATGTGTACCTCTATCTTGAGATAGGTATAACCTTTAATGTGTATCTTGAGACACGTTTACCTTCTAATGTGAATGAGATATTAACGTATTTCAATTTTTCCAACTTAAGATATTAACGTATTTCTATTTTTCAAGCAATTTGTGTGACAAGCCATCAAGACAATGCAGAAAGATAAATGAAAAAATAAGCAAGACTAATGTTTATAAATTTGAATTAAGATTCAATTCTACAACTACCGATTTCCTCGAAAAACGTTAGCCTACTTAGCAGTAATTGACCAGAGACAGCTTGTCTAGTCAATGAGTGACATAAGACTACCTGCATAGTCAGTAATTGCTCAGAGATTACCTGCCTAGTCAGTAATTGACCAGAGATTACCTGCCTAGTCAGTAATTGCTCAGAGATCACCTGCATAGTCAGTAATTGATAAGAGATAACCTGCATAGTCAGTAATTGACCAGAGATTACCTGCCTAGTCAGTAATTGACCAGAGATTACCTGCCTAGTCAGTAATTGATAAGAGATCACCTGCATAGTCAGTAATTGACCAGAGATTACCTGCCTAGTCAGTAATTGACCAGAGATTACCTGCCTAGTCAGTAATTGACCAGAGATTACCTGCCTAGTCAGTAATTGACCAGAGATTACCTGCCTAGTCAGTAATTGACCAGAGATTACCTGCCTAGTCAGTAATTGACCAGAGATTACCTGCCTAGTCAGTAATTGCTCAGAGATTACCTGCCTAGTCAGTAATTGACCAGAGATTACCTGCCTAGTCAGTAATTGACCAGAGATTACCTGCCTAGTCAGTAATTGACCAGAGATTACCTGCCTAGTCAGTAATTGACCAGAGATTACCTGCCTAGTCAGTAATTGCTCAGAGATTACCTGCCTAGTCAGTAATTGCTCAGAGATTACCTGCCTAGTCAGTAATTGACCAGAGATTACCTGCCTAGTCAGTAATTGACCAGAGATTACCTGCCTAGTCAGTAATTGACCAGAGATTACCTGCCTAGTCAGTAATTGACCAGAGATTACCTGCCTAGTCAGTAATTGACCAGAGATTACCTGCCTAGTCAGTAATTGACCAGATATTACCTGCCTAGTCAGTAATTGACCAGAGATTACCTGCCTAGTCAGTAATTGACCAGAGATTACCTGCCTAGTCAGTAATTGACCAGAGATTACCTGCCTAGTCAGTAATTGACCAGAGATTAACTGCCTAGTCAGTAATTGCTCAGAGATTACCTGCCTAGTCAGTAATTGACCAGAGATTACCTGCCTAGTCAGTAATTGACCAAAGATTACCTGCCTAGTCAGTAATTGCTCAGAGATTACCTGCCTAGTCAGTAATTGCTCAGAGATTACCTGCCTAGTCAGTAATTGATCAGAGATTACCTGCCTAGTCAGTAATTGACCAGAGATTACCTGCCTAGTCAGTAATTGACCAGAGATTACCTGCCTAGTCAGTAATTGACCAGAGATTACCTGCCTAGTCAGTAATTGCTCAGAGATTACCTGCCTAGTCAGTAATTGACCAGAGATTACCTGCCTAGTCAGTAATTGACCAGAGATTACCTGCCTAGTCAGTAATTGACCAGAGATTACCTGCCTAGTCAGTAATTGACCAGAGATTACCTGCCTAGTCAGTAATTGACCAGAGATTACCTGCCTAGTCAGTAATTGACCAGAGATTACCTGCCTAGTCAGTAATTGCTCAGAGATCACCTGCATAGTCAGTAATTGCTCAGAGATCACCTGCATAGTCAGTAATTGACCAGAGATTACCTGCCTAGTCAGTAATTGACCAGAGATTACCTGCCTAGTCAGTAATTGACCAGAGATTACCTGCCTAGTCAGTAATTGCTCAGAGATTACCTGCCTAGTCAGTAATTGACCAGAGATTACCTGCCTAGTCAGTAATTGACCAGAGATTACCTGCCTAGTCAGTAATTGCTCAGAGATCACCTGCATAGTCAGTAATTGACCAGTGATTACCTGCCTAGTCAGTAATTGACCAGAGATTACCTGCCTAGTCAGTAATTAACCAGAGATCACCTGCCTAGTCAGTAATTGATCAGAGATCAATGCATAGTCAGTAATTGACCAGAGATTACCAGCCTAGTCAGTAATTGACCAGAGATTACCTGCCTAGTCAGTAATTGACCAGAGATTACCTGCCTAGTCAGTAATTGCTCAGAGATTACCTGCCTAGTCAGTAATTGACCAGAGATTACCTGCCTAGTCAGTAATTGCTCAGAGATCTCCTGCATAGTCAGTATTTGACCAGAGATTACCTGCCTAGTCAGTAATTGACCAGAGATTACCTGCCTAGTCAGTAATTGACCAGAGATTACCTGCCTAGTCAGTAATTGACCAGAGATTACCTGCCTAGTCAGTAATTGACCAGAGATTACCTGCCTAGTCAGTAATTGACCAGAGATTACCTGCCTAGTCAGTAATTGACCAGAGATTACCTGCCTAGTCAGTAATTGACCAGAGATTACCTGCCTAGTCAGTAATTGACCAGAGATTACCTGCCTAGTCAGTAATTGACCAGATATTACCTGCCTAGTCAGTAATTGACTAGAGATTACCTGCCTAGTCAGTAATTGACCAGAGATTACCTGCCTAGTCAGTAATTGCTCAGAGATTACCTGCCTAGTCAGTAATTGCTCAGAGATTACCTGCCTAGTCAGTAATTGACCAGAGATTACCTGCCTAGTCAGTAATTGCTCAGAGATTACCTGCCTAGTCAGTAATTGACCAGAGATTACCTGCCTAGTCAGTAATTGACCAGAGATTACCTGCCTAGTCAGTAATTGACCAGAGATTACCTGCCTAGTCAGTAATTGACCAGAGATTACCTGCCTAGTCAGTAATTGACCAGAGATTACCTGCCTAGTCAGTAATTGACCAGAGATTACCTGCCTAGTCAGTAATTGACCAGAGATTACCTGCCTAGTCAGTAATTGACCAGAGATTACCTGTCTAGTCAGTAATTGACCAGAGATTACCTGCCTAGTCAGTAATTGACCAGAGATTACCTTCCTAGTCAGTAATTGACCAGAGATTACCTGCCTAGTCAGTAATTGACCAGAGATTACCTGCCTAGTCAGTAATTGACCAGAGATTACGTGCCTAGTCAGTAATTGACCAGAGATTACCTGCCTAGTCAGTAATTGCTCAGAGATTACCTGCCTAGTCAGTAATTGACCAGAGATTACCTGCCTAGTCAGTAATTGACCAGAGATTACCTGCCTAGTCAGTAATTGACCAGAGATTACCTGCCTAGTCAGTAATTGACCAGAGATTACCTGCCTAGTCAGTAATTGCTCAGAGATCACCTGCATAGTCAGTAATTGACCAGAGATTACCTGCCTAGTCAGTAATTGATCAGAGATTACCTGCATAGTCAGTAATTGATCAGATATCTCCTGCCTAGTCAGTAATTGATCAGAGTTCACCTGCATGGTCAGTAATTGATCAGATATCTCCTGCCTAGTCAGTAGTATATTTTCTGAAATTCTCTGTAGCAACTGCATAGATCCTGAATCTGTGACGCCAGATGGTACGCCACGTTCTCCAACAAATGTATGTCTACGTTGAAGTGAGTCTGTCAAGGTTTTCGCATTCCACGTTGTTACCTGATGAGATTCTTGCCCACAGTGACCGGAATGCTGTCTGTGTCGTCTCGAAACATAGTATTCCTGAGATGGTACTGCAGTGGTTTCCCGCTAGCCTTACCTCTCACTGGTTAATTATGTTAATTAAACTAATATTGACGTCATCAGAGATGTTAATCCAGGACCACAGATATGATCTTCTAAAAGATGAAGGAGGATTTAAAGGGGGGAAAAGGTAATTCGTGCGTTTTCGTTTGTTAGATCGTGTTTTGTGAAAAGTCTGATAATTTTGTGAACAATCGCTAAGGAAGTTGTTTTTTTTGGGGGGGGGGGGCGGGGGCTGCTATTTGCTCGCCTTTTCATCATGTTCCTGGTAATAAAGATTGTTTTACGATTAGCTAAAGGGGGGGGGAGTTGAGCCAGATGACCCTCCTCCCCTTTATCTACAGGAGTACGTTAAACTATCGAAGTCCTCGGATTTTCTGTAGTAAAAAGACAAATTATTACAAAAATAAGAAGCAGCCAGTCACGTTTTTGAAAGCATGTGATAAGAAGAACAAAACGTGAACATTTAGTAGGCTCTTAAAAATATGTGGGAGAGGAGACAGATGAGAAGAAGACAAAGATTATTACAGACGGAGAACTTAAATCCGGACCCGATCAAATGTTCAGCATGCACCACATATCTGCCATGGATATAAAATGTCTTGCTCCGTAAATTGGAGGTAGATATTGCGGCCTTTCTTTTTCTGAGTTCGTTCTTAAACTTCTGTAGATTAGCGGGATCTAGTCCTGAGAACGGAATGTGTTGTGTCTTTGTTTACAGCGTTGCTGTGATATCTGCGCCTTTTGTCCTTACACACTTTAGCGTGACTTCTCAGTCACAGTGACCCTATATGGGATGGACCAGCCACCTTCTGCCCATAACCTCATTAGTTTCCTCTTACGACATACAGGTAACCAATCAGAAGGATCGATCCTTTCTTTTCTTTGCTCCCCTTTCGGGCTGCAACAACACACGGGCGAGTTCGGTCTCATATACGCGAAGTAGTGGGTTCAATTTAAGCTGCAGGCAATTGTGCACGCGGACCGTTCATAATGCAATAGCAAACTGCTTAACTCAAGTCAAGACTTAGTTTACAAAATCACTGTAGTCTTAAACACTGGGGCTAGTCACGAAGTCTTTAACATGACATGGTACCAATTCTTTATTTATATAAAACATATTTAATGTGCCTGCATGTTTCTATAATCACAAGTATAATAATTTCTTCATAGTTACTGCATTTTCTTACAGAAAGTAATCGAGTGAAAAAGTCCCTCAGCGTGTTGAGACCCAGGCGCCAGACTATAATATAGGCATTAGTAGCAACCATAGACACCAGAGCGCCACGCTAGACATGCTGGAACGTCTAACGTTGGCTCCCTTGTCTTTAACTACAGACATGTATCAAATTTAACAACTCGTGTGAGTGTTGGCAGGTAGTAAGGAGAGGGACAGTAATATCTATCTATCTATCTATCTATCTATCTATCTATCTATCTATCTATCTATCTATCTATCTATCTATCTATCTATCTATCTATCTATCTATCTATCTATCTATCTATCTATCTATCTATCTATCTATCTATCTATCTATCTATCTATCTATCTATCTATCTATCTATCTATCTATCTATCTATCTATCTATCTATCTATCTACCTATCTACCTATCTATCTATCTACCTATCTACCTATCTACCTATCTATCTATCTATCTATCTATCTATCTATCTATCTATCTATCTATCTATCTATCTATCTATCTATCTATCTATCTATCTATCTATCTATCTATCTATCTATCTATCTATCTATCTATCTATCTATCTATCTATCTATCTATCTATCTATCTATCTATCTATCTATCTCTATCTTTCTGTATGTATGTATGCCTGTCCTGGTCTGGTCTATCTCTCTGTATTTCGGCCAGTCTGTCTGTCTAATCTAATCTATCTTTCTGATCTAATCTAACATAATATGTCTGTCTATCTGTCTGTCTATATCTGCCTTTCATCCGTCTGTAATATTTGTAATCTATCTATCTGCCCGTCTGTCTGTCTTTTTATCTATATCTTTTATCTGTACGCCTGTCTATTTGCATGTGTCTGTTTATCTTATCTCTCTGTTTGTTGCATGTGTGACTGTATATGTATTCATCCATCAAATTGCCCCGAAAGCGTGTATATATAAATATATACACATCGCTCAGGTCTCATTAGGGTACAGACACTTTCTCCCCAGACTAGCTTAACCTTAAATTATTACAACATACCATTCTATTAGACGTTATAAACCTAAACCTTTCACTCTTTTTCAAGTTTTCTCTCTTCCCCGCCTTCTCTTATCCTGCGGGTTTAATTTATATATATGTATATATGTAATGCCGAGATATGTAATGCCGACATTTTTTCTTGTTCAAGATTAGTTGTCATGCTGACCGTGAACTTGAGCTATGGTAAATTACTTGTCTGGATAATGAAGCTAGCATCGACGTGATCTTCGCCTTGATGAAGCCTGCTAGACTCAAGTCTAGACTGCTATGAATCAATCCTTTTATCTGCAACATGCCTGAGATTCTACGAAATTCGTGGTAAAGTCCTCTCTTGAGTAGACCACCCAGCTCGTTCCTGTGCGCTCTACAGACACATTGAATTAGCCATCCATGTCTTGAAAAAAACACTGGACAATTTCCTATGTCAAATAACGTCAAGGGAACGCTATCTTTAACAGGGTTGCCATATTGGTTATTTTATGGTCAAATTTGGATATTTTTAGTGGTTGCTGGCAATGAAACTATTTTTGCCATTTTAATAATTTGTCAATGTTTTGCAATTTGTCATTACATCTACTTTCCCATAGTTTCTTGTTTAAATTTAGCTGCAAAGTGTGTCGCATGTTCTTTTGTAAATATTAACGAATTATTTATAAACACTGTTCTAATCATGTTAAAATTTAGCATGGGAACATAAGAGTGCATGTTACAAACATGTATTAATACTTTTTTTCATGATGTCTAAGTGAAAACTTTGTTACGATAGTGAGACTTGATACAGCAAACAATAAGAACAGCAGTTTTTCATTGCACCAAAAAAAAACTCTAGCTAATAGCAGGGACAATTACTTGACTGTAAAATATGTTACTGCGTAGTGAAAAGTAAGATGTATACTTTTACTACGTTGAAAACTTTTAGTACTTTCATTTCTATCATGGCTAGAGAAAGCTCAAACTCTAAAATAACATAACAAGAACTTAAATAAGATAGCAATAACATATGGTTCATTACGGGGAGACGTGGCCAGATGTCAACTTTTAAAAATTATATGTACTTTCATTCAGATTTCATGACCTCGCTGAACTCAGATTTAAAAACTGATATGTCTGCATCAATGTGTGCGCTACGCACTAAAAGACCCCCGCCCCTAGACCCACAAGGTCATCCAAAGTGAACGGGGAAGGGGTTATTAGTGTGTAGCGTGTGGAATCATAACCCTGATCTTGATTATTCTGGAAGTGAACCTTCACGGCATGATATAAAGAACATAAGTAGCAAACTTGCACTAAATTACCCCTTGATTTATCAATGAATCCATCAATAAGTTAATCATATATATATTCTTTACTCCAACACCCATCAATCTGCATGGCTACAAAACGACAACTGATAAACAGTATGTTTATACCAACCCTTTTACCAATGTCAAACATGGTCATTGACAAAGACACTAACGAAAAGATCACAGTATGTGAAATGATATATTTGAGGAATCTATAATAAATGTTACGAGAAGAGATCGACGGAGAAATGAAGATATCACGCAGGAAATAAATAAATGCTATATCAATTCAAGACGACATCGTAAGACATATGGTTTGGTTACGCCATGAGAATGAATTGTATATGAAAAATGGCATAAGTCGATTGTATATGTAAAATTGCCAACACCAATGAAGAAGACAACCTAAACAACACATTAAGCGAAGTTCTTTTTGCAGACGATCAAGCAATACTATCAACATCAGAAGACAACTACAAGAACATATAAATAGACTGCACATAACATGTAGAAACTTTAACATGAAGATAAGCACATAAAAACCGAGTCAATGTCAATCGCAAAAAAACAACAACAGCAGAATCACCACTATTCTCATCGATGACCAACAACTTAAACAGATGAAGGAATCCACTTATCTGGAAAGCATCATATTATCATGATGTTCTTCCTACGCAAGTGAAGATGAGCATGGCATGAAAAACAATAAATGTGATGCACAAGCAGAAAAAAAGACATTTGTGATTGTCTAATTTGGTTTGTGAGTTTGTAGATGACCGCCTAATTTGGTTTGTGAGTTTGTAGATGACCGATGAGTCCGATTCGTGCCAGGAAAGTTCTATTGTAGTGCATAAAGAAGTGCAGAGGGTTTGGTGTAGGAGAGTTTTCGGATTTGTCCTTCCGCTTCCGTCGCTGGTAAATTGACAGCAGTGTTCTTTCTTTTTCAAACTTAGTGATGCCAGGATTGATACGGCAGTGCTTGAGATAGTTTTTTAGGTGATCATTGAAGCGCTTTTGTGCCCTCCGCTTCAACGTTTACCATCGCACAGCTCCCCATTGAATAATCTCTTTAGAAAACCCTTGTCTGGAATACGGACGACGTGGCTAGTCCATCGGAGTTGAGACCTAGTCAGCAGGGCATGGATGCTTTGCATGCGGGACTTTTGAAGGATTTCCGTGTCTGGTACTCTTACCTGCCAACGTACTCGCATGAGGTTTCGTAGCACCGAATGTGAAAAGAGTTGAGCCGTTGAGCGTGTCTCGTATAGACAGTCCAGGATGACGCAATATAAAGCAGTATTGGTAGAACCACTGCGCGATACACGTCCAACTTAGCTGTCAAACTGAGACCACGCCTGATCCAGACGTGCGACTTCCGAATGCCGCACTGGCACGAGCAATACGCAAGGCAACATCATCGTCAATTGTCGCAGTTTGCGATAAAGTGCTGCCGAGATATACGAACGTATTATCACAATTGAGTTTTTGTCCCTTTACAATCATAGAATATCATCATATCATCAAATGGGAAAAACACCAAAGAAATCCAAAATAGATACAACATAGCATATCAGATCTTGGGGTAGATGTCTCCTATTTTCAAAAACAAATGTGTGAACATAAACACCACAAACTGCATTGTATAAAACGATCATCATACCATCACTATGCTACCAATGTAAAACGTTGAAACTAATAGCAGAATTCAATAGAAAACTTGTTACAACAGAAATGACTTGTTCTTCTTCTTCTTCTTTCGTTCACTTGAAACATGTCTATATCTGTAATTCTGTCTCCTTAATAAAACTCACTGTCTTTTGTAGTTCATACAGTGTCCCATAGAGTTTTGATTCCAGTGTTGTTTCCTCTGGCCAATATGTCTGCCTCAGCGTTTCATGCTCAGAACACTCTTGAAGTATATGTTTGACAAGTATATGTAAATGACTTGTCTAAGTAGAAGTCTCGGAGTAACAATAAGATACAGAACCAGAAACGAAAACATCAGGAGACTAAACAAACACAACGCCAATAAGCGCCAATAAGCACTACTACACGGACACGGTGGATACAAAGCCAGGAACATACCATACAAACAATGGATTCAGAGATAAAAGAGTCAGCGAGAACAAACATATGAACACAAAAAAGCCATCTCCAGAGAACTCTTCTACCCCTGAAGCTGCGGGGTATAAAGGGGTATAAAGAGAAAAGAAAGAAAGAAGAAGACGAGAATGGAACCAACTCAACCAGCCTTTCCTGCATACAGCGGCAGAAGGCACGAGGAAGACCAAGAACTATATAGGTAGAGACAATCAAAGAAACCGTAAAGAGACACGAGCTGACGATGGCCAATGCAACTCAAACAGTCAAAGACAGACAACTCTTACTTTTCCCCACAACATTGAACAGCACAAGTGGAAATAACAACAGATAAATAAATAGATAGATAGGAGTATTCTTCTTATACTCGTCTGTCCATCTGTCTATCCTTTCACAGATTTTTAACAGATGTCTATTCCGGATCGTATATGTTACCCTTAGAAAGTGTTGGGGGGGGGGTGATTGCCTTAAAAAAGGTAAGATCATTCGTGTTGTTCGTATGATAAATCAAATTTTTGATGCTAAGGGGTTGTGGTGGGGGGGGGGGGGGGGGAGAAAGATAAGGTAAGGTCGGCTTTTTACCAAGTTCCTAGTACTAAAAGTTTTGCTCTAATTTTCTAAGTGTAGTGGGGGCGGTTGAACCTTCCTCCCCCAAGCTCCCCTTTTATATACGGTGCCTGGCGAAACGGTAAAATTTGTTGGTGGTGGGTGTGTGGGTGTGATACATTCAGGAATCAGCATGTAAAGACATGTAGGTGGCAAAACTCTAAACAGCATCTGCCCACAATTCGTGATGGCGCAACACAACTGAAGCTAAGCCGCATCTTGGCATATTTGAGCAAATATATTTACTGTTCCTGCTTGAAGCATCTTTCATGACATTCAAGGAAGACAAAACAAGAGAAATGTTTGGAGATTAGATTCACATTAAATTTCTTCAAGAGGGACTAGACTGGAGGTCATGTTTCAAAACAGAGGTCGCTTGTTAGCGTGTTCGGCGCCGCCTCCATCATACTCCCGGAATGAGCTCTCCTATGTTGAAAAAGATGTTGTGACACATCTGACGTTCAGATCCGGTCTTAAGGACGATGCGCAGAGTGTTGCGTAAATGTTTTATTTGGATGTGGGTAATGGCCACGAGATTGGTGTGTGCGCCAAAGTACGGTACTTTTTTCCCGTACAAACAAATATTTAGTCTACCCAGTTGAAAATGTATATGAAATTGTGTTAAATGAAGGAAGCGGTGGACTTGCTGGCCGATTTTTACTGTATTGTGTGATTTGACAGGCGCTAATGTACATAATAGGAAGATGATATAATACATAGAATCACATTTCAATATCTCAGACACGGAAGCTACAGACAAACTTACTAAAGCAAATTTGGCACTTTAGCATAACGATATAACGATTATTGTTAAATATAATTCATAGAACATATGTGACCGACAGAGGCGCTAGGACAAAAAGAAAGGCCATGTATATAACTTTTATGATAGACACTACGAGAACAAGAAGTAGCATACATACAGATTTTGTGACAGACAAAAACTTTGATGATGATGATTATGACGATGATTGTGATGAACGAATCCCTTCAGCTATGAACAGGTCGCTCTTAACAGCCCATAGCCTTTCTCACAAAAGCATAGGTCCTCTTCGGTTGGGTACTCGAGGTGACATAAGGTTTACTGTCTCAAAGGCATGATTGTGTTAAGAGGGTTTTAGGATGCATTTTGAGTCCCCGAAGGTAGGCATTCTAATATGGTAGTATACAGCGAATATCACGTCCTACCAGGAGTGCTGCATTTACGTCTGGACCAACTAGTTAATAATTATTCCGTCAGATATTTCAACCCATCTACATTCATGGCGAGAGCTAGCATTCCCCGCCATCTAAAAGTCTTCAACAATGGTACAATGTTCACAGACCTGCATCTCTCCGTCATCCACAGGGATCATTTGACAGAAAACAAAAGTGAGAAATTGAAGCAATGCTTGCAGTGACGGTGACTTTATTTTTTTTACATATGACAGACTATCCCCAAATTTCCTTAGTAGCTTCCAACGACATGCGTGGAAAGAAGAAAGTGAACCTATTCTTTGCACCCTGAACTGGAAGTCCAAGCCCCGGTTGCCACGCGGGCGAAACTTGGATAAACAAAAATACCATCTATGAATATTTAGATAGACACTTGGACAGACATAGTGATCATCTATTAATCTTTATACCGTACACTTGGACAGACAGAAAAACCATCTATACATATTTAGACAGACACTTGGACAGACAGAAAAACCATCTATACATATTTAGACAGACACTTGGACAGACAGAAAAACCATCTATACATATTTAGACAGACACTTGGACAGACAGAAAAACCATCTATACATATTTAGACAGACACTTGGACAGACAGAAAAACCATCTATACATATTTAGACAGACACTTGGACAGACAGAAAAACCATCTATACATATTTAGACAGACACTTGGACAGACAGAAAAACCATCTATACATATTTAGACAGACACTTGGACAGACAGAAAAACCATCTATACATATTTAGACAGACACTTGGACAGACATGGAGATCATCTATACATCTTTATAACAGACATGCACTTGGAAAGACGTAACGATCAATACCGGAATATGCATTGGTATTAATACAATAAATTACAATTCCAGTGTATACATTGAAATAAATACGATTCTAAAACATACATTTTGTCAGAAATATAGATATTCTATACATCTGTATAACATGTACACACTTGGATAAACAGAAGAATCTATCGAGAGATATGTTACGGGAAATGTATGTTCGATACACGCACCTTTGATGCTAATGAAACGGTTCTAAAGATATTTAAAGATATACATTGCCGCTTTCCTATGCAATGATGTTGGTGAATATTTTAGAGTAAATGTAGACTTGAGACATGGCTACATGTTATCTCCAACCTGTTTCAATAATGAAATGGAGCAGATCATTAAAATACTAGCAGATTACAAAACATCCTCTCAGCTGCGCGACAGTTTAGTGTTTAGAAAGTTACGCGCAGGAACTGTAGCACTACGAGAACAAAATCAAGAACAGCGGTATACCTAAGAAATGTAATGAAGTACTTCCAGAAGAGCGACTTGCATATGTGAGTATGCGCCTGCTCGAGTTGCAATTTGGTCAGCGTACAATTACTTATTTTAGAGGAAATCAAGGCGCGAAGGGGGGGGGATGCTGAGTATTTGCAATCTTTAGCCTGCTAAAGTGCGCACATACTAAGTGACTCAGTAAATTTAATTTAGAAAGTCAAAACAGGTAATGTACGCAGGAGATAGGTGGAGCCATTAGAGAGAACTAAAATGGAGGCCTTACTGCGAAAAATCACTAGTAACTTTGTTTCCGGACACGCGGGTGTAGAAGAAAACAAACTTGCTGACAAAATAGCTAACGTCGCCACCATACCAGACGGTCAGCCAATGGACCGAGAAGACATCCTGAATGCTCTTCGTGAGCCTTTACATTCAAAGGATTCTGAGGTAGGTACATGAGCACGAGTGAATATCTCGAATACGCGATTTGGGAGTGAAGATAGGGATGGTCCGTAGAGAATACTTGGTATTATGATTACAGTCGAACCCCCGTTGAGCCAATTAGTGTGATTATTTCCTAGCCTATATTTATCCGTTTATGTTTATCATGTATTAATTTTAATACAATTATATTTAATGTTAGGATTAGTTATGTAACACATAACTAACCCTAACCCTTAACCTTAACTCAATAAAATGAATATTTCAATTAATTATTTATTGATATAATATTAAGATCAATTAACCACAGAATAGGTAGGTAGGCACTAATGGGAACCAAGAACGAAAACGGGGATTGGACTGGGATCATAGTACCGAACACCTAGCACACATTTCAAACAGCGCACTAAAACAACATAGAACCGGAACCATCAGCTGTTATAAACGGAGATATTTACTGGATCGGAGATATGGGCACCTATAAGCATGTCCCATAGGATACACAACGACCATAACTAATACCCATTTTGCAGTCTTTGATTTACTGATAATACTGATCTTGTGAAAGCTGCTTATGCATTTAATTTGAGAAACTAATCTCAAGAATGAAGATAGTTATTAGAAAATATAGCATGCAGATCAACATACAAGAGAGAAAAGGCTGACGAATAGAAGTACTGTCATGAGCTAACATTCGACGTGATGGTTACATGTCAGAATCACATTGTTATTACATTATTGTTACATTATTATTATTATTTATTTTTTTCATCGCATTTATTGTTTTTCATGCCATGCTCATCTTCGCCTGCGAAGGAGGAAAACCATCGTCATCACATGTCAGAAGAAGTTTTTAACTTGAAATACCCTGGATACCCCGGATTTAAGATGTGCAACAATCGGTGTTGTGATGTAGAAATAATGCAATATTTAAACAAAATTCGTTATGGCTATGATTACCATTGCAAGGTTGAACATGATGCAGAAAAGTAAAATCAGTACATTAGGCAAGATCAGAGTCTACAAATCACTAGTACCATCTATTACATGTTTGTAAAAGTTTGACACTTATTGCGGGTACAGAAATAAAAATGATTCATAAGTCTACGGACACAAGTGCTACGGACGTTTGATATATTCTGCTCACTCTAAGAATGAAGTGGGTCAGTGCTTCTGATTGGCTGTTGGACGCAGAACGTATTAATCGATTGTTAAGTGTCCTTCCTCTTCTTCTTCTGCGTTCGTTCTCAAACTCCTGCAGATTAGCAGGATGTAGTCCGGAGAACGGAATGTGTTGTGTCATGATTTACAGAATTGCTGCGATATCTGCGCCTTTCGGCCTGATACATCCGACTTCAGCATGGCTTTGGGTCACTGACCCTATATGGAATGGGACAGCCAACTCCATCCCATAACCTCCTTTTTCGCCTTTTACGACATGCGTGGAAGGTAAACAGTGTTGCTATTCTTTGTTCCCCTTTCGGGCCCCGGCAACACACGGGCACCAATAAGTGTCCAATAATATTGTTTTTAAATTTCGTTTTAAATGTTGTTTTAAATGTTGTTTAAATATTGTTTTGAATTGTAGTTTTAAATAAATTTGTTTTTACATGTCATATGTCATCAGCTGTATAAAAATCACCTTTTGTCGCGGAGTAATGTGGGAGTGTGGTTTGATCCACTTAATTCTTAGAGTGAAATGAGTATAGAAATATGTTTATAAAGAACTTAAAATTAATGCATTTTTCTGAGATAAAATAACCATGCTTGCAGGTGGACAGGATCCAATGTTAATATGACATTAGTAAATTCAAATAGGAATCAAGAGGATAAATTAAAAATTCCTTAGACTAACGGGAACTGAACCAATCCGTTCTAACTGCACCGAATTGCCATTGAACTCGAGTAAATCGGTTTCTCCGTACTTGACCAACTGCATATCCAAAAAAAGATGAGATCCTGTCAAGACATTAAAACTGTGTACTCAAGTCACTTAGAACGGACCAATGGTGATAAGAACTATCACAACAACAACGAACATTAAAGTAACTTCTGTAACACAAACATATAACAATTCGGTGCCGTTAGAACTGATTGGTTCAATTCCAGGTTAGTCTCAAGAATTTGTGACATTAGTGAAATGTGTACGTTTACCTAGTTTGAACGTGTAACGAATTGGTTCAATTCCAGGTTAGTCTCAAGAATTTGTGACATTAGTGAAATGTGTACGTTTACCTAGTTTGAACGTGTAACGAGTCACCTTTCCCTTTCAGAGATTTAGCTGCAGGAGTTAAGGGTAGAAGGAAGATAAGTGGATATACAATATTTGATTGAATATATCTTCGAATTTTCCGTACGTGATGGTGCCATACACGTCAATATGAGGATAGGAGAATTTGGAGGGTTGTTTCTGCTGATCATTCCAGGCGTCAACTCTACAGCGCCAACAAGTTACGAATTTCGTAGTTATTATTATTACTATTATATTACCTTTAATTACAAATGTACGCAAATATATTCATTCCTTTATTATTAGATGTTGACCTTATAAAGATGTAGGGGTTGTAGCTTAAAGCAGTGCTCAGTGTTGCCTTCTCGAGAAACACATGAAATGTTTTTTTTTTTCTGATCACACTTTAGTTTTAGTTGAAGAAGGCTGAGTTACAGTGTCACTCTCCGAGTTGAAGACCAACTATCAGAATAAAAATTAGTCTTCTTACTTGACGATTTTAAATATTGCCGTACGTTTCGTTGGTCACTAGGTATATACTTTGAGTCGCCTGCCAATGCCGGTCAACGAAATGTGGGGATATAATCGAAAAAATGACGTAAAAGGCTTGTTTTGATTCTGCTCGCAGGTCTTCTATTGTTTCAGAAACAAGGATAATTTTTAGAGTTTTTATCTTACTTATTGTTTTATATATATATATATATATATATATATATATATATATATATATATATATATATATATATATATATATATATATATATATATATAAATATATATATATTATATATATATATATATATATATATATATATTATATATATATATATATATATATATATATATATAATGTATATCAAATGACATTCTTACCAGAACGTTGTCTTCATCGTGGATACTCTGAACGTCTCTCTGTCCCGGGCAATCAGGCCTGAATTGGTCAGAGACATGCTCATACATTATTTGATATCGCTGGTCCATCGTCTTCTTGGCTTTCCTCTTCTTCTCCTGCTGACACTCTGCCCTCCAGTATCAGGATTACGATGCCATCATGTCACTAAGACTCCAAAATACTGTATCTTCCTTCTTATGATGGTATTTAGAAGCACCTTTCATTTAGTTTCAATTATTTCAAAATTGAAAATGTTTCTATTTTTCTCTGTCCATGATATTCGTAGGATCGATCTGTCTGTAGCACTTCATTTCACATGAATTTATTCTTCTGGATATTGTCTTGTTTACAGTCCAAGTCTCGCATTCATATGTTGCCACTGGGAATACAGATGATCTTAAATAGGTTATTTTAATGTCATTATTACTACTTTGCCACAACTTTCTCATTTGTGTTAATTTGAGTCTTGCAATTGCGAGTCTTCTTCATCGTGGATACTCTGAACGTCTCTCTGTCCCGGGCAAGCAGGCCTGAATTGGCCAGAGACATGCTCATACATTATTTGATATCTCAACTGAACAATCTCCGCAACTATTTATATTTGCTCCAAGATATTCGAATTTGTTTACACGTTCTAGTTCTATATTGTTGTATATAGCACAAATAAGACTCATTAGAATACTGTTCTTCACTTTTACGGTTAAAAAAAATGATACGTTGGGTCATCAGGTTTTACTGTGATGTACACACACACAAAATGCTTGTATTTTAGTCAACCCGCCGTAAAGTTACATATTTTTAAACAGCTGGACCGGTAGCCTAACAAAAGGTCATCATCGTCCTTGGCAGGGAATGTAAAGATTAGGGTATTATCAATACAGACGTTCAGATCAATCAACTTATAAAGGACAATGCAAGGAGCGAGGGTGTAATATATACTCTGACTGGTCAGTCCTGCGTGAAGAGAAATCAGAATGGGGCGTCTCTGCTAGAATAAGAGGTAGCATTGCAGTGGAACAGAGTAGGACGTATATGACAACCTTCAGTATGTGGATGGAGGTGGAAGCAGTTACACAAGCTTT
>CM067319.1:48537585-48635085 GCA_034231615.1 Meghimatium bilineatum
TGTTACCTCAAGGAAATTGCTGAAACCCTAATCCAAACAGTGTCTCCTTATATGCAAATCTCCCTCCAGGGCCAGATAAATGGAACTCATTATATGGAACAAAACAACAACTCACAAACACATGCATATATCACACAATGGCATTAGGTCAAAGGGCATGAGCCCATGGACCGCTGGATCAGCAACCAACCAACCATATGCAAATTATATTGGCGATCGAACGCTTTAACTTTTCACAAAATTAGTGTTCATTAATTAGATCACTTATATTAACTTAGCAATCACAACACTATCGCATATAAAATTCAAATGAATATTTCATTTACTTAAGAATAAATTACCAGTACTATTATGTCTTCTACGGCTTAAAAAGTAACGATGACATCACACGAAACAGCAGACGATATGAGTCAAGGGCCATTCCAGACACATTCCAATGCAGACTTTTTCATAACATTTTCCTAGTTCCATTCTGTGAGAAACTTTGCTGCAATTTTGGTTCCATATGGCATACTGCTGCGATATTCAGGAATAGTAAGATTTAAATCTGATGCAGAAAGATAGTGAAGGTGAAAAATGACTCTGGAATTTGTAGACTTGCAAAAATTGGTAGTCAATTGTTGAAAATTACACCCATTACAGTCTTTACAGTATTCTAAAGTCAATACGTAGGTTCTCAATGGAGAGCGAGCGTTCTTGTACAAGGATTGAGTCTCAATAAACGATGCAGGTACTTACACAAAGATTGAGTTTCAATAAACGATGAAAGTTGGGCCATAGGCGCAAACAAAATTCCGACACTTCTCATTTTCATTCTCTGGACCTCTGCTGGAAATCTAATAGAACCATTGTCTTACTACAAGAGACATCCAAGGGTAGTTTGAGAATGAACACTGAAGAAGAAAAAAGAAGTTTAGAAACTATTTATGTTGTTCTGTGATAAACACATCTCTCAAACTCCTCTGACCTAGTCTCGCCACTGTTAACAGATGGTCAGCCTATGGACCGAGCAGACATACTCATTGCTCTTCGCGAGTAAACACGATCAAAGGATTTTGAGATAAATGAGCATGAGTCAATTTCGAGAATGCGCGAATTGGGAGTGAGGATAGACGTGGCACGTAAAGAACACCTAACAAAGATTTCAAAAAGAGCCGTAAACCAACATAGAACCGGAACCATCAGCAGTTATACCCTGAGAGATTTACTGAAGCATAGATCTTAGCGCCTATGGATATATCGGTATGCGAGGAGGGTAATCAATACATCTAATACCTAATGTCCGGCTCTGTGTCGAAGTGGTCTGTGACAGCCAAGGTACCGAGTTCGATCCCTGCCACAGGCAATTGTGCATCCGGACCGTTCAGAAGCAATGGCAAACTACTGAACGTATTTATATTTCCTATAAAATCACCACAACCAGCAAATGCTGGGTTGATAGCTACGTCCTAGATAGGATATGCTATCAACTAATACCTAATACTCTGACCTTGTATAAAACTATATACAAAAAACTTTCTGGGACACTTTTCGGAATATGTACATTCAAACCGATCTCTCACAGGTGGTCTGTTTCTTGCAGTTTGTTGAAAGTAAATTTGAGATTCTCAGAGATAAATTACATGCAGAGCAGCCTAGATTACATTTCAGAATATACATCCAACTCATAATTTATTGGTACCCACCCAGTTTACTAAACTAGTGAATGTTGATTTGTTCCATTTAAAGTGTTCTATTTTCGAAGTGTCATCTACAGTATTAAAATTAAAGTGTTCTATTTACACTGTTCACCTGCAGTATTCAATTACTGTGGATGCCTTTCATCTTCTATCTTCTTCTGCCTGCAATTTCCTCTTTTAGTTACTGTCTTCCACTTATATCCTTTGTTATTAGTTGTTTTCCAGTTACTGTCTTCCACTTACATCCTTCCTTTCGTTATTTCCAGTTACTGTCTTCCCCTTACATCCTTCCTTTAGTTATTTCCAGTTACTGTCTTCCCCTTACATCCTTTCTTTAGTTATTTCCAGTTACTGTCTTCCCCTTACATCCTTTCTTTAGTTATTTCCAGTTACTGTCTTCCCCTTACATCCTTTCTTTAGTTATTTCCAGTTACTGTCTTCCCCTTACATCCTTTCTTTAGTTATTTCCAGTTACTGTCTTCACTCTTACATCAGTAGATTTCCAGTTACTGTATTCCCCTTACATCCTTCCATTTTCCAGTTACTGTCTTCTCCTTACAGCCTTCCATTTACTGTCTTCGAGTTATTCTTTCCCTTACTGTAATTTATTTACTGTAATCCTTACTGTTTCCCCTTACAGTCTTCTCTTTACAGTCCTCCATTTACTGTCTTCCCTTATGTTTATCCAATTACTGTCTTCCATTATGTTCATCCAGTTATTGTCTTCCGCTTACTACTTAGTACTTCTATTTACTGTCTTTCCCTTGCAGTCTTCCAGTTAATGTCTTCTCCTTACGTTCTTCCACTTACTGTGTACCCTTTACATTCTCCAGTTATTGTCTTTTCCCTACATTTGCCATTTACTGCCTTCCCGTTAAGTTTTTTTCAGTACTGTCCTCCTCCCCTTATGTTATTCCATTCACTATCCTCTCCTTATGTTCTTCCATCTACTGTCTTGTTGTTACGTTCTTATATTCACTGCCTGCCCCTTACAGTCATTCAGTTACTGTCTTTCTCTTACAATTTTTTTTAATTTACCGTCTTTCCCCTACACACTTCCATTCACCGTCTTTCACTTACTACCTTTAATTTATTGTCTTCTAGTTACAGCCTTCCCCTTACAGTCCCCCAGTTACTGTCTTCCCCTTACAGTCCCCCAGTTACTGTCTTCCCCTTACAGTCCTACAGTTACTGTCTTCCCCTTACAGTCTTTCAGTTATTGTCTTCCTCTTATGCTCTTTCTTTCACTGCCTTCCCCTTACAATCATACAGTTGTCTTAACCCCTACGATCTTTCATTCATTGACTTTCCCTTAAAGTTTTTCAGTTAATGTCTTCCCTCTAAGTCTATTCCACTGCTTTCCACTTACGTTTTTTTTTCCATAAACTGTCTTCTCCTTATGTTCTTTTATATACTGTATTTCCCGTATGTTCTTCATTTAGTGTCTTCCGCTTATTGTTTTCCACTTTCTGTGTGCTCCTTATCAATCCTCTCGTAAGAGATTTGTCTGAGATTTCCTCCATGATGGGGAGATTGTGCCGGAATGTTTCATTAAATTGTGTACCTTACTGACACTGTCAGGGCGAGGGTGGGACTGTTTCTCACTTAGTTTGAAACGAGGAGATGACATATATCTCATTGTGTACATTGTACAAAAACAGACTTTGATGGACAGACATTTCGGTAAAAGAATTATCTCAGGGTCACAGCACCGAATTAACAGATTGTGATAGTGATGATGCCATGAAGAAATAAGAAATTATAAGTTGTTGACTGTGTTTTCTCTCACTTATTTTTTGATGTCTCTAGTTCCTTCTTATTACAACAGAAAACTACCACTCTTGGGTGAGTAGATCAGTGGTTCCCAACCTTTATTTGACCGTGACTTCATTTTGGTACAATTTTTTTCCCTCTGGGCCCCAATGAAACTATATATATATATATATATATATATATATATTAATATATATTATATATATATATATAATATATATATATATATATATATATATATGATGTCGATATATTCTTTGGCGGCTTTGTAACGCTATTATAACGCAAAATAAATTTTTCTCTCATGCCCCCATTTCCAATCTACGCTCTCCTGCAGTTATCTGTCCAACCCCCACCCTCTCTCCTGCCCTGCCATAGTTCAAACCTGGCATATATGACCCAGGTAAGTAACCATTAAGTATGCAATGCCGTTAGAAGTGACATTTTACTAAGAGAAGTATCGACGATTAAGACTTATAGTCCAGAGAATGGGAAAAATAATGTTCCACTCCAACATTGACTCAACAAACACGGGACATTATTTCAGTCTGGTCACTATCTATCTATGATGTTGTACACATCTATCGATGTATGATCTTGTTGTGTTAGAATTTAGTATTTGGAAAATGATCTCATAACACTGGAATATGGTGACTAAAAGTTGTCAGGCGAATAGTGTCCACCTGAATGGACATGGTTCAAATCCCATCTACTGCTTTCTGATTTTTTTTTAACTCCTCGATGCTACCTATTTAAGAGTATATTATACATTAGCACATATTACATATGAAGCACCCTTGTTTTGTTTGTCTGCTGTTAATGTTTAGAAGAAGACATATGACCCGTATAGAACTGATGGCATGTACTAATGTTACGTGTTTATTGTTCTCAAGGAAGGCACATATATTTGCAGTGTGTGTAATGTGTGTGTGTGGGGGGGGGTCTGTGTGTTGATCGACCTGTCATAAATTTGGAACTTGAGAATATATATAATGGAAATTTTGACTAAAATCGCATCTTTTTTAGAGATGGCTGTCGTCAATTTGGAAAATATGTTGACTTATTATGCGAGGCGAATAGGTGCAAACTGAACGACCTTGCTAAAATCCCAAATATTGCCTTCTGAACTTGGTGCGTTGAAGCAAAATGATCTCATGGCACTGGAGCTTATTGTCATCATTTTCTTTTGCCTAGCCTGGCACATAGGGCAGATGTCATAGCTCTCCATGTTTACCGAGTAACAGCTAGTTGTTCCAGATCGTTCATTTTCATACTAGCTGTTGTTATTTCGTTTTCGATAGTTCTTTTCAGTGTTGTTTTTGGTCTTCCTCTTTTTCTCTTGCCACTAGGTGACCATGTAAAGACGACGTGGTATCTGTCTTCATTCATTCTGAGTACGTGACCGCTGTATGCCAACGCCTTTTTTCTAATAACGTCTGTGATGTATTCTTGTTTTGTCTCCTCTCTTAATGTCTCGTTTGACTTAAAGTCTTTCCAGTTTGTGTTTGTGATTATCCTGAGACATTTGTTTTCGAAGGCATTTAGTTTGTTTTTTAAAGATGTTGATTTCCAGCTTTCACACTCGTACGTCAAAGCCAAAATAACAAATGCCTTGAACAGTCGATGCTTTGTATTAATGCTGTGTTTTTTTTTTTAATCTCCAAATGTTTGATAGTGAATTTAATGCATTTGTTTTTTTTTTAATCTCCAAATGTTTGATAGTGAATTGAATGCATTTGATGACAGAACAATTCTGGTCATAATTTCTGTACTTGATTCTCCATTTGCTGTTATTCTACTTCCCAAATAAGTGAAATGTTCTACTTTTTCTAGTATATTGTTATTTATTTGTATCACATTGTTTACATTTGTAAAGTCCATTATTTTTGTTTTGCTAATTTGTAGGCCTATTTGTTCTGAAAAATATTGTAGTTTGTTGTCTTTTCCTGCAAGTCTGTATGCGTTGAACTCAGTAGTGTAATGTTGTCTGCGAAATCAAGATTTCCTAAAGTTTTATTGTTAATCCATTAGATGCCTAGTTGTTTTTGTCCTAAGCACTTTCGCGTTATCCAGTCAAGCGTGATGTTGAACAGTATTGGTGACATAACACATTCCTGCTTTACTCCAGTTTCTACTGAAAACTAGTCAGTAATCCCACTATTAGTCTTCACGCAGCATTTTGAATCTACAAGAAAGCTTTGATAACGTTTACATATTTTTCTGGAAAGTCATAAAGTGTGAGAATCTCTCAACGTGATGATCTATGGAGACTATCAAAAACTTTTTGAAAATCTACGAAATTTATAATAAGATTTGATTGCATCTCTGTGGACTCTTCAATAATCATTCTCAATATGAAGATTTGATCTATTGTTGGGCAGTGCGGTCTAAAACCCGCCTGCTCCTCTGAGTCTCTCATCTACGGATGATTTTATCCTTTCTAAAATGTTAAGAAAAATTTTTCCGGGGATGGATAATAAAGTGATGCCACGCCAGTTGTTACAGTCGCTTGTCTCCTTTTTATTCGGCAGTTTAACAATGGTTCCATTTTTTCTACTCATTCGTTGGTACATGTATCTCGGCATGCTATATATCATTGCATAAAGACAGTAGGTATTGCAATATGACGACGTCTACAACTTTAAGTATTTCTCATGTGATGTCATCATCTCCTGTTACCTCGCCGGATTTTAATTTTTTATTGCAATTTTGACCTTGTTGAGTAAGTAGCATTTAATGTTTGTATCTGAGTCTCTTCTGCCATTATGGGAATGATTAGGAGGTCTATTGTCTATCCCCAGGTGAATGATTGTTGATCACATTCACACTTGCCGTTAAGTGTAGGGGTGGTATCTTAAGCTGTCGTTTCAAGGCCAGATGTGTCGCAGTGGTTGCATTTAGTCCATGTTTGTTCAAGGTTATCTTAATGTTTTCTATCCACCGTTTTCTTGGTCTACCTTTGGCTTTACGCCCGGATATTCTTGTATTATATGCTCTTATTGGTATTTGGTTTGGCTTCATTCTCATAAGGTGACCGAACCATTTTACTTGCTGTCTCTCAATATGTTCGATACATGATATTATACCAACTCTTTTCCTAATTTCTTCATTTCTTATTTTATCTAACCATTGCAGCTTTACTCAGACACTTCATTTCACATGTGGCAATTTTTCTTTGCTGCGAAGCTGTTAAAAACCATGCTTGACATTGGTAGCACAGTATTGGTATAAAAATTGTAGATATTATTTGTTTTTTAATTTCCATCTTGATCTTTGGATGAAGTAATGGAGAAAGTTGGTCTGAGAAAGTCACTGTGTTTGCTTTCTGGCACCTTGTTTCTATTTTTGATTAGGAGGTAGTCTATTTAATGTTTCTCTAAAGTGCTCGGCCCATCTTTGTTTTTGTTGTTCTCGTTGTGTCAATGTTTTACCACACTTATCTTTTATTGGTACATTGGTTGGAGCTTATTGTGTAGAAGCAAAATGATCTCATGGCGCTGAAGCTTTGCATGTGAAGGAAAAGGATATAGTATAACAGCGGGGGTGGAGTTGATATAATTCAAACCCATTCCCCTATGGGAAATCAGAAATAACATTTAATACTACTACAATGTTAAAGTGGTTCTTAAAAATCTATAAAAAAAAGTCAGCAACAATTTTGCGAAAACAAATAAATAACTTTTTTAATGTAACTTTTCTGAAGAGTATGTATATATATATAGGCCTATATAAGGTACGCCAATGGTTTTTGGCAATTTTTTAAATCTCCACCCTGCGCTTGTCAACCAACTGTCTAGAACTCAGGAAACCCCTCCTATTTGCTTAATTATGTCACACAATTTTACTCCCTCCTCCAGTAAAAAAAAATTCACAAAAAATACGAAAAAAACACTAGATTATTATTTTTTTCCAGATTTTTCCTATCAAATTTCCAAATCAAACAATTGAAATGTTATAGAAACAAAATGTTGTTGATGTCAGCTTTTATTAACTTCCCCCCCCCCCCCCAAATCCCATGTCAATAACTGTCAAACGTTGTTTCGCACCTCTTTTTTGACGTAGTTTATGAACAGCCTATTGAATGTCTAGTATATGTTTAGTTACTTGAATATATAGTTACTTGAATATATAGTTACTTGAATATATAGTTACTTGGATGTCTAGTTGCTTGGATGTTTAGCTAATGCTTATTTACTTGAATATTTAAATAATGTCTAGTTACCTGAATGTCTAATTACTTGGATTACTAGTTAATATTTTGTTAATTGAATGTCTAAATAACGCCTAGTTACTTAGATGTCTAGTTAATATCTAGTTTCTTGTTTCTTGAATGCATAGTTAATGTCTAGCTACATAAATGTCTATTTACTTGCATGTCTAGTTAATATCTAGCTAACATAAATGCCTATATAAAGCTTAGCTTCTTGAATTTCTAGTTCATATCTTATTACTTGAATTTCTAAGTTCAAATCGCGTTATTTGAATTTGTAGCTCATATCTACTTATCTGAACTTCTAGTTCATATCTAGTTACTTGAATGTCTAGATAATATCTAATTATTTATTTTTGCTGATTGCTTACATATCTATTCTGAGTAGGAGGTCACTCTGAGTAAAGAATAACACCGCCAAGAGTTAGAGACTTCTGGGTATGAGCTCTGGAGAAACCTTCTCATTGTAAAACAAGGGTATAATGAATTATATTGCTCGTAATCTCTAGCGACCCAAATAGTTATAGTTTGAAAGTTGCGCCTCATGTAAACGAGGCTGAAGTGACATAGATGACACGACATTACTTTCCACATTTAACACAATTTAAATGTCTTTTAATCAACGTTCTAATTTCCATAGTGAAATGGGTTATTTTGGGAATCTGAATTTCCCACTAATAGGTCGTATAAAGTAAGCGGTCATGTTATTTATATTCTTTAATTGGGATGACTAAACCTTAGCTGACTTCATTAGCCAGTATACAAGTATTAACTAATTATATTAACTGATGTTAACAGACAGTATGTCAACAGATATTTATAAATTGTAAACCTTATAATGTTGGTCTGTGCCACTAAGTCTATGTTGTTAAACAAGATCTAGCACTTTTCGGTGTTGGTTTCTATTCCGTTGGTTACTTAATGATGACCTTTTTCCAATTTTGCTGTTAGTTCGTGAAGTTCTCGTTCTAAAACCGCTATGTTTATTTGTTTATATCCCCGGGAAATAGGAGCGATTAACTTTAGCTTTCGATACCCGTAAGACTTAAGTTTACGACTCTATGCAATGTCTACTAAGAAAGTTCTACTCAGAGTGGGTATAACCAGCTATAAGATCAATACCATAATCGAAGCACAAATTGCAGATAGAGCTAATTCCAATCGACAGAGCCTTATTATAATCCTATATTTTCTTCTATTGCTTTATGTTGAAAAGTTAGTATTAGATACATCATCCCTACCAGACTCCACGTTTATTTTAAAGAAGTCTCCTGTGTTATTATTTGATCAGACAACCCTACTTGAGTTATATAGTAATTCAACAATATATATGATGGTAGTACCATAGTTTAAAAATCTCAGTATATACCAGGGACTTAGGGACCATCATGCCAGAATCGGTCAAATGCCTTCGTAAATTATCTCAGTATATACCAGGGACCGTCATGCTAGAATCGGTCAAATGTATTCGTAAAGTCTCTGAAATTGTGGTTCTGAACATCAGAATCACATGGTTCCTAAGAATAACTAGCTACATCAATGATCTTGATAGGTGGTTGTCCATAAGTCACGTCAACAGTTTGTTGTTCATTTGTTAACCCCTCCCCCTTCTCAACAAATTGTCATAAATTCATGGAACCACATCCTGCTTAACTAATTATGTCAACAGGTAAACCTTCCTCAACCTAAAAATAATATTTTTGTGGAAATTTTTAAAAATAAAAACATGATTTTTTTTCAGATTTAAAAAATGTATTTGTAATGCAAATTAATTGATATATTTTTAGTAAAATGGTTTGAAATTTGCCTCTCACAGAAACGAGGCTGCAGCGACATATATGACATAACATTAATGTCAAAATTTAATTTAACACAATATATATCTTTGCCAGACGTTCTTAAACTCCCCCCTCCCTAGAGGTCAGTCATTTCCAAACACTACATTAACGTGTATTCCTAGACATCAGTAGGTATTAGTGGGAAAGTATCCAATATAATACCTATATAAGACCTTGTTGACGTCAACTTTGTCAACCCTCCCCCTTCCTTGTCTACAACTGTCAAACGTTTTCAGAATTCTTCCCCCTTCCCCGCTCCCCCGGTTGTTGACGTAATTTATCTACGGCTCCAACGCAACTTTTGAAATAGTTATCTTTCTGATTTTTTTAGAATGGTTTGACCGTCCCCAGAGATTTGGTTGCATCTATTTGTTCACGGTTTTTTATTGTTTTGTTCGTAATAAACATCATTGTCTCGCTCCTATATTTAATATTATTGGTTTTATTATTTCTTCCTTGAGATATGTGTTTATTTTATAGCCGAACAAATATCTTTCCATATCTAGTCAAAATAGATTAAATTTAAAAAAAAAACACTTGGAAATATTTTATGAACTTGTTAGTTTATTTTATAGAAACATCATATATAGTTGCTGTCTTGAAATGACATTATATTCGTTTTTAAACAGATATTGTACCTCAAGTGCAGACATTAGACTTCAAATACAGACATTCGACTTCAAATACAGGCAGTAGACTTCACATACAGACATTCGACTTCACATACAGACATCCGAATTCAAATACAGACTTTCGACTTCATTTGACATCAAATACAGACATTTTATTTCAAATACAGACTAAGGAAACAGCGTTGGAGATAGATAATAAATTAAGAAGACCAACATAAATCGTTGATACGCAGGCTTTGCTCTGGAACCGACAGGGAATGAGGAAAATAGAAAGACAAGAATATCCAGAAGAAGGAGTTAAGTGCATAGATACAAAGGATTAGTAGGACACAGCAAGATCTGGAATCAATCGCAAAAGATTGGACAAGACGCAGGAGGTTTGTTAAGGACATATGCTCCGCAGAAAACCTAAAATTTATATCAATAGATAGACATGTAAATGTTAGTTCTGTTGACCCATACCTGCCTGTGAAGTGTTAGTTCTGTTGCCCATACCTACCAGTGAATCGTTAGTTCTGTTGATCCATACCTGCCTGTGAAGTGTTAGTTCTGTTGACCCATACCTGCCTGTGAAGTGTTAGTTCTGTTGACCCATACCTGCCTGTGAAGTGTTAGTTCTGTTGATCCATACCTGCCTGTGAAGTGTTAGTTCTGTTGACCCATACCTGCCTGTGAAGTGTTAGTTCTGTTGACCCATACCTGCCTGTGAAGTGTTAGTTCTGTTGACCCAAACCTATCAGTGACGTGTTAGCTCTGTTGACTCATACCTGTCAATGAAGTGTTGTTCTGTTGAACCGTACCTGTCATTGAATCTGTGAGAGATTTACTGTGCATTTCAAGACTATATGTGTCTCTTTGGCTGCCCTGTATTTTCAGTGTTGTCTTAATGTTATCGATCCTTCGTTTTCTTGTCTATCGTTTGCAGAATAACCTGATTATTTTCTTATAATAATCGTATGTTAAAATAACGAAATAGCTAACACAATTACTAGGAGAATCGCTTCTCATATCAAACACTTAAAACGACACTTCATCAACATACCATATCACATATCTTTTCTATAAATTGCAAATAATAAATAGACGGGAAAAAATGACATCTTGATTGGTTATCTAATTCTGATTTTTTTTCAGACGATTAACGTGTACACACAAAAGCATTTCCAAAATGACAGGAATTGTGCACACAAAATGTAGTACCAAAATTATCGCAGTGTCCATATAAACGTAGTATCAAATTGACCAGAAAGTAGTAAATAAAAATTAAACCAGGTACGTTCAGCTGACACCGATCCGTCTCGCTACTTGCGTCAACAAGTTTTACGAAATCGACCAATGTGCATCCCTAAAATTGATGCATTTTTAGTCAAGACATCCAGCATGTATATTCTCAAGTTACTATGAATATGACCAATTCTCAAATTATTATGAATATGTTCAGTCGATGGAGATACAGACAACAGCAACACACAATGCACAGATAAGGAAATATATTCCTCGATGCTTTCTAAATATATTATTCATTTATTAATTTCACATCTGCAGCAACCGTGTTTCTGTTTATATGTGATTTATGTTTGCAGGAATGCCTAATAGTATGTACTTGTGTTAAATGTTTGCTGTCCACGAGAAATTTACATATCTATTCAATGTGTGTGTTGTTGTTGTTTTTGTGTAGATCGACCAGTTCTCTTCATAGTATCTAGATAATAGGCATACTTAAAGTCTTGCCAAAACTGGTATCTTTCTTAGGGATGCTGATTGATCGAATTCAGAAAACGTATTGAATCAGTTGCGATGAGAATCGATGTCAACTAAATGGAGCTGATTCAATTCCCGTCTGCTATCTTCAAATTTTTGTTTCGATAATCCCCACTGCTTCTAATTATATTATTCATTTACTAAAATGATCGTATGTATCACACGAAAAGTAGTACCAAAATGACCGTATGTATCACACGAAAAGTGATACTAAAATGACCGTATGTATCACACGAAAAGTAGTACGAAAATGATCGAATGGAAACACACAGAACGTAGTAAAATGTTTTGTGACTCCGCGACAACAAAGAACACTAGTTGAACAAGATGAGCGAGTTGAAGTATATAAAACTCTATTAACTCTGCATCGTAGCATTTTTACCCGGAGGTTGTAGTGAACAGATAACCAGGACAGCGACCACTGTTTTTTTATGGTTAAAAGATCGGATATAACCACTTTGAACTAACGTCCGTGGTTTAAAGAGTGTACCTCGCCATAAGGGGCCCATTTTTGCTTAGAAATAATATTTTTTTTTTAAATATCAATAATAAATAATGAATGACAAATGACCATAAACAGACTGTAGTCAATGTGCCACTGGTCACATCACACACATTTCTTCTACAATAATTTAGCCACCAATCCATCTTTTTCTCTTTAACCTAATGGCACTATAATACAGTTTCACAATACGGATTGTCTTGAAAATATATGGAGGCCCACGTCATTTAATTCATCTGCATGCTGGCAAAGATTATCGCTTTCCATTTTGGTTTGAGCTAGAAGACTGCCTCATGAAAACATGAATATTGATTGGTTCTAAGAAAAAAAATCATACTGATCAGTATATTATAATAAACTTTTAGGCTTCTTGGAATCGTTAGAAGTTCTTAGAAACAACCTCGTTAGAAGTTCTTAGAAACAATCACTGACCATAGTGTTCTAAAATACTTCATGTCTTCTTGGATTCGTCAGAAGTATTTAGAGACAATAACAATGACCATCATGTTCTAAAGTGCATTAAATGAATTTTGGAATCATTAGAAGTTCTTAAATACAATCACAATGATCATCTTGTTCTAAAGTGCTTCAAGGCTTCTTGGATTTGTTAGAAGTTCTCGCACCAGGCGCCACACCTGTTTAGCTACGTTGTCCATGGCCGCTGTTGATTTCCCTTTGAATAGATCTACTGTGGGCAGGAAGTACTGAGGACAACGTCTGTTTTGTAGACACGATATTAACTGAAGAAGGATGCCATTAATTCTGTCTGCGATACAAGTGTCGTCCCACTCGATTTCCCTTGGATGTTTCTCACACTCATATAGAAGAAGTGTTTTCATGTGGTAATTAAGGATAGGCTGGCCTGGGATGTCCAGATGACGGTCTCTGAGTGTCTTAAGAATGCTGAGACACCGACGTCGACATCCACCATAAAGTAACCTGTCTTCTGCGTATCGGAACGACATGACCCATGCGTCGCCTTCTGCTGCAGACTGTTTATCTTTCATGTAAATGCTCTCCTTGGAAAGTAGATCAAATCCCTCAGTTTTCACTTCAGCCACCAGATTTGGGTTTGGCCATGACACGTGAGGGATTGGCCAATGAGCCGCTGATCGACACCAGATGCCACCACACCGGAAAGCTGGAGTTATCTGTACTATATATCTTTCTTTAATTCTCAGTTTGACTTCGGTGGTATCTGGAATCATCTTCACTACGTCCCGGTAGCTGCATTTATCTACCGCCTGCGCCACCAAAGTCTGGAAGCGAGACCTGATTTTCCGAGCACTCAAGTAGCCAGATGCAGTGATGAATTCAACCCACAACGACATCGACCTCTTCCTACCATCAGATAACTTAAGAACTGCACAACCAGGTATTGTACCGTCGTCGACAAAGTTAAATACTCCCATCTGGTTCAGGTATAAGACGACCTCGAATTCTGTAGGAGATATGACTTCAACGCCTTCGTACCTCATGTTGACTTCAGTCAGGGAACTGTGGATTAGAACAGTGATTTACATTTAAATGGCTGATGCGTCATAAGACAGCTGCATATTTATATAGAAGTAGCAGATGTTTTAGAGCTGTTCTTAGTAGTAGTAGTAGTAGTAGTAGTAGTAGTAGTAGTAGTAGTAGTAGTAGCAGCAGTAGTAGTAGCAGTAGTAGTAGTGGTAGTAGTAGCAGCAGTAGTAAGATAGTGCTGGTAGGAGTATTGGCTGTCGTAGCAGTATTATTATTATTGGTAATAGATAGCACTAATAGTACTAATAGTGATAGTAGTAAAAGCAGTAGTGGTGGTAGTAATATTGGTTAATAATGCTATTAAATGTTCACAATTATAGTTATAGTATATATAGTTATATGAATTCAATTTTGAATTATTTTGAAATACCACCAATTCGTTTAGATGGCAGGCACATGAAGGTAACTGATGGAATGATAGATGTCGGAAAACCTTAAAAAGCCTTGGTAATACGTGAAGAAACAACAATCTTTTAAATGCAACAGAGGATGCTCGAAGACAAATAGTCTCAGAAAGAGTCACGTGAAAAACAGTTGAGAACCGCTGCTCTGTATAAATGAGGACACCGGACGTTCCCACACATACATTCATACAATGACCGATTTTAATGACCAAGGATTAAGGAAACACTGGGACAGCTTCATGTTAAGCGAAGACAAAATCAGGACACTCAGGGATGGAGAAAAACAAGGGCATGATACAGCTAATTCTAGAGGGTAATAAATTAGCGAAGATAAAGTTGTTCTGTCCGCGTGTCGGAGTTTCACAACTATCACACGGTACACTCATAAGTCTTGTGTCAAGAAAGACGTTTTCGTGGCTAGGTTCTTCACCGTCGCTGGCGTCATCGCTTGCCAGTCATAAAACGGGAGGATAAACTACATGTTTTCTACCTGCGAGCACTTTCAAAGCTGTTTAGAAGGCGAATAGGTTGATCAGTTCAATTCCCCTCACACCCCCACCGCTAAGTAAAATTGAACATAACTTTTCATACTTAAAAACTGGCTAAAATATAGGACCTCCCCCCACAATTTTCCGCAATAAATGGATCATTAAAATTACCACAAATGTGGTGGTGGTTGGGTTAGTACCGCGACTTTCACTATTTTGTGATGTTAAAAGCTCTGATATAATCGAGTTTTACAAACGTTCGCAGTTGGAAGGAGCGAACCTGACCATACACGGTACTTGTTATTTAATAAAAGGTAATTAGTGAATTTTTTTAGGTAAATCCCCTACTCCCATAAGAAAAGTCGTACCTTCGACCTTCGCACTTTAGTTCATATATACAAAATGAACTAAGTATATGAATAGAGCATGGTTGCCAGCAGACACGACACAAGTGATGCATGTTATGTCAACTGAACAGAAAATAGCGAGGCGCAATCTTAAGATTTCATATATGACGCAACAGATGGAGATACTATCTCGACAGCATAAAAAGATAGTTCTGACGAGACACAGATTATGTTGAGTATGAAGGAACTTCATGTATGTGAGTTTTATCAATAATTGCTCAGCTGCCTAGTCAGTCGCTGACGAAAGACCGCCTGACTAGTGTCGCCTGTAGCACGTACTCGGTAGAGCTGACGGATGTCCTTCAACCTTCCAAGATGGAGATAATGGTGACCATTTAAAAGTGGGAAATCTCCAGGGTGTGATGATATAACTGCTGACATGATCCGGGCACGAAGAGAATCCACAATCACCATTTATCAGACACTCTGCACCAAGATCTGGAAAAGTGAAGTTTAGCTCAAGGAATGGACATGATCGGTCTACATACCGCTACCGAAGAAGGGAAATCTAACACTGTGCACACTGTGCACCAACTACAGAACCATTGTATTGATTAGTCAAGCCACAAAATACTATTAGGTATCATCATGAAAAAAAGTACAAAATAAGCTGGAAAAGAGTTAAATGAAGCACAACGAGGTTTCAGACAGGGCAGATGCACCAGAGACAATATTTTCAATATGCGGAACGTCATAGAGAAATGCAGAGTTTAATGTCGACATCTACACATGCCTTATTGACTACACCAATCCATTCGATTGTGTACAACATCACAAACTTTGGAATATCACGAAGGACATAGATTTCCCGCTACACCTAATCCACCTCATAAAAACATTATATCACGACCAGCAAACAAACGCGAGAGTAAATAGTGAAACATCTGATTGGTTCAGCGTGCAAACAGGAGTCTGACAAGGATGTGTCCTATCACCATATCTCTGCAAAATTTATGCAGAGAGCATAATGAGGAATGTAAGAAATGACCAACCGAGAAATAACTTAGACCCACTCAACATTGAAGGTCACGAGTTACCAGAACTAAGATATGCTGACGATACAACATTGTTGGTACACTCAAGCAGGTCTCGAACATCTCATAAACTCCATTAAAGAACATAGTCAAAAACAAAACCTATTTCAGAATGGAAACAAGACCAAAATTATGACAAGCGACAAAATCACTAGCAATTCCTCAATCAGTATCAACAACAGTGAATTAGAAAGAGTCACCAGTTGTGAATGCATTGGTTCTCTTATCAACAGTAACGGTGAATGCTATGAAGAAGTCAGAAAGAGATTGGCTATCGCGTCAAAAATGCTGATACAAATGAAAAACATATGGCTGAGCTGCTGCAAAACAGCAAAACTAAAATTCCTAAAAGCTTGCATATTTCCAGTGGCAATTTATGGTTGTGAGTCCTGGACAATCATCAACAAAGTAAAAAATAAAATTTCAGCATTTGAAACATAATGTTAGAGAAAAATACTTAGAATGCTCATCATCATCATCATCAGGTGCCATGCCGGCTGGCGTAGGAGGTCATGGCTCTGCACAGCTCTCTGTCCACAGTATTATATATTAAGATCGTTGTTGTTTCCTTGCCATGCCAGGTTGTAAAACTGTCTAATATTTTCTCACGTTGTCGCCCTCTGTCTCTGTTGCCTTCAATTTTGCCTGTTGTGACTATGTTCTCCAAACCTGCCTGTCTCATGAAGTAGCCCAAAAAAAAAGAAAATTGTCTTTTTCTTATATTATTGATTAAGGTCTGTTTCGCATTTGACTCTTTCAACACCTCTACATTAGTTTTTCTGGCAGTCCATGGTATTCTCAGCATTCTTCTATAGAGCTACATCTCTATTGCCGCCAATTTCCCACGTTCCAGTTTGTTTATTGTCCAAGACTCGCAGCCATATGTTAGTATAGGGGTTATATAGCACTGCAGAACTATCTTTCTCACCTCTAATGACAATGTCATATTACACAATATATTTTTCATTTTTCTGAATGTTGTCCTAATCTGCTTCTTATTTCTGTTGAACTTCTTCCATCTGCTGTAATCGTTGTACCTAAATATTTGAATGTGGACCTGTTTTAATACTATATCATTCACTTTGATCGTGCAAGGTGTGTTTTTTTGTTTCTTTGAAATAACCATTACTTCTGTTTTCTTGATATTTAGGAAGAGGCCTTTCTCTTTACTTTCTGTGACTACTACATTAATTAAATCTTGAAGATCTTCCTCCCTTTTGCAATCAGAACAGTGGCATCCGCATATCTCAAATTATTTATGTTATGTCCTCCCACTGATTCCTGGGATATCTACTATTGCACGCAATGTTTTCACTGTATAAAGAGAACATGTCTGGTGAAAGCACGCATCCCTGTCTGACTCCTTGTTTTATTTGTTGAAAAGGGCCAAATTGATTTCCTACTCTTATTGCTGCTGTTTGTTGCCAGTACATGTTCTTGATGATTCTTAAATCCTTACTGTCAATGTTCAGATTCTCTAGTATGTGTATAACTTCGCTATGTTTAACTTTATCAAATGCTTTCGTGTAGTCTATAAAACAGAAATACCGATATGTTTTTACCTCGATAGATCTCTCTATTAGTTTTCTCAAAAAATACATAGCATTATTGGTACTTTTGCCTTCTACAAAGTCACATTGTTCTGGACTTAGAATACTTTGGACCAAAAATATCACCACTGTAGTCATCCTGAGAGAAATGAATGTAAAAGAAAACTGGCTTAACAGCATGGTTCTTTCCAGAAAACTACAATATTTTGGCCATATCAAACGCCATGACATCCTTAGAAGATCATAATAGAAGGGATGATGTCAGGGTGACGAACTAGAGGCAGACCAACAAGAAGATGGACACAGGACATTAAAAACCACCTTAACATGACAGTAACAGAAGCAGGAAGACAAGCTCAAGATCTACAGAAGTTTTGAAAGGCTGTGATGATTGCAACATCCTATTCTGGATATGCTACCCTGATGACAGTCGATCGTTGGTCTTTTCAACCACACCGTCGACGGATTTGTTTGGTCGTATGTCGAGTGACCTAGCCACATCTGGCGTCATTGCAATGTAAAAATAAGTTGCCAATAATTTTAAAATAATTAATGAATTCGAGAATACAGTAAAACTATGCACCATCCATACGATATATATATATATATATATATATATATATATATATATATATATATATATATATATATATATATATATATATATATATATATATATATATATATATATATATATATATATATATATATATATATATATATATATATATATATATATATATAATGATTTAAATAATTGGTTTGAGGTTTCAAGAAATACAAGATAGAATAATAAATCAATGATTTAACCTAAATATCTTTATCAAGGTAGAAACAAACAAAAACATAGTATATTTCTATATTGCCTATCTTTCTTTATAACTGACAAATGACAATCATCTATCTATAGCAGTGTTTCTCACTCTTTCCTGCTACCACTCCTTTCGTCTCCCTCTTCTTCTTCTGCGTTCGTTCTCAAACTCCTGCAGATTAGCAGGCTGTAGCCCGGAGAACGGAATGCGTTGTGCCATGGTTTACATCATTGCTGCGATATCTGCGCCTTTCGGCCTGACACATCCGACTTCAGCATTACTGACCCTATATGGGATGGGACAGCCAACTCCATCCCATAACCTTCTTAGTCGCCTTTTACGATATGCGTGGAAGGTAAATAGTGGTGCTATTCTTTGCTCCACTATCGGGCCCCGGCAACATACGGGCGCCACTCCTTTCTTATACTTTTTATAGAAAATGCTGCCCCCCCCCCCCACCTGGCCGTAGTTGTGTCCTCGGTAAGATGGTGGAGGATTTACCTAAAACAACTAATTTTTATCCATTTGTATGGGATTTTTGTCAATAGAATCATCTCACTGGTTTGAAATATATCAGTTTAGGTCGCTTTTAAATATGTTTACTTAATATCAACATAATTGTACCGTTTATCTTATTGTACATAAAAATTAGTAAGAAAGTCCACCCCTGTCGCATCTTGATCTTGCATGGCCTCCCAAAGTATCTCACCATCTCCTAGGGGGAGTTTTCGCCAATTTTGACAAATCTTGATCACTTCTATTATAGTACAACCAGTTTGATTCAACAATAACAGTAAAACACTATAAATGAAAGATGCAAACACGGTTAAAGTTTTTACAAAAATATATAATGCTGCGTCTTCTGACGAGTAATACTGAGATGAACCCACCCCCCCCCCCCCCCCCCAATAATTTTTTTTAATGTATGTAATAGAGGAGCATGACGACTGCCTGACTAGAAACTAAAATAAACACGAGAGTGCAGCAAATAAGAAACAAACACGAGAGTGTAGCATATAAGAAATGAACACGAGAGTGCAGCAAATAAGTAATAAATGCGAGAGTGTAGCAAATAAGTAATAAATACGAGAGTGTAGCAAATAAGTAATAAATACGAGAGTGTAGCAAATAAGTAATAAATACGAGAGTGTAGCAAATAAGAAATGAACACGAGAGTGTAGCAAATAAGAAATGAACACGAGAGTGTAGAAAATAAGAAATGAACACGAGAGTGTAGCAAATAAGAAATGAACACGAGAGTGTAGCAAATAAGTAATAAACACGAGAGTGTAGCAAATAAGAAATGAACACGAGAGTGTAGCAAATAAGAAATGAACACGAGAGTGTAGCAAATAAGAAATAAATACGAAGAGTGTAGCAAATAAGAAATAAATACGAGAGTGTAGCAAATACGAAAAAAACAAGCATAATATACTAAGACACACAACCCATCACGGTCATAGAGGTGTCACAATGATAAACATCTATAATCTATATCCTCAGACATTCGGAGGAGTGTAGAAACATCTCGCACAGACCATTCCTTATTAATGTCATAAATCCAGGATTTTCTTCAACTGCCTCTTCTTCTTCCTCCCTCGACTGTTCTTTGCTAACTCAGTTTTATAAAATGAGTTGTGTCTCGTTACATGTCCAATCCAAACAAGTTTTTACCGTTTCACCACTGCCAAATGTGGTTCTTGATAACCTGCAAGTTTCTTTATTTGCTGCAAGACAAATATATTTGTTGTGTTCTTCTTCTTCTGCGATCAGTTCCCTATGCTCATAAGTCTATACAGGAAGGTGGGCCACCTCCATAAATTCAGTCGTCAGCTGGAGGTCCCCACGGTTGCCCCACAGATTTACCTTCAGATATGTTTCTTGGGGCCATATTTTAGTTCTCACGTCATCAAAGAGTGGGCATGTCTGCAGAATCTGTTCTATAATCTCTGGACCCTTTTCACCTGGGCATTGATCAGTTTGGACAGTCTTCATTGTGTGGAGACGTGCTTGTAGTCTGCAGTGTCCTGTGCGGTGTCTAAGAATTGTGGTTTGCTGTGACCTGCTTAGCTTTAGAATGGGGTCCTGTGGGAAGTTACTGCCTGTTCTCTGACTCCATGTATGTTTGTATTTTCTTTTTATGGGCGTTTTTGCTTCAGTAAGTAATATTCTGTGCTGGAATTGTTCCCTTTTTTGCACCTGCTTTTGCCAGTCTGTCAGCTGCTTCATTTCTTGCAATTCCAAGGTGTGCAGGGATCCACTGCAGCACAACTTTATTGTTAGCAGACAGTTTATTTAAAAATTCTACAGTTGTTTTTGTCAGGAGACCTTTAGGTTCATTTTGGATGGTCAGGAGTACTGACATGCAGTCACACAAGAAGATTATGTTAGATCCTTTGAGTCTCTGTTGCTCTACAGCCTTTGATGCTTCTAAGATTGCTTGTAGCTCAAACGTCTGAATCCTTCTTTCCGTGTCTGAATTTAGTGTCCAACTTTCACAACTGCATACTAAGTTACATAACAGGAAGAGTCAGCATACAAGGAAAAGATTACATAAAAAACATTTCGCATATTTATATTGTTTCTTCATTATATTGCACTATTATTCTCATTTGTGTTAGTCTCTGGGGACTACGTATTTTCATGTTTTCATCTGCTATATTAATTAGTGTCGCTGTTTGTATGTCACTATCTTGTTGTTAAGACCTTTTGATTGAAACGTATGTTTGTATTTTAAAACAAAATTAGGATATCTAACAAACGAGGAATATTGGTTATCATTGCCAACTTAGGAAAGGTTTGGACAATAAGAGAGCTATGTACTTCTGTATGGGAACCTGTGCAGGACAATGTCTGTGAAACATGATGACAGGGAATGAAACCGTGAGGAAAAATGATAAAAAGGTAGAGGTGATACAACTGAGGAGAAAGATGATGAAATGAGAGAGACGATGAAGATGATGAGAACGATAATGAAGCCTGAAAGGCAATGATGATGAAGAAATTTGAAACGGGAGAGGCGATTAAACTGTAGAGAAAGATACTGAATTAATAATTAAATTCAGGACACTAAACATCATGACACTAAACATCATGACACTAAACATCATGACACTAAATATCATGACACTAAACATCATGACACTAAACATCATGACACTAAACATCATGACACTAAACATCATGACACTAAACATCATGACACTAAACATCATGACACTAAACATCATGACACTAAACATCATGACACTAAACATCCTGACACTAAATATCATGACACTAAACAAGAAAATGTTGGTGCTGGGGACATTAATTAATGAGGAAACCATTAAACTAATCATGAAATTATTATTAATTGGAAAATAGTGAAATTGGGGACATTAATGGGAATATGATGATATTCAGTACATTTAGTAAGGAGATGGTGAAATTGGGGACAATATGGACTTTGTGAAGCTGAAAAAAATGATTAAATGTAAAACACTAGGGACGAATTGATGAAACTATGGACATTAATAGAAAAATGAAACTGGAGACATTAAGATGGAAATTAAACTGGAAATTAAGAGAAAAATTAAGCTGGGGACATTAAGAGGGAAATGAAACTAGGGACATTAAGAGGGAAATGAAACTAGGGACATTAAGAGGGAAAGGAAACTAGGGACATTAATACAAAAGTGAAACTGGAGACATTAATAGAAAAATTAAATTGTGGACATTAAGAGGGAAATGAAACTGAGGATATTAATAGAAAGATTAGATGGGACATTAAGACGGAAAGGATGAAAATGATCACAATGATAATATCACGATAACAGTTGATGATTTAAGCTGACCTGATGAACCTCGGTTCTTGAACTTCGACCTCTTTCAGAACATCTTGAACCACTTTACAGACTTCTCTGATGGTTTTGCTGACGCTGGCCTTGCGCGCATGCACTCTCTCGTTGTAGTACTTGTTGATCTGAAACAGCAGCTTGGACTGAGCCGACATCATGTCGGGGGATGTGCCTTCCAGCAACATGATACTAGTGTCTGCTTGTGCAGGGGGAAGGTAGTAACGGCCGCACTCAGACGGCTTCCTGTTCCAGTAGTAGTAACAGTAAGCCTGTTCTTCCGTTTTATAGTCTCCTTGTATGTCTTATGACAGAGTTTAATATTTTCTAGCTTCCCTTGTATGTCTTGTGGCAGTTTTTGATGTTTTCTAGCCTCCCTGTATGTCTTGTGGCAGTTTTTGATGTTTTCTAGCCTCCCTGTATGTCTTGTTGCAGTTTTTGATGTTTTCTAGCCTCCCTTGTATATCTTGTGCCCGTGTTTGATGTTTTCTAGTCTCTCTGTATGTTGTGACAGTTTTTGATGTTTTCTTCCTCTTCAAAATAGATATGCTGTTGTCATGGTTACATGTACCGTTATTGCGCATCAAATAATTTGAATAAAGGTGTCTTGTATTCCAGAATTTCCATGAATTTTGTAAAGAAACGTGGCTATTATTTCTTAGTTAAATATGCCCAATCTGCAACAGGTACCCGGACAGGTTAACTGCGACAAAAGGTGAAGCTACCTAAGAATATCAGAGTCGAATGTCGGGTTGGTAATTAAATTCAATCTGTGTATCTTGGAACAACTGGCAATAATTTGTGCGTTAGTCGAATGTGAGTCTCACTTGAAATGTTCTAAATCTCACTGGTGTAGTTGTTAAGAGCTGTCCACGAGTCTCCGTCGTGTTCTGTAGAAGAGATCAACAAATGTATATTAACTCACAATTATAATTTAATCTATTATATCGGCATTAGAAATGATGCGTAGGATTGACTTAATTGCACTCGAGTTTTCCCATATGTACTTCAGCCCTCTCAACAAACCGCCAAGCTGTCTGCCGAGAGTACCACTCATAGCACGTAACTCCGTAGATTCAAGTTATCAACATGGATCTAAGAAATAAAATCTCTTTGTAAACATGGCATCACGGGCGGGATTCGAGCCCATGACCTCTTGAGTACATGGCAAACAGCTTAACTACTACTCTACTTAGATCCCCATATTCTATTTTATTGGTATTAAAAGTCAGTTCTGCTTTTCAAAACTGATAGATCTATTTGTACAAGTTTCAATGTTGATAGTGAGGTAGATATTTGTACAAGTTTCAATGTTGATAGTGAGGTAGATATGTGTACAAGTGTTAATGTTAATACAAACGTAGATATTTATAAAAGTTTCAATTTTAATACAGGAGTAGATTTGTACAAGTTTTTACATGTTAATACAAGTGCAGATATTTGTACAAGTTTCAATGACAAGTGTAGATATTTTTACAAGTTTAAAAAATGTTAATACAAGTGCAGATATTTGTACAAGTTTCAATGTTAATACAAAAGTAGATATTTTTACATGTTTAAAAAATGTTAATAAAGTGCAGATTTCTGTATATGATTCATTAATAATAGGGCAGATATTTGTACAAGTTTCAATGTTAATACAATTGCATATATTTGTACAAAAAAAACCCGTAGATATGGGGAGGGTGAAGGGGGGCTTAGGGTGCTCAAATACCTCTCCCGCAACAAATCGGAATATAACGGTTAGCTCTAGAAACTTGGCTAGAAACTAAAAATGAGGTAAAAACAAGCCCAAAAAACATTGCCTAAGAGATTTTTCACAATAAGTCCCCAAATTTTATATCAGTAAGCTTATCTAACAGTCGAACACACGAATTACCTTTTCTGGGTAACACCCCACCAACCTCCACCCCCCATTTAAGAGGGCCTATCTACAGCCCTGTGTACAAGCTTCAATTTAATAATAAGGTATATACTTTTACAAGTTTTAATGTTAAGGTAATTATAATATCTAAATCTAAACCAAAACTTCAAATCACTCTCATCTTTGTCTCCAGACATGCGGGTGTGAAGGAAAACGAACGAGCTGATAAATTAGCTAGCATTGCCACCATAATAGATGATAATCTCTGAACTGAGCAGACATACTCAATGTGTCGTGAATCAGCACGATCGGAGATTATAACATAGTTATACCAGCACACCTTCCACATTTACACCTGCATTTGCAGATTTTCACTACAACAGCACACCCTCCACATTTACAACACCTGCATTTCCACAACGTAGTTATACTAGCACACCTTCCACAATTTTTTAGACCTATAACGCCCTCTAACATACGCAGCGCCGGATTTAGACTTGATAAGGCTCTAAGCTATTTGAGATATGGGGTCCTTTAACAATTAAGAAGTATATATATATTAAAACTAAACAAATTGTGAAGGCCCCCAAGAAAGTGGGGGCCCTAAGCTATAGCTTGTTTAGCTTATATGTAAATCCTGCACTGAACATACACGATTCTGCCATATCTAGGATAAATCATGCAGTTACAACGTGTTCAGTTTTAGAATCCAGAAAGTTAATATCAGACAGCGCCACTTCTCCCATAATGAAACATGACTTAAGTTTTCAAAAATCTCTCAACAAACCTCTATCAGAACCATTGACAAATCAGGAGAAATTATTAGTCACACATCTAATTAGAAGGAGGCTATACAACAACTCTAATAAACTTTTACGATGGAAAACAAGAGGACAGACTTAATGTTTCAAAGAATAATAGGTTCACGAAAACAAACAAATCTCACTAGCACACCAACAAAAAGAAGGAGAACTAATTTTCTACGCAGTGTACGGAAACATATTGCAGACCAAGCCAAAGAATCTTTAGAGAAGCAACACGTTGCAGAACTTAAGAAAGTTCCTGCTAGACAACGATATGAAATTTGTGGAGAAAGCAGGGATAACTGTAAAAATAGACATGGACGAGAAAAAACGCACTGGTCATGAAGGTTAGCCATAGGGCTAACATGGAGCCAAATGAGAATCCAGAGGAAGTTCTTGGAGGAGGCTGGTTTGCATCTACCCCTTGAAAGATGAAAACGAAGTCTCGCAAAGAGTCTCGTGTCCGAACCAAAAGAATCAAATAGAATCAAAAGAATTTAGAGTAGATAAGTAGTATTTCCTTATGTATCTATTGTAGATATTCAGAAGTATGTAGTTAGCATATTAGAGTAGATAAGTAATATTTCATTATGTATCTATTGTAGATATTCAGAAGTATGTAGTTAGTATATTAGACAAGCACCACAATTTAGGACAGTTGACATGACACGATAGACACATACTAGACAATGAAATTTGGAGATCACGGTAAGAAGAGTTTTAAAACATTTTTTACAAATAGGGAATATAGACAAATCTAATTCAAAATTCAATACCAATATGATAGGAATGGCAACAATTAAAGACACTTATGACAACTTAACAGTTATGATAGCTGATCTTAGGGAAAACATAAAAAAGTAGAGGGAATAGAGTGGAAAGGGAAAAAGATAGTGACATGTCTGTTTGGGGATTATGAATTCCTATGTAAAGTATAAACAAACTGGAAAGTGGGAGATTGGAGGCAACAGAGATGTTGTTCTACAGAAGAATGCCGAGAATACCATGGACTGCCAGAAAAACTAATGTAGAGGTGTTAAATGAGTTAAATGCGAAATGGACCTTAATCAACAATATAAGAAAAAGGCAATCTTCTTTTTTTGGCCACTTCATGAGACAGGCAGGTTTAGAGAACATAATCACAACAGGCAAGATTGAAGGCACCAGAGACAGAGGGCGACAACGTGATAAAATATTAGACAGTTTGACAACCTGGCACGGCAAAGAAACAACAACGACTTTGATACATAATACTGTGGACGGAGAGCTGTGGAGAGCCATGACTGCCTACGCCTCCCGGCATGGCACCTGATGATGATGATGATGTAAAGTATATGGATTCACTGGAGCTCAAAGCACATTTCCTTGTCTGTTGTGCTTGCAAGAACAACCAGACATACAGAAATATCAGTTATTCACGAACGTAAGCTGTATACAGATAAATGTAGATTTTTAAAATATGGACTTAAGAGAAAGGAGTACGTAAAATTATATCACAATAGTATACATTCCCCATTGTTAGATATTGACATTGATAGAGTCTGTCCACCATACTTACACATTCTTCTTGGTATAGTTCACAAACACCATACACTCTTAGAGATTGAAGCAGACACTATAGATGCAGCAATAGAAAAGGGTACCAATGAAAACAGAAATAAAAAAGAAGAAACACTGGCCAAATATGAGAGTAACTGGAAACTTTGAATGCAAGACTTCCGAAATGGAACCCTTGCAATGATGTGTTCTGTTTGAAACTGATCCTGTTCAAAAGGAAGTGTCCCAGACACAACTGTCAGCATGTGAGGACACTTTGCATAACTTGCTTTATGTTCCACTTACTACCAGATCTTGTACAGTGTGTTCTAAATTAGATGAAATGCTAAACAAACATCATATTAACATTTATAAATCTCTATTTTATTTCTTACGTACAAATTTAGTTCGCTATATGAATTTCGTAGAATTCGTCTGTAGCATTTGTACTAGAAATCCTTTAATCGTTTCTCCATGTCCGCAGTGAGTGTCCAACTCCCACAACCATATAAAGCCCCCGTGACTTATTTAAAAAAAAGTTGTTACTCATACAGAGATCCGTAGAGTTTTTCTATGAGCGTTAATTCTCTGAACCAGTGTGTTTGTATCAATATTTCATATTCGGGACATTCTTGAAGAATATTCTTCTTCTTCTTTCGTTCACTTGAAACATGTCTATATCTGTAATTCTGTCTCCTTAATAAAACTCACTGTCTTTTGTAGTTCATACAGTGTCCCATAGAGTTTTGATTCCAGTGTTGTTTCCTCTGGCCAATATGTCTGCCTCAGCGTTTCATGCTCAGAACACTCTTGAAGTATATGTTTGGCTTGAAGAATATCTGCGGTCTGAGATGTCGGCACGATTAATATCTCTGCCCATGAAATCTGTGCGATTATGAACAAGATTGACAATTGTATTGCGGTGTTGCCATTCTTGCTTATAATCGTGCAGACTTCATGAGTACATACATTAATCGTGCAGACTTCATGGACACAAACAGGGGTTTATTAATCGAGCAGATTTCATATATGTACCTTCAGCATCGAAAGCGGTGTATAGGGCAGAAACCAGAGCTCTACAGTTTCAGCGATGTGATACTGCTGTGTAATTCTAGAGGCGCCGTAACAAAATAGCGCAAGGAAAATGAGCACCGACAAAAGCGCGTAGACGAATGTGCGTCGACTAATGCGCGCAATGCTAAGAACCCCAAGAAATGTGCGCAAGCAAAAAGCGCGCAGGACGTCGCAACAGAAACGTCCAAGGCAATTGCGCGCCAACAAAATCAGTTCGATAATTAATAATTGATATTTATTTAATAATTGAACTACATTAGGAGTTTCTTCTTCTGCGTTCGTTCTCAAACTCCTGCAGATTATCAGGATGTAGTCCGGAGAACGGAATGCGTTGTGTCATGATGTACAGCATTGCTGCGATATCTGCGCCTTTCGGCCTGACATATTCGACTTCAGCATGGCTTTGGGTCACTGACCCTATAGGGGATGGGACAGCCAACTCCATCCCATAACCTCCTTAGTCGCCTCTTACGACATGCATGGAAGGTAAACAGTGTTGCTATTCTTTGCTCCCATTTCGGGCCTCGGCAACACCCGGGCGTATAGTAGGAGTTTGAAAATTAACACTGAAGAAGAAGCACACAAAAAGAAGAAAAATTAACGTTTTTCAAGAGATATTCATTGCGCTCGATAAACATATCACTCACGCAATGTTTTCCGATGTTTCAATCAATCAATCTTGTGTAATATATATCCCATCTTTTATTCGAAGAGGACACCACTTGTGAACTGTTTTACTTATTTGACATTGACATTATAGTGTGATGACATTGACAGAAATGTGACTGAAATGTCACATAACGCGCCAGCTGATCATTCTTGAGAAGGATTAAGAAAGACATACCATTAAAAAAAAAAAGGTAACACACCGAATGGATTGAAATACATCGCAAATACACTATTTTACAGTTTGGTTGTGTGTTTTCGTATTTTATATAGCACAATTAAGACATTTGTACATGTTGCTCACTGTTGGCCATATGTTGCCGGGACAAGAAAGGGAAACAAAGAATAGCAACAGTTTTCGCCTTCCATGCATGTCATAAGAAGCGGTTACAGTGTTTACGGAGTAAAGAATGAAACCATTTCACACGAGAGTTTGGAGCCCTGAATGAGAGTAAAAAATAGAGGCACTATTACTTCTTGGCATGTCGTACAAGCTAGCTATAGGAGGTTATGGTATGAAGTTGGCTATTACATGTAGAGGGAAAATGATACAGAAGTCATTATGAATCGGATGTGTCAGGGCAACAGGCGCAGATACTGCAGCAATGTTTTAAACCATGACACGGCACATTCGGATCTCCTGATTATATATATCCTGCAAAATTGCAGGCGTTTTAGTACGAAGTCCAAGATATAAATTTTTAATAGTTTCCCATATTATATATATTTGTATTTCTGTTTACCTGCCTTCTCTGATAATTCTCCTTCCATTTTCCAATTACTAAGAAGACATATACATTGGTAGACAACGGAGAAACAGACATGCGAATGCAAGGTTTTCCTTGCAACTGGGGAACGTCCGAGATCGCGTGATCGAGAACCTTCCTCGAACCAACAATTCAATGGAAGCCTGATATTGTTGTTTTCACTAGACTATCGATGGTGAGCACCCATCGGTCTATAAAGTCGTCGAGCAATGTAGTCGGGAACAGGGTCACTACGAATTGAAATTCGAGAAGTTTCGGGTAGTATCAGAAATTTTCAGAGGCATCCAATCCAAAATACTTTCGTCTTAATCAACGCCTGCAGGTTTTGATCCCAGTATGTGGTGCAGCGCCATTCTTGGATTACTTGAGAGCAGTGGCACATTAACATTTGACTTTAGCTAACATTATTTAGATAAAACTTTTGAAAAAGGAATTTTGAGATTTGGATAAGAAGATATGCTTAAATATTATTATAAATTATCCATTTGATTTTACTGAATGAAGCAATAAGTTACATTTGACCCATTACAACAGTGTTTTCTTGCATTACAACAAGTGTTTTCAGGCATTACAACAAATGTTTGCTTACATTACAACAAGTGTTTTCTTGCATTACAACAAGTGTTTTCTTGCATTACAACAAGTGTTTTCTTGCATTACAACAAGTGTTTTCTTGCATTACAACAAATGTTTGCTTACATTACAATAAGTGTTTTCTTGCATTACAACAAGTGTTTTCTTTCATTACAACAAGTGTTTTATTGTATTACAACAAGTGTTTTCTAGCTCAAAATTAGACGATTATAGTTAATTAAACAGTTTATTTTTAACCAACATTTAACTATTTTGCGCGCTTTTGCCCTGAGTGCATTTGACCTTCGCGCTTGTGTCGCTGCGCACTTCTGTCTGCGCGCTTTTGTCTTGCCCACTGAGGTCAGATCACCAATTCTTGTATGTTGTTGACCCATAGTCATACTTACATGGGTACAGATATTAATCAAGCATACTTTATAGGTACAGATATTTATTAATCAAGCAGACTTCATAGGTACAGATATTAATCGGGCAGACTTCATGGGTACATATATTAATCGAGCAGACACCATGAGTACAGATATTAATCGAGCAGACTTCATGGGTACATAAATTAATCGAGCAGACTTCACAGGTACAGATATTTATTAATCAAGCAGACTTCATAGGTACAGATATTAATCGGGCAGACTTCATGGGTACATATATTAATCGAGCAGACATCATGAGTACAGATATTAATCGAGCAGACTTCATGGGTACAGATATTAATCGGGCAGACTTCATAGGTACAGATATTAATCAAGCAGACTTCATAGGTACAGATATTAATCGGGCAGACTTCATGAGTACATATATTAATCGAGCAGACATCATGAGTACAGATATTAATGGAGCATACTTCATGGGTACAGATATTAATCGAGCAGACTTAATTGGTATATATATATATATATATATATTAATCGAGCAGACATCATGAGTACATATATTAATCGAGCAGACATCATGAGTACAGATATTAATCGGGCAGACTTCATAGGTACAGATATTAATCGAGCAGACTTCATTGGTATATATATATATATATATATTAATCGAGCAGACATCATGAGTACAGATATTAATCGAGCAGACATCATGAGTACAGATATTAATCGGGCAGACTTCATAGGTACAGATATTAATCGAGCAGGCTTCATTGGTATATATATATATATATATATTAATCGAGCAGACATCATGAGTACAGATATTAATCGAGCAGACATCATGAGTACAGATATTAATTGGGCAGACTTCATAGGTACAGATATTAATCGAGCAGACTTCACAGGTACAGATATTTATTAATCAAGCAGACTTCATAGGTATAGATATTAATCGGGCAGACTTCATAGGTACAGATATTAATCGGGCAGACTTCATAGGTACAGATATTAATCGAGCAGACTTCATAGGTACAGATATTAATCGGGCAGACTTCATAGGTACAGATATTAATCGAGCAGACTTCATAGGTACAGATATTAATCGGGCAGACTTCATAGGTACAGATGTTAATCGAGCAGACTTCATAGGTACAGATATTAATCGAGCAGACTTCATAGGTACAGATATTAATCGAGCAGACTTCATAGGTACAGATATTAATCGAGCAGACTTCATAGGTACAGATATTAATCGGGCCGACTTCATAGGTACAGATATTAATCGGGCAGACTTCATAGGTACAGATATTAATCGAGCAGACATCATAGGTACAGATATTAATCGGGCACACTTCATAGGTACAGATATTAATCGGGCAGACTTCATAGGTACATATATTAATCGGGCAGACTTCATAGGTACAGATATTAATCGAGCAGACTTCATAGGTACAGATATTAATCGAGCAGACTTCATAGGTACAGATATTAATCGAGCAGACTTCATGGGTACAGATATTAATCGAGCAGACTTCATAGGTACAGATATTAATCGAGCAGACTTCATAGGTACAGATATTAATCGGGCAGACTTCATAGGTACAGATATTAATCGGGCAGACTTCATTGGTATATATATTAATCGAGCAGACATCATAGGTACAGATATTAATCGGGCAGACTTCATTGGTATATATATTAATCGAGCAGACATCATAGGTACAGATATTAATCGGGCAGACTTCATTGGTATATATATTAATCGAGCAGACTTCATGAGTACAGATAAAAAAATATGAAGAATTATTGGACATATTTAAAAATGAAGAAGGACTCCATTAACAGTGGTAAAAAATTAACAATTTTATATTATTATATCGCCCGTGTGTTGCCGGGGCCCGAAAGAGGAGCAAAGAATAGTAACATATATCGCAGCATTGCTTTAAACCATGACACAACGCATTTCGCTCTCCGGACTACATCCTGCTAATCTGCAGGAGTTTGAGAACGAACGCAGAAGAAGAAGGAGATATTATTATATGTTATGACTGCAGGCTATCATCAGCGAACACCGGGCAAGTCGAAAGACACTCCGATTCCCAGTTCCAGTTCTAGGCTGACTTAGTAGTCTCTTCGTACGACTATTTTATGTGTTGACGCGTCCATTATTGTACAGAGAAATCAGAAAACTGTTGTGCAAACTGATGTTGTTCGTCCATGATAAGTGATAATGACAATTTACTACATCCATTTTATGAAATTTAATTTTAGTATATCCTTTTTTATGAATTATAAAATGGCTGATAAACCTTTTGCAAAGCAAAAAAAAAGAGAAATACTGAAATATACAGGCAGATGTGATACAATCTAAAGTGATGGGCAGATTACTGGGTATAGGGTGATCACTGGGTATGGGATTATTATTTTATATAGTGTTTGATGTCCCGTGACTTTCTTGTCATTTTCTGTTGTTGGGATGCTGCCTTTCTTCTTCTCTTCACGAGAAGCTATCTCTTTTTTCAAATTATTGCTAGCGTCAAGTAGTTCTTTTTCAAGTAACATTTTACCATGTATCATGGTTTGTGTAAAAGGTCTATCAGTGATGTCATTGTAGTGCTTCGTTCGGACGTCTTAAGAACCAGCAGCTCCGGACTACACAGATAAATTTCTCATTTTTATATTACATTTTTAGCTCATTGTACTCGCCTATATCATCACTATATCGTCCGCCATTACTTCTAGTCATATTATATCTGTTCTCTAGGAATATTACTAAGAGACAGAGTGAAAAATGAAGACATTAGACAAAGAACCGGTACCACTCCAATCCTGGAGTATATTAAGAGACAACAGGTCAACTGGTTTGTACACATCAGCAGACAACATACCACTGCAAGCTATGCTAGATACAATGAAGGCAGACCTAGAGACCGACAACGAAAACGGTGGACCACCGAAATAAAAGAGGCGATAAACTCCACAATATACTTAGCACACAAGAGGGCTATCTCCGGAAAACTCTTCTACCCCTGACGCTGAAAGGCAACAAAGGGTTTAGCGAATAGATAGATAGATAGCAGTGTTGGAACTCTGTTACAGCCAAACTTCAATGTGGAGATGGTACTTGATCTGATCTATGCAAGTGACTGTGATGGAAATCTATTACGATCACACTTCAATGTGGAGATGGTACTTGATTTGATCTAGACAAGAGACAGGAAATTTTGCAGATCTATTACAATGCAGCCTTCAAACATGAAGACGTTGCTAGTTATAATGTTACAATTTGAAATCATTCAGTAAATTAGGTTGCAGGATAAGATTTTAAAAATGAAGTGTTATGGAGACAAACTGGTCAAGATCTGTGAGGACAATGAGAAAATGGAGATGGATTGGGTATGCTGTCATAAAACTAGTATAAAATATAGCCTGAAGATCGATGACATGTAACTCGCAGAGAGAATTAAAGCAAGGAAGACATGAAAAAGAGATACCATGAAGGATTTTGACAAAGAAGGAAATCGTACAACATGAGGCTGAGAACGCATCCAAGGATAGAGCCAGCTGAAATCTACCTTTTAGAGATATATGGGCAAATTGGCCCTTGCACCTGAGAGTGCGTAAACATGTTTGGAAAGGGGGGGGGGGGGGTTCAAAATTGTACACTCACACTGGACTGACAAACCTGCCTTCAAACTACAAACATATAGGCATATTTATAATTTATGTTCATTTAAGAAAGTCTCAGATATAAGAATTCAGTACTTACCGCTCTATATAGTATCACAAGCTGCTTTCCTCAATAATCGGTCCAGATGGTCATAGAAATTGTAGACACTTGGCACAAGTTTAATGAGTGACCATTCTGAGTCTGCTGTTGTCGTCAACACATGTTTCAGATGAAGTGTTAACTCTAACAGGTTCTCGTGTCTTCTAGTCTTACAAATGACACCAGTTATAGGTTCGTTCGATTAACATTAATCAAAGAAACACAAGCCAAGCATCATATTTCCTCAAGTAGATCTAGGTCTCCTGTTCAAAGTATCACAGTCTCGATGGTGAGGCTACAGGTAAATCCGGCTTTGTCACGAATCATGCACACCATTTTCTAAAAGAATAAACCCTTTCTGTGGTTTTAAGTGGTCCAAAATACGTTGTCTGACTTATATCAAATAATAAACGGAGATATTAGTAAAACTGCTTTCAGGACATTGTGTATAAATAATGTCGGTCGAAATAATAAAATAAAGTGAACATCTGTGAGGTTCTATGTAATGTCTGCTGCTGAAATCATGGCAGGTGTATTCGCTGATAGATTAAGCGGAGTTTGTTGTAGATAGTATAACAATTTGTAATTGTAGAAACTAACCAGATGTCGATGTTGGGTAGCGGGACAATCAGGAACGTAAAACGGATCCTTGTGTCGGTGCAAAATATAATCTTTGAAGTTGAATGAAAGTTGGAGACAGAATCTCTGAACCTGTACGCCAACGAATGTTCACCGTTCTGGCTTAGTTCAATGTTTTGTGCGGAATCTTTGCTACCGTCTAATCCGTTGGAGAAATATTACCCGCCTGGCGCCCCTAGTCAACACAAAACACATTAGGTTTTCACAGGAAAATCTCTCAGCAGGACAGCTAATCCAACGTCAATTATGTTTTTTTTTAAACTCGAGGGGCGGTGCCTAAGCAGCAGCACATTTCAGTCTCTAACGCCGTCAGCGAATCAATCGATAGCAGGGTCGGGTTTCGGCTCCACGAATACAGTTACAGTCTTTTGGTAAAAGTAGGCGTGCTCTGCTGCTAAACCCTCCCATTATTCCCGCCTACCCCCTTGTGATGACGACTTTTCGTGAGTAGTTTTTGATAAAATTGCGAAGTAGTCGTAATCTTTCTAGCCGTAAATTTTGTGAAACTGTAGATCGCCGCCGCCATAGGATTTCATTGACATTCTTAAGGCTGCGAACATTTTCTAAGTATTGTCGATCATTACAAGGATTGCAGCAACTACTGCAGCAATCGACAGTAGCCATTTATTCACACTATTGACTTATTGAGTCCGATGTTCTATTCTTTCAAGGTTGTAGGTAAGAGAACACAACCTGTAGTACTATGTACGTAGCCAAAAGGTGGGTAAAACGATTAAGGATTTTTCGTTTAAAAAACCCATCATATTTCTCATGAAAAAAAAGAGGGAATTATATACGCAAATGGACGAAATACTTTTTTTTCTCCATAGATGAAACTCCATCTTTACTGAAAGCGTATCTACAGCTCAGATTCCTTTCCTTATTGTCGTAAAGTTCCATTTAAGGAAAGATTCAAAATATATCTAGCAGCATGTAACAGGGGGTTGTCCATAAAAAACGTCAACAATATTTTGCCAAATTTTGACCCCCACCCCTTCCGCAACACCTGTAAAGAATTCAAGACCCCCCCACCTCTCACCACCTTAATTATGTAAGAAATAGTTTACGCCCCTCCCAATAAATTAATAAATGGATGTCCAAAATGTACGTCAATTATTGATAGGGTGGGGGGGGGGGTATAACAGTCAATATTATTGTAGTTCGTACACTAAAGAAACCGAATAATTTGATACTTTAAAAAAAAATGTGAAACAATTATGTCATTTTGTTCGTACGTTTTATTTGTAAAAATGAATTTGATTAAATTCCGTTCTCCAGTAGTGATAAGCTAAAGCAGATTCGTGATCATGAACCAGATGACTGTATAAGGGACATTCCCATAGATTCTCTGCTTGCTATTTCGTCAGCTATCTAAAAGTATATATCATCAGTGTTCCAGTCAGTTGTTGGTTGTTGAGTTAATCTGATCTTTCCAGTGAGGGGCACTAATCTCCACTGGTCACTCCCATTTCTATCATTCTGAGCATGTACATTGTCTTTTTAAGTAACCTCTGCATCATTTTGTTTGTTTCTGTTCGTCCATTATAAGTGAAGATGACCATTTGTTATATCCACTTTTGAAATTCAGTTAGAATTATGTCCTTGATTATAAGTTCGTACTTGGTTAATGAGGAACGCGGTAGCCTAGTTGATAGTGAGGTTGCTTGCTATCATCGGGTGCCAGATTCGAAACGACGTCAGGACAATAAAAAATCCTGGTTGTGTTTTCTCGCTCGACACAACCACTCCTCCATTCGACTCAGCTGTACAGGAGTACCTGACGATCGATTAGGTGCGGTAAAAACAGCAAGGAATGAAATTGGAACTCCTTTTTCATCATGTATTTTACTATCTTGCGCAGCCTACTCATTGTGTCTGATAGAATCACTGTAGATGTTGGGAGATTTAGGGCCAATGTTACTGCCTCTGTCTACAGTCTCAATCTCGATGTTGTAGTGGGATAGGGGGCATATTTCTCCACCACCCTCTTGCCATATTGGTAGGCGATGAAGCACTATCTGTATCTATGTGTTTCTCTTACTACTGAACCATCTGTGTAAATAATTATATCTTGTGGCTGTGAGTACTGTTGTATGAGCTCTTGTATCATTTCAACGGTCTTATTTGCAGTCCAATCGTGACACTCTCTTTCTAGCTGTATTCATGGCATTCCTAACTGTATTAAGGACCACAGTACATGTTTGGAGGGGGGGGGGTAGTGTTTGGGGTGTTCAAACCCTCACCTTTAGAAAATTGGAACATGACTTCTAATACTAGGAACTTGACTAAAAGGCGAGAAAAAACAAACAAAAAGAAACCCTTCCACTAGCCGAATTTTATAAAAAAGGGGTCATCAAATTTCTCCATAAAACTTCCCCTAATACCCCCAGAGAAGTACATATCCACGGCCCTAACTGTATTACAACATTCGCAAACGACTTTGTCTTTATTTACTTCCATTCATTTACAACTTCTTCCCATCTGCTCCAGCTCAGACTCTGAGTAGGGTATCTTCTATTATCTAGAGGTTGCTACAAGAGGTGATGGCTATTATCGGCAACTTTAAAGTATTCCTTCACCTGCGCTATTCGATGTCTTACTTTGGTGCTAGGAAGGTCTAGAAGAAATATCATGTAGCGATTGGTGTATCTCTGGTACAACCTGAACTGCTCTCACTGCCCTATTCTGGACTCTCTTTAACCTATCAATCTGTGTTTGCTACAGTGTGCGTAATCCTAGATCATAGTTCATAACACTTCCTGCGTCAGTAAAAAGAGTGTCCGTTGTTGAATCTTTGCGGATGGCATGACATTAATTGCACTGAAACCCTTCTTAGTTTCCTGAATTGTCGACATGCTTCGCAAAAGAAAAGTGACCCTATTTCATAGCCTGTTCCCTGCCGATATCGATGCACATGCAGGTGGCAGCTGGTAGTGTGTGTGTGTGTGTGTGACTACCTTGTTGTTCAACTCGAACCAGACAATCAGCCAAGGTAAAAGCTCGTACTGTTATTGTGGAATACACTCCACGTACACATCGTCTGTAAGTGTCCACCTCTCAAATCCGTATGTAACAGCGTGGACATACTTGGGGTATATTGACGGACATGAAGGGTACGGGGTCAAACATAATTTGGAATCGCTGGTATTGTCAGGGCTGATAGGAAAGACGCAGTTAAACGAGGGTTGAACCTATAGGAGTATGAGAAATAGTTGTGAGTAGCTGAACTCCTTGCGGGAAGTGTGCCAGGGTAAAAAGATATAGAATCTTATTAGAACTATTCTCAGTGAGGATTGAAACAGGTCAGTGAGCAGTCGAAATATGAAGCCAGGTCAGAGCTACTGTACTGAGTGCTGTCCAGAGTTTCCTCAAAGAAGTTTTAGCGTAATTATTTGATTTTATTAAAAAAAGAGAGGATGATGTAGTTCGTATAAGACATTTGGTAAATTGTTGTGCAGAGGAGTCAACATTTGCAAAGTAGCAATGACAAAGGAAGAAAACATTTTGAAGGATAGCTTAAACGAATGGCTATTGACCAAGTCCTGGTAATATCACCAGAAGAGCAACTACAAAGACAAATAGACAGATTACACAAAACATGACAAACTTTTAACATTAAGATAAATATAGAGAAGAAATGAAGATAGGAAGAACAGAAAGAAACATCAATATGTATATTGAAAACAACAGACTTAACCAAGCTACAGAATTCACATACCTAGGAAGTGATATAACAACAGACAAAAGGAAAATACACAATAGATGTAGTAAAGCATACCAAGCCCTAGGACAAATGACAACAATATTTAGAAACAAAAATGTAGATTTAAACACCAAAGTAACACTATTCAAAAGAACTATTATACCAACGCTGTGTTACCACTGCCAAACATGGACAACAACAGCACAAGGTAAACGTAAACTTGTGACAGCTGAAATGGCATTGCTTGCGAAGAATCCTAGGAATATCGATAAGAGACAGAGTGAGCAATGAAGACATTAGACAAAGAACCGGCATCACCCCAATCTTGGAATATATCAAGAGACAACAGGTCAAATGGTTTGCACACATCAGCAGACTACCACCAGACAGCATACCACAGCAAGCTATTCTACACAGATACAGTGAAGGCAGGCCTAGAGGTCGACCAAGAAAACGATGGACCACCGTAATAAAAGAAGCTACACAAACTCCATAATATACTCAGCACACAAGAGGGTCATCTCCGGAAAACTTTTCTACCCCTGATGCTGAAATGCAACAAAGGTTTTAGCGATTAGTTAGGATAGAGGAGTCAAGTCTAATCGTACCTAGATTCATTTCTGCAGAATAACTTGATGTAGTTCGTACAGCACATTGGCAAGTGTTATGCTTGAGTGCTGGATTCGACTAGGCCATCTCGGGATGCCTAGTCACGTCGCTTTCAACCTAGTCCTAAGAAGGACTTTTTGGTTATATCGCGACGCTGGGTGCGAACAGGGAACTGACGGAAAGTTCTTGAGCCTTGGCGAAAATGACGACAAGGCTGTCGAAAGTTTGCTGAAGCTTGCTTTTAATCCCGGGACGTACTACGGATAAGAAGAGTCGTTGCTCTCTTGGAAGTTTCTAAGTCCACAGCAGGTTCCCACCTCAGTTGGAGATCGTTCGATCCTTGATAGCTTAGCCAGATTGCTCTGTTGCCCGGGGTACTCCGCGGGGAGGAGTATCAAGGTCTGAACAAGTATGAGTCCTGGTTCTGGCGAGCGAAGCGAGCAGGAGCTCGCTTCAGTGTCTCTGTACCCCGGCAAGTGTTATGCAGAAGAGAGAAGTTATTAAATCCTTTGCTGCTACGGGGAGGAGTTGCTGAAGTTAATATTCAACCCGAAAATCGTCATCTTAATTGTACAATACCTTACAGACAGGCTAAATCCATATACTGTGAAGATTGGTCAAGCAATTTACACGCCGGACAACTGACTCACATTCGAGGTGCAGAGATTGCTGACCTCGATACGATATTCGAATCCGATGTGTTTTTCACCGAGGAGGAAATGACTAGGAAGTATGTAGTTATTTGTGTTGCTGTAATTAAGATAAAATTGTGTGGTGTTATGATGAAATGTGCATATATAATATATATATATATATATATATATATAGTTCGGCAAATGTACCAGGAAAGTTTTTATCCGCAGAAAATTGTGAAACCAGACCGATAAGAAAGAAATGGCAAACTTCTAAACCTATTTATACTGCCTAGAAAATCACTACAGCCAAAAAAATTTGCTAGGTTGATGGCTACGTCCTGAATATGATGTTACTAGTTTATATATATATATATTTGATGTGTTAGGGAGAATTTTAGAAAGATGCATAACTTCCAGATATAACCAGACCCCAAGCGGAGTACCCACAATTATCATATGGAATCACGAGCCAACAAAAAGTAAACATTAATATACCTTGATTTTAAATACAAATTCTACTAATCACGCTGCATAGGTCAGGTGAGTTTCCGTATGTCATTTCTATTCGTCACACAGGCATTAACACGAATCTGTATGGCACTGTAATCTTTCTAAACTCTTTATCTTGGCAATGTATTGTCATATTACTTCAATATCGTATCGTGTTCTACCAACAATTTGTTACCCATCGACATCAACACAAACTCAACTGTACCTTCCCTATTTATAATCTTGACTTGTAGTCAGCAACGCTTGTTGACTTAGACATTCACAAATGGTATGCGACTTCCTTCTGTTTCTTGTTCGGTATAGTGGAATATGTTTTCCTGTACTTCTGGAACGACAAAGACTGGTTTAAACTCTGGGAGCTGGCTTTCTTTATAAAAAGTGCCCCTCCTGGATTCTGCTCACATCACATTTTTGGTAGATGTATTCTCTAGCTGAACTAATCTCAATTTCAACTCAATACAAGATGTTTTCTTCCCAAATCAAGTATTTAAAGTTTCTAGCAAATTTGTGAACTAGTTACAAAATTCAAGTTTTCTCTTTCCTCATCCCTGCCCTAATTCTGTATTTAAACAACTTTGGCTCTATTTTGAGGTAAACAAGTTTTATCCTTCTTTAAAGGTCCTATCCAAACTTAAAGTAATTGCATAAACAACTTGTCCCACACTTATTGTGTATGGGGTGTCCAGTTTGTCACGTGATCGAAATTGTCAACACGCGTCCAGTAGTTTTAAAAGCTAGTCAAAACTGGTTTTCTTTTTACTCCGTCAGTTTAGCTAACGTGTTGTCAATTTCAACAAAACTAAAGGGATGCAACAGAGCTCAAAAGTAAGTAATTAATGTAGAATGCTTGTGAAGTATTGACTTATAGATTGAGATACATGTAACTCTTTTCCACCCTACATGTTGTGGGCAAGATTGTTATTAAACGCCATTCTTACTTGTAATAGATAGGTCTTTTAATCAATCGATCAAAAACAAAAATTATGGACTTTACTTGTTCCTCTAACGCAATTAATTTAAATGGACAACTTGAAAAGGTACACACATTTTTCTATCTAGGCAGTGCCGGATTTACCTAAAAGCTAAACAAGCTATAGATTAGGGCCCCCACTTCCTTGAGGGCCCCCAACACATTTTGTATTTCACTATCTATATATTCTTAATCATCAAAGGGCCCCCCATATCTCAAATAGCTTAGGACCGTATAAAGTCTAAATCCGGCACTGTATCTAGGAAACGAATTAACACTCGACTGTGATGTCATGCCATAAATTATAACTCGAATTACATTAGCATCAAGTGCCTTTAATAAACTGTCTAATATCTGGATGTCAATCAGCACACTCAGGAAAATACGCTTATTTAATTCCTGCTTTTTTTCCAGTGCTGTCATATGTATGTGAGAGCTGGAAAAGTTCTTTATCTTCAGAAAATAAACTATTGAGTTTCGAAAACAAAAGCTTTCGTAGGATAACTAACACCCACTGGAACGAATTCAAATCAAACGAAAAAAAATTAGACAAGAGACACATGAAAACTATATCACAGATGTTATTAGAAAACGCCGTTGGTTCTGCATCGGACAATAACAGAATACACCAACAATCTCTTGCATAGATACCAACAGGGGCAGAGCAAATGAAATACACAGAAGAACAATACTTAGAGACATTAAAACAAAGAATATTCATACTATTAAAGAACAGCACAGAATAACTTTGAACAGACAGAACTGGAGAGATCTGACCTCTGCCCTATGCGCTAACTACAGCGCTAAAAGAAAATGAAAGAATACATGTAATGACATGATTTGTCTCTACTTTTTAATGAACTGTTTAGTCGTGTCTTTATTGTTAAAAATCAATCCCAGATTATCTCAGTTAGACTAGAAAATTTCCTGTCACACCATCTCTGATTTTCACACAGATTTAACATGTGTCTAAAGTATGTCATCTCTATTCGTCACACATACATTAACACGAGTCTGTATATTTTCTGTGTTCGTCACACAGATATAAAAATGAGTCTGTATATTATCTATTTTCGTCACACAGATATAAACATGAGTCTGTATATTATCTATTTTCGTCACACAGATATAAACATGAGTCTGTATATTATCTATTTTCGTCACACAGATATAAACATGAGTCTGTATATTATCTATTTTCGTCACACAGATATAAACATGAGTCTGTATATTATCTATTTTCGTCACACAGATATAAACATGAGTCTGTATATTATCTATTTTTGTCACACAGATATAAACATGAGTCTGTATATTATCTATTTTCGTCACACAGATATAAACATGAGTCTGTATATTATCTATTTTCGTCACACAGATATAAACATGAGTGTATATTATCTATTTTCGTCACACAGATATAAACATGAGTCTGTATATTATCTATTTTCGTCACACATATATAAACATGAGTCTGTATAGTATCTATTTTCGTCACACAGATATAAACATGAGTCTGTATATTATCTATTTTCGTCACACAGATATAAACATGAGTCTGTATATTATCTATTTTCGTCACACAGATATAAACATGAGTCTGTATATTATCTATTTTCGTCACACAGATATAAACATGAGTCTGTATATTATCTATTTTCGCTATCATCTCACTGTTCACCATGTTTAAACCAAACAGGTTTATGGGACAAATAGATCATGTTAACTCTACCATGAGGAAAGGGGGGAAAATATGTCCTACAGAGATGGCACTGCTTCCAGACTTGAGGGGTTCCATGGATGACCTGATGGGAATCGCACAATCAATTGAAGCTATTGGCGATGTAACCTGATATCTGACTGAAGAGCGATGAAGATAAAGAAAAGGTAATGTGTGGATGTTTTGCAGGATAAATATTGCTGGTGTAAACACTAGTGTAAAGGCACTGAAGATGTCTTAGAATGTCTTTATTAAGAGAAATAAAGATCATGCAAATAAAATATTTTGGACACATTAAAAGACTTTGTTGAAGACCTTACTTGAGCTTCGTCCAAGGGAAGCGAGCAAGAGGTAGGCAGAGATACAAGTGGTAGAGTAACATCACAAGATGGACAGGTTACAGTCTATCAGGGTGCACCACTAAAACAAGAGACAGGGTGTGTTGGAGGTCTATTGCAGCCAACCTTCGTTGCGGAGACGGCAATTGATTATGATGAAAGTTTTAGGATAGTTTGAGAAGCGTTGAATATGTCAGGCAGCACCCGTGCTACCATGATTATTGCCCCACGATACTGGGTTCGGTATCGTGCAGTGATTACTCATCAGACTCGCAGTGGCACGTGAAAGACAGAATAATGATTCAATCGTCGGATCCCGATTACTGATTTCAGGGTGGTATTCGACGTCTCGCCACAGCGGGTCCCAGTCTTCTCTTTCTTCCTCCACAATTTAGTACATTCTCCTTCAGATACCTGATAATCTTTTCTTCCTTTTAATGTTACATCTACATCCTATTTTCTTCATTTACTCTATCATCTTTTTTGTCCCTCAGGATCTTATTTCATTGGAATAGTTTGATAGATTGTGGAAAGGGGGTGAGGGTGGAAGAGAGAATGACAGCTGAGGGGACAATATTTTCTATTCACGTCAACTGTAAGGGGATTCATGGACGAAACGTTGAAATTGAACAATGACAGTAACTATACTTCTTAAAAGTACAAGTTTTATTGGAGTAAGTAAAATTAAAGTAACCCATATCATTGATTAATGCCGTAGGAGTGAGATGTTAGCGATCTCACATTTCAGTGGCTCTGCTATATGAGGACGGTAGCCATTTCCTCTCCCTCGCAGTCTTTACCTCCCGGATTATCTGGCACCCATTTAAGACTGGGTCGACCCGGGAGCCGTTGCCATCGGAAAAACATTTCCGCCTCAACTAGGGAATGAACGCAGAGCCACTCATATGCAAAGCCAGTGCGCTAACCACTGCGCTACGCGGCTCCCATACTTTTTATTGGAGACTGTTGGCTGAAATGTACTGGTTGTGTCATCTCCCATATGGATCGACAGCTTTATAAGTGTCCATCAAACCCACCAGTCTAGTTGGGTTAGTAAGGGAGTAAATTAGGATAAGGGAGCAAACCCTGAGAGAAAATCACACTGTCTACCGCAGTGTTTCCCAACGTGGGGCCTACGCCCCATAGGGGGCAATTTGATTGTCAAGGGGGGTGGGGAGCAATTCAAACAAGTTGTAATTTGGCTTCATTTATGGAATAATTAAATTTTTGAATATAAATAAAAAGGAAATTTTATATGGGGAGGAGGGGGGGGGGGGTCAGAGTTTTAGAAATACTTCGGTGGGGCTTGGTTAAAAAAATAGGTTTGGAAACACTGGAATAGCGGGTTAGCACAGGAATGCCTCAGGCTAAGGATAGAAAACCCTCATAAAAACTCCGAAGGGAGGATCCTTTCGATATTTGGGTTGATGGTCGCATGCGATCATCCTCTGGAATCTCCTACAGTTCTGCTCAATTCCAAGCGTATCGGCTTTGCCTTTCCCTTGGACTACATCAACGGAACCGAAAGTGGTTTAGTGCAAAATGGGTAATACATGTTTTCCATTTAAACCGCCAGGGCTTAGCAAAAAAAGGCCAAGAGAGAAACAAAAATAAACAACAGCCTCTCAGATTTAAGAAAATGCTCAATGGTTTGCTTTTCCCCCTCTTAATGACCGTCTTCAAGACGCAAAAGACCATACATACATGTTAGAAACAGGAGACCTCCCAAATGAGTCAAATGTGCACGCAACGCACGCTAAACAAACCCTGGATAAAATTAGTTAAGAATTCGATAAGACACAATCTTCTCATGCCTATACACACACGTGCGCAAACACACACACACCCACACATAAATGGAATATGTGATATTCTCCGGGTACTACTTCGTGTACTGATGTTGATATTTGCCTCTATATCTGACATGATGCTGTGTTGCTCGACCATCACAAGTGACGATTACCATGTGTTACATTCACTTTATCATGATGATGTTCGTCCGTCGTGATCGACGATGACCAAAAACTCAACCATAATAATAATAACAATAAATAATAAAGTTAATAGTGCGTTTTTAAATGACTAGCAAGTCCAATGCGCGCACAAAATGTTCTTTTACAGAATTGACAACAATAGAAGGTATCTGTGTGAGGTTGAGATGTTTTTTCTTTTCTACGTGTCCGCTTCTGTCTTGCAGTATCTTGTCTGAATTCTTCCGCCGCTAGTGCTCCCGTTCTAATGCTGTAACGCCATGCTGTTCTATCCTGAGCGAGGCTCTCCCAAGCGCCTACGTCAATGTTAAGATGTTTCAAGGATAACTTGAGCGTGTCTTTGACGCGCTTTTTCTGTCCAACAGCTTTTCGAAATCCTGCCTTGAGTTCTTCATAATATATTTGTTTTGGCAAACGCGAGTTCTCCATACGCACAAGATGGCCTGCCCAGCGTGCCTGCCTCTTCATAAGTATTGTGTGGATGCTTATTGAGGTTGATTTTTATCATATTCAGTCAGTCATGTCCCTGACCCAAAGTTCGTAGATAGCTAATAAAGATTATGCTGGCCGCAAATGTCTTTGGACAGTTCGGGCATGGCGTGACCCGAGATTGTCATGTGACGTATTCCTTCCAGAACGTTGTCTTCCCAATGAACTCTCTGAACCTCTCTCTGTCTTGGGCGATGTGGCTTGCATTTTCTAGCGATGTATTCATGTTATCTTTAATGTCGTCAGTCCATCGTCTTCTTGGTCTGCCCCTTCTCCTCTTTCCAGGTACTCTTCCCTCCATTATTTGTCTTTCTAAACAGTTATGTCTCTTTATATGACCAAACAGGCGTAGTTTTCTTTTTGTTATTGTGTTTAGTAACCAACACTCTGGAATATTCAGTGTGTTTATAATATCTGAGTTTCTGATTTTATCCTTCCATGATATTCTAAGTATCTTTCTGTAGCATTTCAGCTCGAAGGCGTTGATCTTCTTTGCCGCTGTTTTACTTAGAGTCCATGTTTCACAGCCGTATGTTGCAACCGGAAAAATAAAAGTTCGTAACATTAGCACTTTCGTTTCTATTTTGTTGTTTTTCCATATGTTTTTCAGCCGTGTTATTTTGCAATATGCCATTGCCAATCTCTTCCTTATTTCTGCCATGCAGTCTCCTGCACCGTTGATGTTTGCTCCTAAGTATTCAAATTTATCCACACATTCTATCTCGGTATTGTCTATTCTGATTTTTGGTTGTTGTGTTGTTATATCTGTTGACATGATTTTTGTTTTCTGCGTGTTTAAATACAAATTTTGTGCTTCGCTATATTTCTTTGTGTTCTTGATTAGTTGTTCCAATCCCTTTATATCGTTTTGACCCGAGATTGACGCAGGTAAAACCGCTGTACAGAAGTAAACAAGACTTTACTCGTTAAGTTTTCTAATTATTGTCGTGTTATTCGTTGATCACTATTTATATACTTGGACTAGCATGCCAAAAATAGCTAAGGCCAACCAGCGAAATTCACGTAAATAATAAAAAATCAGCCTTTCAAGTTATGATTACTTTTTGTACACATATCTTTACCGGAGACCGTTCATGGGTGACAACTGTCGATAGATTTTGGTCTACCTGTAACTTTCTAGCAACTATCTACTGCTAAGCTGCTACATGTATTCTCTTTTCACAAGATGCTGCGTCTTTTTTTAATTTAGAGCGCCATGTACCTATATTTCGTGCATTACCTTCCTATATATTATGACTTGTTTCAAAGGCTGTCAATGAGATCGTTAACGAGTCACGTAGGGCGTCTTTTGGCAACCTTGAAAGCGTATACATTCTACATCCTAGATAGAGAAGTATCTTTGGATAGGCAAACCAACTAAATTTACAAGATACAGATTGGAACACAAGTGGCTTTGGTCTAAGTTGTGGGATGATGACTATAATATGTGTTCACATAGAGAGAGAACAGATCAAATGGTTTGGCCACATGAGAATGCATCACGAAAAGTTGCCCGTACAAGCATATAACTAAATGAGATCAGGGTACAAAGCCAGAGGAAGACCACGGAAAAGATGGATAGAAAACGTCAAGGACATAATATATGTTGGTCACATATCCTATTTACACTATTGCCACCAATCAAATATTTATAATTGTGACTTTGTATGAAATATTTACGGATAGTAGACTGTAGTATCTTTTTCAACGATCCAGATGTCCAGTTGCTTGCGGACATAATCGAGATGGGATCACTATACCTCAGCCACAGAGCCAAGAGGTTCTAGCAACGATATGCTTACTTATGTTTCATGATGCGTTGCCGTGGCTGAAAAGGGGGACAGAGACTAGCGGCAGAGTGGCCTGTAGCGTGGGATGGGGGAGGGGGACTTGTGTCCAACAAAAAAAACCAGAAGAAGCATGATTGTATTAAGATGTACACTGAAAAATTAATGATTGTATTAAAATACACAATATAAAATTCATTATTACATTACGACACACAATACAGAATTTATGATTGTATTAAAATACACAGTTCGTGATTGTCTTAAAATATGCAATTCAAAATTCATGGTGTTATTAAAATACACATCGCAAAAGCAAAATTCATGATTCCATTAAAATACACAATACAAAATACATGATTGTATTAAAACACAGAATATAAAATTCGTTATATGTGTTAAAGCACACATAACAAAATTCACGTGTAAAGTGTCCTTCTTTATGTCCAACGTATGTGAGTTTTCTTTCTTTCTCACTCTCTCTCTCTCTCAGTCTGTGATTATATATATGATCTCCCTTCTCTTATACAGGGTGTCTATACAGTCGATATGCACGAATTTACATTGTTGGTGTCACTACATCACATGAATTGGAAGATCTATTTCACTAATTGACTCTACAACACTCATAAAAACCACTACTGTTCGTGTAACGCATATTGGTTAAAATGGCTCGTAGCAGAATGAAGTTATAATATTTCTTGGTCGTCGAAAAAATAACTCTGCAGCTAACAGCAATTTGGGTACGTATACTTGAAAGTACACACCTTTCAATGATGTCATATTTAGCGCACATATATCATTTCAAATTCAGTGCATACCAACTTAATCGACACCCTGTAGAAACGATATTTCGCTCTCTCCTCTCTCTCTCTCTCTCTCTCTCTCTCTAACTTTGCTTATATAAAAAAATATTATATACATATTATATATATATATATATATATATATATATATATATATATATATATATATATATATAATGAAGAAGCAGAGGAGGGCAAATAAAGGCATGAACAGACAACATCAAGAAATGGACAGGACACAATTTTTCCTCACTCATTCCGCATAGATAGGATAGACATTGATAGAGGACTCTTGTGCTCTGAAGCATCCAATATGGTACCCCTACGACCTTGAAGTGTTACGGGTTTATTGATTGATTGATATAAAAAATCTCTCTCTTCCGTCGGGAAGCGGAAAGTACAAAATGCTGCTAGTTTACTGCCGAGCTGCATTATTTGTACCTTCCAGCCCAGCACATCAGATTTCGGCATCTCTCTCTCTCTCTCTCTGGCTGTGTGTTTATAGACACGATATCACATGTGGATGCTTCTAATGGCCTACGTTAGTGACCTCTGCGACTAAAGACAGAGGTATCATTAGTGTCCCATCAGACTAACCCCAGTAAACCATTATTAGATGACATATCCTTACAGTGAGACTTTCCTCTTGTAGATAATATTTCATTTACACAATTATGAGTTTATTCCTTTTTCATCTTCCTCTGATTTAGCTCTCAAACTCCTGCAGATTAGCGGGGTGTAGTCTGGTGAATGGAATTCTGAGTTGAAGTCTTCTGCGTGTGAAATAATGTTTCACAGAAACCTTTCTATTGCACAGAAGGATGCAAGAGCTCGATTGCTCGAAATTTCCATGGATTAAAACAAAGAAGTATACGATCTCTCTCTTTCTCCCCGTGCCTCGCTCTTGTTGTATGTGTGTTTATGTTTCTCGTTTTCTACATGTGCTGTGCGTTTCTCTGTATGTGTATGTAGTTATGTGCCTACTCGTGTCTATGTTATCACAAACCGAAACAGACAGAGAGGGCTATTTCTTGAGATCACGTAGAGATAATGCCACAAGAAATTTGTCACTCAAGATTGTCTTCACAAATACAAGTTGACAGAAATCGTTGCGCCAAGTCCCATCTGATCGTCAAGTCTCGAATTCCGTATTTCTGCGCTGTTATTAAGTGAACAAGGAACTAGTGCGTGATAGAAGTGCCAGGGATTCTAGTTGAAGATTCTTGTCCAAACTTGAAGACTAAGGGACACCTCTAGGGACTGACACTGAAGCCCTGCGCGTGCTTTTCTCATATTATCAACCAGCATATTCTCGTTACAAACCTTTCATGGGCTCATTATCAAATGAGCGCCCAATACGGTGGTTTTCTTCTTTTTTTCTCTCTATCTCCCTCTCTCTCTCTCTCTCGCACTTCTCACACATATACATATACACGGAAGTCGCGAGATACTGTTTAAGTACAACAATACATATATCTCGGACACATAATCACAAATGATGGAAGATGTGAAAAAGAACTATTAGAGGAAATCAAAATTCAACAAACGAAATTCTGTAGATATTAACATATCATATTTGGTTGAACACCGTACTTAAGAGTAGAGTTTGAGGTAGGTGGGAGGTAGGTAGAGGATACAAGTGGCTGAGAAACATCGCGAGGTGTATATGATAGTTTATCAGAGTTCATCACCACGGCAGGAGACAGCGGATGTTAGAAGACCTGTGCAGTCTTATGGAGAAACAGAACTTTATCTTGATTTTATATGCAGTTATTTAACTTTCTTACACACACTTACACACACACGCCGATCGCGCGCGCACACACACACAAACACATTTGGCTTTAATAAGTTTACAGCAAACAATACCAGCATAAAGAAAGGCAATGAGCCGCGCGTAATGAAACTTATTGTATGTTTAGATGAGTTTTTTTTTCTGTTTTATGATAATATTTTGTTTATTTAAATAGGTTTATTGTCCGATTGGCAACAATATTTTGTTTGTTCAGATGTTATTTTCCTCTTGAGGACAATATTTTACCAAATTACATTTTTGTGGCGAATACACTTTAATTTTTAGCGTTCGTTCTCCAACTCCCGCTGAATCTCTCCTGTAACAGGACAATGGTCCTACTAAATTTCTTGTATGATGTAGTTCAGAGAGCAGTGATGCTCTGTGTCATCGTTTTATTTGCATCACTGTCTCGACACATTAGATATCGGTATTGTTATGTTGCATACATCACATGTTGTATCAATCTCACTACAAAGCTGGACGTTTGTAGCAATATCACTAGTAGACCCGTCTTTGCATCGCATCATATTTATCAGCATCACTTACACAGCAAGCTAGCCTTTGTTCTCACCGATCAGAATTGTGCGCGCGGTCATCGGTGTTTGACATTCTTACGACTGCCTGGGTCGCTTTCTCGGTCGTCACTACCGGGGTCGCCAATGACTGGGTCGTTACTGTCTGGGTGGCTATTGTCTCGTTCGCTATCTACTAGATGAGTGTTTCTCAACCCGTTTTTGCACTTGTTTCCCACTGTTGGAACAATTCCCCCCGCCCCCCGCCTCATATCCTAAACAAAGTCTCTCAATTTTCTTCAATGTTCATTATTATATATCTTTTTTAATCTGAACAAATTTTTCCGTTTCTGTGGCACCCTAGACAAACCCCTTCCCTACCCCCACCCCCGCTCAAACCAAACAATTTCCTTTTCTTTCTTCGTTGTCTCTCAACAAATCGCTGAGATCCACAATCTGGTAGAAGGAAAAGTGGTGTTTAGGAATGACCTAAGTTGAGATTTGGGAAACAATAAACTAGACCACATACAAACTCTGACTATGTCATTCATTTCTATGGACAGAGTCGATATTAGCTAACATTATAGTACACTTGCATATCAAAGTTAACATTATGTACAACTTCAAAGTTAACATTTTAGTACAACTGCAAAGTTAACATAATAGTAGAACTACAAAGTTAACATTATAGTACAACTACACAGTGAATATTACAGTACAACTAAAACGCTAACATTATAGTACTACAAATGTAACATTGTAGTTACTATTATAGTACAACTACATATCAAAGTTACTATTATAGTACTATATATCAAAATTAATATTATAGTGATATTATATACCATAGTTAACATTATAAATAACTATATACCACAGTTAACTGCATAGTACAACTACATAACAAATGATCTAATATTAAGTAGCCGTAGAAAAATACTTATGAACAAAAGTCGACGTTTCGGCCAAAATATCTTAATCTTCTTATTTTTCCCTCATCTACTTCTTGTTCACTATTGTTTAATTATCTACACATGAAATCTGGTTTTCTAGAAACATTTTGCTGTATTTCAAATGTATGCAAGATTCCCATACAAGGAATATGCCCTCATAAAACACTGCAATACAAAAGATAGTCTGAGTCTGAGATACAAATGTATTAGAGTAGCTTGGTTGTTTTTCTACATTGTCGGCTTGTTGTCCACAAGAGTTGTCCACTTGTATCTAATATTCACTTTTCAGAGGGAAATTATTAGTCTGTGACTTATAGCTGTACCGTAAGCTTGATGTGGGGATCGGAAAGGGGGTCTTTTTAAAACGTAGTGTGTGTGTGTGTGTGTGATGGAGAGAGAAAGAGAGATACGTTGGTTATTCGTTGCTCGATGTAACGTCAGACTTTTTTGAATACTTTTGTGCCAAATAATCATGAATCCAATTTGGAATCCTTCTGTACCCTAACAATATTAAGCCTAGTTTGTAATCCTTATTTGTCCTATTAATCCTATAATCCTCGATTGGAATCCGTCTACAATTGATAAATTCTCATCCTAATTTGAAATTCGTATGTGCCATATCAGTCATAATCCTAGTTTGGAATTCATCTGTACCATATTAATCCTAATCCTAGTTTGGAATTCGTCTGTACCCTATCAATTCTAATCCTAGTTTTAAATTTGTCTGTACCCTTTCAATTCTAAGCTTAGTTTAGAATTCGTTTGTACCCTATGAATCCTAATCTTTGTGTGAAATTCGTCTGTACCCTATCAATTCTAAGCATAGTTTGGAACTCGTCTGTACCCTATCAACACTAATTCGAGTTTGGAATTCGTCTGTATCCTATCAGTTTTAAGCCTAGTTTGGAATCCGTATATGCCCTATCAACCCTGATTCCATTACGTAATTCTTTTGCGCCCTAGTTATAAAAAAATTGGAACCGGTCATCCTTAACCTTGATACCAATCCACCAATTCAAAACATTACAGTGCACAATATAATCATATACCAATTCCATGAGATAATCCCAAACAGAAAATCAAACTCAATGATTTAACGACCAAATATTGCAATACAAAATTCAATTGACTTGTTCCGACAGGGCACATAACGACATAGCTGCGTTGCCGGCAATAATTTATTCCCAATCCTGCAATATTTAACCCATCTGGCCTCACATCTCTATCGAGGACAATCGAGGGCTTATATTTCACAAGGGTGACCATTCAGAAAATAAAGCAATCCAAGTTTCCTGACGCGATGAAGAAAGTAATTACAGCCGGAGCCAGGCCGGTTGATTTTCTCCATCTTTCAGGACATTACTTCTTATTTCTTTACTAGAACCAACATTTTTATATTTGCCGGTATTCAGTTTCTGTTCACTAGTTTCTATTTCCTTCTCCCCTCTCTCTCCCTCTTTCTCTCTCTCTCTCTCTCTCAGCATTACAGTAGCATTACAGCTGACAGACTGTTGCTACTTGGCTATGGCCTTATTATGGTCACTCTCTTGGCGAGTGTAATACATCCATATCGAAAGTCATGGAGATTTCCGTCTGGAATACTGTCCAGCTCGTGATATTTTCTGGAATACTGTCCGTGATATTGTCTGGAATACTGTCCAGCTCGTGATATTGTCTGAAATACTGTCCGTGATATTGTCTGGAATACTGTCCGTGATATTGTCTGGAATACTGTCCAGCTCGTGATATTGTCTGGAATACTGTCCGTGATATTGTCTGAAATACTGTCCGTGATATTGTCTGGAATACTGTCCGTGATATTGTCTGGAATACTGTCCAGCTCGTGATATTGTCTGAAATACTGTCCGTGATATTGTCTGGAATACTGTCCGTGATATTGTCTGGAATACTGTCCAGCTCGTGATATTGTATGGAATACTGTCCGTGATATTGTCTGGAATACTGTCCGTGATATTGTCTGGAATACTGTTCGTGATATTGTCTGGAATACTGTCCGTGCTATTGTCTGGAATACTGTCCAGCTCGTGATATTGTCTGGAATACTGTCCGCGATATTGTCTGGAATACTGTCCTTGATATTGTCTGGAATATGTCCAGCTCGTGATATTGTCTGGAATACTGTCCGTGATATTGTCTGGAATACTGTCCAGCTCGTGATATTGTCTGGAATACTGTCCGTGATATTGTCTGGAATACTGTCCGTGATATTTTCTGGAATGATGTCCGTGATATTGCCTGGAATACTGTCTGTGATATTGTCTGGAATACTGTCCGTGATATTGTCTGGAATACTGTCCAGCTCGTGATATTGTCTGGAATACTGTCCGGCTCGTGATATTGTCTGGAATATTGTCCGTGATATTGTATGGAATACTGCCCAGCTCGTGATATTGTCTGGGATACTGTCCAGCTCGTGATATTGTCTGGAATACTGTCCAGCTCGTGATATTGTCTGGAATACTGTCCGTGATATTGTCTGGAATACTGTCCGTGATATTGTCTGGAATACTGTCCAGCTCGTGATATTGTCTGGAATACTGTCCGTGATATTGTCTGGAATACTGTCCGTGATATTGTCTGGAATACTGTCCGTGATATTTTCTGGAATGCTGTCCGTGATATTGTCTGGAATACTGTCCGTGATATTGTCTGGAATACTGTCCGTGATATTGTCTGGAATACTGTCCGTGATATTGCCTGGAATACTGTCCGTGATATTGTCTGGAATACTGTCCGTGATATTGTCTGGAATACTGTCCAGCTCGTGATATTGTCTGGAATACTGTTCAGCTCGTGATATTGTCTGGAATACTGTCCGTGATATTGTCTGGAATACTGTCCAGCTCGTAATTTTGTCTGGAATACTGTCCGTGATATTGTCTGGAATACTGTCCAGCTCGTGATATTGTCTGGAATACTGTCCAGCTCGTGATATTGTCTGGAATACTGTCCAGCTCGTGATATTGTCTGGAATACTGTCCGTGATATTGTCTGGAATACTGTCCAGCTCGTGATATTGTCTGGAATACTGTCCAGCTCGTGATGTTGTCTGGAATATTGTACGTGATATTGTCTGGAATACTGTCCAGCTCGTGATATTGTCTGGAATACTGTCCAGCTCGTGATATTGTCTGGAAAATTGTACGTGATATTGTCTGGAATACTGTCCAGCTCGTGATATTGTCTGGAATACTGTCCAGCTCGTGATATTGTCTGGAATACTGTCCAGCTCGTGATATTGTCTGGAATACTGTCCAGCTCGTGATATTGTCTGGAATATTGTACGTGATATTGTCTGGAATACTGTCCAGCTCGTGATATTGTCTGGAATACTGTCCAGCTCGTGATATTGTCTGGAATACTGTCCAGCTCGTGATATTGTCTGGAATACTGTCCAACTCGTGATATTGTCTGGAATACTGTCCAGCTCGTGATATTGTCTGGAATACTGTCCAGCTCTTGATATTGTCTGGAATACTGTCCAGCTCGTGATATTGTCTGGAATACTGTTCAGCTCGTGATATTGTCTGGAATACTGTTCAGCTTGTGATATTGCCTGGAATACTGTTCAGCTCGTGATATTTTCTGGAATACTGTTCAGCTCGTGATATTGTCTGGAATACTGTCCGTGATATTGTCTTGGATACTGTCCGTGTTATTGTCTGGGATACTGTCCAGCTCGTGATATTGTCTGGGATACTGTCCGTGTTATTGTCTGGAATACTGTCCAGCTTGTGATATTGTCTAAAATACTATCAAAATCGTGATATTGTCTTGGATACTATCCGTGATATTGTCTGAGATACTGTCCGGGATATTATTGTCTGGGATACTGTCCGTGATATTGTTGTCTGGGATACTGTCCGTGATATTGTTGTCTGAGATACTGTCCGTGATATTGTTGTCTGGGATACTGTCCGTGATATTGTTGTCTGGGATACTGTCCGTGATATTGTCTGGGATACTGTCCGTGATATTGTCTGGGATACTGTCCGTGATATTGTTGTCTGGGATACTGTCCGTGATATTGTTGTCTGGGATACTGTCCGTGATATTGTTGTCTGAGATACTGTCCGTGATATTGTTGTCTGGGATACTGTCCGTGATATTGTTGTCTGGGATACTGTCCGTGATATTGTTGTCTGGGATACTGTCCGTGATATTGTTGTCTGGGATACTGTCCGTGATATTGTTGTCTGAGATACTGTCCGTGATATTGTTGTCTGGGATACTGTCCGTGATATTGTTGTCTGGGATACTGTCCGTGATATTGTTGTCTGGGATACTGTCCGTGATATTGTCTGAGATACTGTCCGGGATATTATTGTCTGGGATACTGTCCGTGATATTGTTGTCTGGGATACTGTCCGTGATATTGTTGTCTGAGATACTGTCCGTGATATTGTTGTCTGGGATACTGTCCGTGATATTGTTGTCTGGGATACTGTCCGTGATATTGTTGTCTGGGATACTGTCCGTGATATTGTCTGGGATACTGTCCGTGATATTGTCTGGGATACTGTCCGTGATATTGTTTGAGATACTGTCCGTGATATTGTCTGGGATACTGTCCGTGTTATTGTTTGAGATACTGTCCGTGATATTGTCTGCGATACTGTCCGTGATATTGTCTGAGATACTGTCCGTGATATTGTTGTCTGAGATACTGTCCGTGATATTGTCTGGGATACTGTCCGTGATATTGTTGTCTGAGATACTGTCCGTGATATTGTCTGGGATACTGTCCGTGTTATTGTTTGAGATACTGTCCGTGATATTGTCTGGGATACTGTCCGTGATATTGTTGTCTGAGATACTGTCCGTGATATTGTCTGGGATACTGTCCGTGATATTGTTGTCTGAGATACTGTCCGTGATATTGTTGTCTGAGATACTGTCCGTGATATTGTTGTCTGGGATACTGTCCGTGATATTGTCTGGGATACTGTCCGTGATATTGTTGTCTGAGATACTGTCCGTGATATTGTTGTCTGAGATACTGTCCGTGATATTGTTGTCTGGGATACTGTCCGTGATATTGTTGTCTGGGATACTGTCCGTGATATTGTCTGGGATACTGTCCGTGATATTGTCTGGGATACTGTCCGTGATATTGTCTGGGATACTGTCCGTGATATTATTGTCTGAGATACTGTCCGTGATATTGTCTGGGATACTGTCCGTGATATTATTGTCTGGGATACTGTCCGTGATATTGTTGTCTGAGATACTGTCCGTGATATTGTTGTCTGAGATACTGTCCGTGATATTGTTGTCTGAGATACTGTCCGTGATATTGTTGTCTGGGATACTGTCCGTGATATTGTTTGAGATACTGTCCGTGATATTGTCTGGGATACTGTCCGTGTTATTGTTTGAGATACTGTCCGTGTTATTGTTTGAGATACTGTCCGTGATATTGTCTGAGATACTGTCCGTGATATTGTTGTCTGAGATACTGTCCGTGATATTGTTGTCTGGGATACTGTCCGTGATATTGTTGTCTGGGATACTGTCCGTGATATTGTCTGGGATACTGTCCGTGATATTGTCTGGGATACTGTCCGTGATATTGTCTGGGATACTGTCCGTGATATTATTGTCTGAGATACTGTCCGTGATATTGTCTGGGATACTGTCCGTGATATTGTTGTCTGAGATACTGTCCGTGATATTGTTGTCTGGGATACTGTCCGTGATATTGTTGTCTGGGATACTGTCCGTGATATTGTTGTCTGGGATACTGTCCGTGATATTGTTGTCTGGGATACTGTCCGTGATATTGTTGTCTGAGATACTGTCCGTGATATTGTTGTCTGGGATACTGTCCGTGATATTGTTGTCTGGGATACTGTCCGTGATATTGTTGTCTGGGATACTGTCCGTGATATTGTCTGAGATACTGTCCGGGATATTATTGTCTGGGATACTGTCCGTGATATTGTTGTCTGGGATACTGTCCGTGATATTGTTGTCTGAGATACTGTCCGTGATATTGTTGTCTGGGATACTGTCCGTGATATTGTTGTCTGGGATACTGTCCGTGATATTGTTGTCTGGGATACTGTCCGTGATATTGTCTGGGATACTGTCCGTGATATTGTCTGGGATACTGTCCGTGATATTGTTTGAGATACTGTCCGTGATATTGTCTGGGATACTGTCCGTGTTATTGTTTGAGATACTGTCCGTGATATTGTCTGCGATACTGTCCGTGATATTGTCTGAGATACTGTCCGTGATATTGTTGTCTGAGATACTGTCCGTGATATTGTTGTCTGGGATACTGTCCGTGATATTGTTGTCTGGGATACTGTCCGTGATATTGTCTGGGATACTGTCCGTGATATTGTCTGGGATACTGTCCGTGATATTGTCTGGGATACTGTCCGTGATATTATTGTCTGAGATACTGTCCGTGATATTGTCTGGGATACTGTCCGTGATATTATTGTCTGGGATACTGTCCGTGATATTGTTGTCTGAGATACTGTCCGTGATATTGTTGTCTGAGATACTGTCCGTGATATTGTTGTCTGAGATACTGTCCGTGATATTATTGTCTGGGATACTGTCCGTGATATTGTTGTCTGAGATACTGTCCGTGATATTGTTGTCTGAGATACTGTCCGTGATATTGTTGTCTGAGATACTGTCCGTGATATTGTTGTCTGAGATACTGTCCGTGATATTGTTGTCTGGGATACTGTCCGTGATATTGTTTGAGATACTGTCCGTGATATTGTCTGGGATACTGTCCGTGTTATTGTTTGAGATACTGTCCGTGTTATTGTTTGAGATACTGTCCGTGATATTGTCTGAGATACTGTCCGTGATATTGTTGTCTGAGATACTGTCCGTGATATTGTTGTCTGAGATACTGTCCGTGATATTGTTGTCTGGGATACTGTCCGTGATATTGTTGTCTGGGATACTGTCCGTGATATTGTCTGGGATACTGTCCGTGATATTGTCTGGGATACTGTCCGTGATATTGTTGTCTGGGATACTGTCCGTGATATTGTTGTCTGGGATACTGTCCGTGATATTGTTGTCTGAGATACTGTCCGTGATATTGTTGTCTGGGATACTGTCCGTGATATTGTTGTCTGGGATACTGTCCGTGATATTGTTGTCTGGGATACTGTCCGTGATATTGTTGTCTGGGATACTGTCCGTGATATTGTTGTCTGAGATACTGTCCGTGATATTGTTGTCTGGGATACTGTCCGTGATATTGTTGTCTGGGATACTGTCCGTGATATTGTTGTCTGGGATACTGTCCGTGATATTGTCTGAGATACTGTCCGGGATATTATTGTCTGGGATACTGTCCGTGATATTGTTGTCTGGGATACTGTCCGTGATATTGTTGTCTGAGATACTGTCCGTGATATTGTTGTCTGGGATACTGTCCGTGATATTGTTGTCTGGGATACTGTCCGTGATATTGTTGTCTGGGATACTGTCCGTGATATTGTCTGGGATACTGTCCGTGATATTGTCTGGGATACTGTCCGTGATATTGTTTGAGATACTGTCCGTGATATTGTCTGGGATACTGTCCGTGTTATTGTTTGAGATACTGTCCGTGATATTGTCTGCGATACTGTCCGTGATATTGTCTGAGATACTGTCCGTGATATTGTTGTCTGAGATACTGTCCGTGATATTGTTGTCTGGGATACTGTCCGTGATATTGTTGTCTGGGATACTGTCCGTGATATTGTCTGGGATACTGTCCGTGATATTGTCTGGGATACTGTCCGTGATATTGTCTGGGATACTGTCCGTGATATTATTGTCTGAGATACTGTCCGTGATATTGTCTGGGATACTGTCCGTGATATTATTGTCTGGGATACTGTCCGTGATATTGTTGTCTGAGATACTGTCCGTGATATTGTTGTCTGAGATACTGTCCGTGATATTGTTGTCTGAGATACTGTCCGTGATATTGTTGTCTGGGATACTGTCCGTGATATTGTTTGAGATACTGTCCGTGATATTGTCTGGGATACTGTCCGTGTTATTGTTTGAGATACTGTCCGTGTTATTGTTTGAGATACTGTCCGTGATATTGTCTGAGATACTGTCCGTGATATTGTTGTCTGAGATACTGTCCGTGATATTGTTGTCTGGGATACTGTCCGTGATATTGTTGTCTGAGATACTGTCCGTGATATTGTTGTCTGGGATACTGTCCGTGATATTGTTGTCTGGGATACTGTCCGTGATATTGTTGTCTGGGATACTGTCCGTGATATTGTTGTCTGGGATACTGTCCGTGATATTGTTGTCTGAGATACTGTCCGTGATATTGTTGTCTGGGATACTGTCCGTGATATTGTTGTCTGGGATACTGTCCGTGATATTGTTGTCTGGGATACTGTCCGTGATATTGTCTGAGATACTGTCCGGGATATTATTGTCTGGGATACTGTCCGTGATATTGTTGTCTGGGATACTGTCCGTGATATTGTTGTCTGAGATACTGTCCGTGATATTGTTGTCTGGGATACTGTCCGTGATATTGTTGTCTGGGATACTGTCCGTGATATTGTTGTCTGGGATACTGTCCGTGATATTGTCTGGGATACTGTCCGTGATATTGTCTGGGATACTGTCCGTGATATTGTTTGAGATACTGTCCGTGATATTGTCTGGGATACTGTCCGTGTTATTGTTTGAGATACTGTCCGTGATATTGTCTGCGATACTGTCCGTGATATTGTCTGAGATACTGTCCGTGATATTGTTGTCTGAGATACTGTCCGTGATATTGTTGTCTGGGATACTGTCCGTGATATTGTTGTCTGGGATACTGTCCGTGATATTGTCTGGGATACTGTCCGTGATATTGTCTGGGATACTGTCCGTGATATTGTCTGGGATACTGTCCGTGATATTATTGTCTGAGATACTGTCCGTGATATTGTCTGGGATACTGTCCGTGATATTATTGTCTGGGATACTGTCCGTGATATTGTTGTCTGAGATACTGTCCGTGATATTGTTGTCTGAGATACTGTCCGTGATATTGTTGTCTGAGATACTGTCCGTGATATTGTTGTCTGGGATACTGTCCGTGATATTGTTTGAGATACTGTCCGTGATATTGTCTGGGATACTGTCCGTGTTATTGTTTGAGATACTGTCCGTGTTATTGTTTGAGATACTGTCCGTGATATTGTCTGAGATACTGTCCGTGATATTGTTGTCTGAGATACTGTCCGTGATATTGTTGTCTGGGATACTGTCCGTGATATTGTTGTCTGGGATACTGTCCGTGATATTGTCTGGGATACTGTCCGTGATATTGTCTGGGATACTGTCCGTGATATTGTCTGGGATACTGTCCGTGATATTATTGTCTGAGATACTGTCCGTGATATTGTCTGGGATACTGTCCGTGATATTGTTGTCTGAGATACTGTCCGTGATATTGTTGTCTGGGATACTGTCCGTGATATTGTTGTCTGGGATACTGTCCGTGATATTGTTGTCTGGGATACTGTCCGTGATATTGTTGTCTGGGATACTGTCCGTGATATTGTTGTCTGAGATACTGTCCGTGATATTGTTGTCTGGGATACTGTCCGTGATATTGTTGTCTGGGATACTGTCCGTGATATTGTTGTCTGGGATACTGTCCGTGATATTGTCTGAGATACTGTCCGGGATATTATTGTCTGGGATACTGTCCGTGATATTGTTGTCTGGGATACTGTCCGTGATATTGTTGTCTGAGATACTGTCCGTGATATTGTTGTCTGGGATACTGTCCGTGATATTGTTGTCTGGGATACTGTCCGTGATATTGTTGTCTGGGATACTGTCCGTGATATTGTCTGGGATACTGTCCGTGATATTGTCTGGGATACTGTCCGTGATATTGTTTGAGATACTGTCCGTGATATTGTCTGGGATACTGTCCGTGTTATTGTTTGAGATACTGTCCGTGATATTGTCTGCGATACTGTCCGTGATATTGTCTGAGATACTGTCCGTGATATTGTTGTCTGAGATACTGTCCGTGATATTGTTGTCTGGGATACTGTCCGTGATATTGTTGTCTGGGATACTGTCCGTGATATTGTTGTCTGGGATACTGTCCGTGATATTGTCTGGGATACTGTCCGTGATATTGTCTGGGATACTGTCCGTGATATTGTCTGGGATACTGTCCGTGATATTATTGTCTGAGATACTGTCCGTGATATTGTCTGGGATACTGTCCGTGATATTATTGTCTGGGATACTGTCCGTGATATTGTTGTCTGAGATACTGTCCGTGATATTGTTGTCTGAGATACTGTCCGTGATATTGTTGTCTGAGATACTGTCCGTGATATTGTTGTCTGGGATACTGTCCGTGATATTGTTTGAGATACTGTCCGTGATATTGTCTGGGATACTGTCCGTGTTATTGTTTGAGATACTGTCCGTGTTATTGTTTGAGATACTGTCCGTGATATTGTCTGAGATACTGTCCGTGATATTGTTGTCTGAGATACTGTCCGTGATATTGTTGTCTGGGATACTGTCCGTGATATTGTTGTCTGGGATACTGTCCGTGATATTGTCTGGGATACTGTCCGTGATATTGTCTGGGATACTGTCCGTGATATTGTCTGGGATACTGTCCGTGATATTATTGTCTGAGATACTGTCCGTGATATTGTCTGGGATACTGTCCGTGATATTATTGTCTGGGATACTGTCCGTGATATTATTGTCTGGGATACTGTCCGTGATATTGTTGTCTGGGATACTGTCCGTGATATTGTTGTCTGGGATACTGTCCGTGATATTGTCTGAGATACTGTCCGTGATATTGTCTGGGATACTGTCCGTGATATTGTCTGGGATACTGTCCGTGATATTATTGTCTGAGATACTGTCCGTGATATTATTGTCTGGGATACTGTCCGTGATATTGTTGTCTGGGATACTGTCCGTGATATTGTCTGGGATACTGTCCGTGATATTATTGTCTGAGATACTGTCCGTGATATTGTTGTCTGGGATACTGTCCGTGATATTGTTGTCTGGGATACTGTCCGTGATATTGTCTGGGATACTGTCCGTGATATTATTGTCTGAGATACTGTCCGTGATATTGTTGTCTGGGATACTGTCCGTGATATTGTCTGGGATACTGTCCGTGATATTATTGTCTGAGATACTGTCCGTGATATAGTTGTCTGGGATACTGTCCGTGATATTGTTGTCTGGGATACTGTCCGTGATATTGTTGTCTGAGATACTGTCCGTGATATTGTCTGGGATACTGTCCGTGATATTGTCTGGGATACTGTCCGTGATATTATTGTCTGAGATACTGTCCGTGATATTGTCTGGGATACTGTCCGTGATATTGTCTGAGATACTGTCCGTGATATTATTGTCTGGGATACTGTCCGTGATATTGTTGTCTGAGATACTGTCCGTGATATTGTTGTCTGGGATACTGTCCGTGATATTGTTTGAGATACTGTCCGTGATATTGTCTGGGATACTGTCCGTGTTATTGTTTGAGATACTGTCCGTGTTATTGTTTGAGATACTGTCCGTGATATTGTCTGAGATACTGTCCGTGATATTGTTGTCTGAGATACTGTCCGTGATATTGGTGTCTGGGATACTGTCCGTGATATTGTTGTCTGGGATACTGTCCGTGATATTGTCTGGGATACTGTCCGTGATATTGTCTGGGATACTGTCCGTGATATTGTCTGGGATACTGTCCGTGATATTATTGTCTGAGATACTGTCCGTGATATTGTCTGGGATACTGTCCGTGATATTATTGTCTGGGATACTGTCCGTGATATTATTGTCTGGGATACTGTCCGTGATATTGTTGTCTGGGATACTGTCCGTGATATTGTCTGAGATACTGTCCGTGATATTGTCTGGGATACTGTCCGTGATATTGTCTGGGATACTGTCCGTGATATTATTGTCTGAGATACTGTCCGTGATATTATTGTCTGGGATACTGTCCGTGATATTGTTGTCTGGGATACTGTCCGTGATATTGTCTGGGATACTGTCCGTGATATTATTGTCTGAGATACTGTCCGTGATATTGTTGTCTGGGATACTGTCCGTGATATTGTTGTCTGGGATACTGTCCGTGATATTGTCTGGGATACTGTCCGTGATATTATTGTCTGAGATACTGTCCGTGATATTGTTGTCTGGGATACTGTCCGTGATATTGTCTGGGATACTGTCCGTGATATTATTGTCTGAGATACTGTCCGTGATATAGTTGTCTGGGATACTGTCCGTGATATTGTTGTCTGGGATACTGTCCGTGATATTGTTGTCTGAGATACTGTCCGTGATATTGTCTGGGATACTGTCCGTGATATTGTCTGGGATACTGTCCGTGATATTATTGTCTGAGATACTGTCCGTGATATTGTCTGGGATACTGTCCGTGATATTGTCTGAGATACTGTCCGTGATATTATTGTCTGGGATACTGTCCGTGATATTGTTGTCTGAGATACTGTCCGTGATATTGTTGTCTGGGATACTGTCCGTGATATTGTTTGAGATACTGTCCGTGATATTGTCTGGGATACTGTCCGTGTTATTGTTTGAGATACTGTCCGTGTTATTGTTTGAGATACTGTCCGTGATATTGTCTGAGATACTGTCCGTGATATTGTTGTCTGAGATACTGTCCGTGATATTGGTGTCTGGGATACTGTCCGTGATATTGTTGTCTGGGATACTGTCCGTGATATTGTCTGGGATACTGTCCGTGATATTGTCTGGGATACTGTCCGTGATATTGTCTGGGATACTGTCCGTGATATTATTGTCTGAGATACTGTCCGTGATATTGTCTGGGATACTGTCCGTGATATTATTGTCTGGGATACTGTCCGTGATATTATTGTCTGGGATACTGTCCGTGATATTGTTGTCTGGGATACTGTCCGTGATATTGTCTGAGATACTGTCCGTGATATTGTCTGGGATACTGTCCGTGATATTGTCTGGGATACTGTCCGTGATATTATTGTCTGAGATACTGTCCGTGATATTATTGTCTGGGATACTGTCCGTGATATTGTTGTCTGGGATACTGTCCGTGATATTGTCTGGGATACTGTCCGTGATATTATTGTCTGAGATACTGTCCGTGATATTGTTGTCTGGGATACTGTCCGTGATATTGTTGTCTGGGATACTGTCCGTGATATTGTCTGGGATACTGTCCGTGATATTATTGTCTGAGATACTGTCCGTGATATTGTTGTCTGGGATACTGTCCGTGATATTGTCTGGGATACTGTCCGTGATATTATTGTCTGAGATACTGTCCGTGATATAGTTGTCTGGGATACTGTCCGTGATATTGTTGTCTGGGATACTGTCCGTGATATTGTTGTCTGAGATACTGTCCGTGATATTGTCTGGGATACTGTCCGTGATATTGTCTGGGATACTGTCCGTGATATTATTGTCTGAGATACTGTCCGTGATATTGTCTGGGATACTGTCCGTGATATTGTCTGAGATACTGTCCGTGATATTATTGTCTGGGATACTGTCCGTGATATTGTTGTCTGGGATACTGTCCGTGATATTGTTGTCTGGGATACTGTCCGTGATATTGTCTGAGATACTGTCCGTGATATTGTCTGGGATACTGTCCGTGATATTGTCTGGGATACTGTCCGTGATATTATTGTCTGAGATACTGTCCGTGATATTGTCTGGGATACTGTCCGTGATATTGTCTGGGATACTGTCCGTGATATTATTGTCTGGGATACTGTCCGTGATATTGTTGTCTGGGATACTGTCCGTGATATTGTTGTCTGGGATACTGTCCGTGATATTGTCTGAGATACTGTCCGTGATATTATTGTCTGGGATACTGTCCGTGATATTGTTGTCTGGGATACTGTCCGTGATATTGTTGTCTGGGATACTGTCCGTGATATTGTCTGAGATACTGTCCGTGATATTGTTGTCTGGGATACTGTCCGTGATATTGTTGTCTGGGATACTGTCCGTGATATTGTCTGAGATACTGTCCGTGATATTGTTGTCTGGGATACTGTCCGTGATATTGTTGTCTGAGATACTGTCCGTGATATTGTCTGAGATACTGTCCGTGATATTGTTGTCTGGGATACTGTCCGTGATATTGTTGTCTGGGATACTGTCCGTGATATTGTCTGAGATACTGTCCGTGATATTGTTGTCTGGGATACTGTCCGTGATATTGTTGTCTGGGATACTGTCCGTGATATTGTCTGGGATACTGTCCGTGATATTGTTGTCTGAGATACTGTCCGTGATATTGTTGTCTGGGATACTGTCCGTGATATTGTTGTCTGGGATACTGTCCGTGATATTGTTGTCTGGGATACTGTCCGTGATATTGTCTGGGATACTGTCCGTGATATTGTTGTCTGGGATACTGTCCGTGATATTGTCTGGGATACTGTCCGTGATATTGTCTGGGATACTGTCCGTGATATTATTGTCTGAGATACTGTCCGTGATATTGTCTGGGATACTGTCCGTGATATTATTGTCTGGGATACTGTCCGTGATATTGTTGTCTGAGATACTGTCCGTGATATTGTTGTCTGGGATACTGTCCGTGATATTGTTGTCTGGGATACTGTCCGTGATATTGTTGTCTGGGATACTGTCCGTGATATTGTCTGGGATACTGCCCGTGATATTGTTGTCTGGGATACTGTCCGTGATATTGTTGTCTGGGATACTGTCCGTGATATTGTCTGGGATACTGTCCGTGATATTATTGTCTGAGATACTGTCCGTGATATTGTCTGGGATACTGTCCGTGATATTATTGTCTGAGATACTGTCCGTGATATTGTCTGGGATACTGTCCGTGATATTGTTGTCTGAGATACTGTCCGTGATATTGTTGTCTGGGATACTGTCCGTGATATTGTTGTCTGGGATACTGTCCGTGATATTGTTGTCTGGGATACTGTCCGTGATATTGTCTGGGATACTGTCCGTGATATTGTTGTCTGGGATACTGTCCGTGATATTGTCTGGGATACTGTCCGTGATATTGTCTGGGATACTGTCCGTGATATTATTGTCTGAGATACTGTCCGTGATATTGTCTGGGATACTGTCCGTGATATTATTGTCTGGGATACTGTCCGTGATATTGTTGTCTGAGATACTGTCCGTGATATTGTTGTCTGGGATACTGTCCGTGATATTGTTGTCTGGGATACTGTCCGTGATATTGTTGTCTGGGATACTGTCCGTGATATTGTCTGGGATACTGCCCGTGATATTGTTGTCTGGGATACTGTCCGTGATATTGTCTGGGATACTGTCCGTGATATTGTCTGGGATACTGTCCGTGATATTATTGTCTGAGATACTGTCCGTGATATTGTCTGGGATACTGTCCGTGATATTATTGTCTGAGATACTGTCCGTGATATTGTCTGAGATACTGTCCGTGATATTGTTGTCTGAGATACTGTCCGTGATATTGTCTGAGATACTGTCCGTGATATTGTTGTCTGGGATACTGTCCGTGATATTGTTGTCTGAGATACTGTCCGTGATATTGTCTGGGATACTGTCCGTGATATTGTTGTCTGGGATACTGTCCGTGATATTGTCTGGGATACTGTCCGTGATATTGTCTGAGATACTGTCCGTGATATTGTCTGGGATACTGTCCGTGATATTATTGTCTGAGATACTGTCCGTGATATTGTCTGGGATACTGTCCGTGATATTGTCTGAGATACTGTCCGTGATATTATTGTCTGAGATACTGTCCGTGATATTGTCTGGGATACTGTCCGTGATATTGTTGTCTGAGATACTGTCCGTGATATTGTTGTCTGGGATACTGTCCGTGATATTGTTGTCTGGGATACTGTCCGTGATATTGTTGTCTGGGATACTGTCCGTGATATTGTCTGGGATACTGTCCGTGATATTGTTGTCTGGGATACTGTCCGTGATATTGTCTGGGATACTGTCCGTGATATTGTCTGGGATACTGTCCGTGATATTATTGTCTGAGATACTGTCCGTGATATTGTCTGGGATACTGTCCGTGATATTATTGTCTGGGATACTGTCCGTGATATTGTTGTCTGAGATACTGTCCGTGATATTGTTGTCTGGGATACTGTCCGTGATATTGTTGTCTGGGATACTGTCCGTGATATTGTTGTCTGGGATACTGTCCGTGATATTGTCTGGGATACTGTCCGTGATATTGTCTGGGATACTGTCCGTGATATTGTCTGGGATACTGTCCGTGATATTATTGTCTGAGATACTGTCCGTGATATTGTCTGGGATACTGTCCGTGATATTATTGTCTGGGATACTGTCCGTGATATTATTGTCTGGGATACTGTCCGTGATATTGTTGTCTGGGATACTGTCCGTGATATTGTTGTCTGGGATACTGTCCGTGATATTGTCTGAGATACTGTCCGTGATATTGTCTGGGATACTGTCCGTGATATTGTCTGGGATACTGTCCGTGATATTATTGTCTGAGATACTGTCCGTGATATTATTGTCTGGGATACTGTCCGTGATATTGTTGTCTGGGATACTGTCCGTGATATTGTCTGGGATACTGTCCGTGATATTATTGTCTGAGATACTGTCCGTGATATTGTTGTCTGGGATACTGTCCGTGATATTGTTGTCTGGGATACTGTCCGTGATATTGTCTGGGATACTGTCCGTGATATTATTGTCTGAGATACTGTCCGTGATATTGTTGTCTGGGATACTGTCCGTGATATTGTCTGGGATACTGTCCGTGATATTATTGTCTGAGATACTGTCCGTGATATAGTTGTCTGGGATACTGTCCGTGATATTGTTGTCTGGGATACTGTCCGTGATATTGTTGTCTGAGATACTGTCCGTGATATTGTCTGGGATACTGTCCGTGATATTGTCTGGGATACTGTCCGTGATATTATTGTCTGAGATACTGTCCGTGATATTGTCTGGGATACTGTCCGTGATATTGTCTGAGATACTGTCCGTGATATTATTGTCTGGGATACTGTCCGTGATATTGTTGTCTGAGATACTGTCCGTGATATTGTTGTCTGGGATACTGTCCGTGATATTGTTTGAGATACTGTCCGTGATATTGTCTGGGATACTGTCCGTGTTATTGTTTGAGATACTGTCCGTGTTATTGTTTGAGATACTGTCCGTGATATTGTCTGAGATACTGTCCGTGATATTGTTGTCTGAGATACTGTCCGTGATATTGGTGTCTGGGATACTGTCCGTGATATTGTTGTCTGGGATACTGTCCGTGATATTGTCTGGGATACTGTCCGTGATATTGTCTGGGATACTGTCCGTGATATTGTCTGGGATACTGTCCGTGATATTATTGTCTGAGATACTGTCCGTGATATTGTCTGGGATACTGTCCGTGATATTATTGTCTGGGATACTGTCCGTGATATTATTGTCTGGGATACTGTCCGTGATATTGTTGTCTGGGATACTGTCCGTGATATTGTCTGAGATACTGTCCGTGATATTGTCTGGGATACTGTCCGTGATATTGTCTGGGATACTGTCCGTGATATTATTGTCTGAGATACTGTCCGTGATATTATTGTCTGGGATACTGTCCGTGATATTGTTGTCTGGGATACTGTCCGTGATATTGTCTGGGATACTGTCCGTGATATTATTGTCTGAGATACTGTCCGTGATATTGTTGTCTGGGATACTGTCCGTGATATTGTTGTCTGGGATACTGTCCGTGATATTGTCTGGGATACTGTCCGTGATATTATTGTCTGAGATACTGTCCGTGATATTGTTGTCTGGGATACTGTCCGTGATATTGTCTGGGATACTGTCCGTGATATTATTGTCTGAGATACTGTCCGTGATATAGTTGTCTGGGATACTGTCCGTGATATTGTTGTCTGGGATACTGTCCGTGATATTGTTGTCTGAGATACTGTCCGTGATATTGTCTGGGATACTGTCCGTGATATTGTCTGGGATACTGTCCGTGATATTATTGTCTGAGATACTGTCCGTGATATTGTCTGGGATACTGTCCGTGATATTGTCTGAGATACTGTCCGTGATATTATTGTCTGGGATACTGTCCGTGATATTGTTGTCTGGGATACTGTCCGTGATATTGTTGTCTGGGATACTGTCCGTGATATTGTCTGAGATACTGTCCGTGATATTGTCTGGGATACTGTCCGTGATATTGTCTGGGATACTGTCCGTGATATTATTGTCTGAGATACTGTCCGTGATATTGTCTGGGATACTGTCCGTGATATTGTCTGGGATACTGTCCGTGATATTATTGTCTGGGATACTGTCCGTGATATTGTTGTCTGGGATACTGTCCGTGATATTGTTGTCTGGGATACTGTCCGTGATATTGTCTGAGATACTGTCCGTGATATTATTGTCTGGGATACTGTCCGTGATATTGTTGTCTGGGATACTGTCCGTGATATTGTTGTCTGGGATACTGTCCGTGATATTGTCTGAGATACTGTCCGTGATATTGTTGTCTGGGATACTGTCCGTGATATTGTTGTCTGGGATACTGTCCGTGATATTGTCTGAGATACTGTCCGTGATATTGTTGTCTGGGATACTGTCCGTGATATTGTTGTCTGAGATACTGTCCGTGATATTGTCTGAGATACTGTCCGTGATATTGTTGTCTGGGATACTGTCCGTGATATTGTTGTCTGGGATACTGTCCGTGATATTGTCTGAGATACTGTCCGTGATATTGTTGTCTGGGATACTGTCCGTGATATTGTTGTCTGGGATACTGTCCGTGATATTGTCTGGGATACTGTCCGTGATATTGTTGTCTGAGATACTGTCCGTGATATTGTTGTCTGGGATACTGTCCGTGATATTGTTGTCTGGGATACTGTCCGTGATATTGTTGTCTGGGATACTGTCCGTGATATTGTCTGGGATACTGTCCGTGATATTGTTGTCTGGGATACTGTCCGTGATATTGTCTGGGATACTGTCCGTGATATTGTCTGGGATACTGTCCGTGATATTATTGTCTGAGATACTGTCCGTGATATTGTCTGGGATACTGTCCGTGATATTATTGTCTGGGATACTGTCCGTGATATTGTTGTCTGAGATACTGTCCGTGATATTGTTGTCTGGGATACTGTCCGTGATATTGTTGTCTGGGATACTGTCCGTGATATTGTTGTCTGGGATACTGTCCGTGATATTGTCTGGGATACTGCCCGTGATATTGTTGTCTGGGATACTGTCCGTGATATTGTTGTCTGGGATACTGTCCGTGATATTGTCTGGGATACTGTCCGTGATATTATTGTCTGAGATACTGTCCGTGATATTGTCTGGGATACTGTCCGTGATATTATTGTCTGAGATACTGTCCGTGATATTGTCTGGGATACTGTCCGTGATATTGTTGTCTGAGATACTGTCCGTGATATTGTTGTCTGGGATACTGTCCGTGATATTGTTGTCTGGGATACTGTCCGTGATATTGTTGTCTGGGATACTGTCCGTGATATTGTCTGGGATACTGTCCGTGATATTGTTGTCTGGGATACTGTCCGTGATATTGTCTGGGATACTGTCCGTGATATTGTCTGGGATACTGTCCGTGATATTATTGTCTGAGATACTGTCCGTGATATTGTCTGGGATACTGTCCGTGATATTATTGTCTGGGATACTGTCCGTGATATTGTTGTCTGAGATACTGTCCGTGATATTGTTGTCTGGGATACTGTCCGTGATATTGTTGTCTGGGATACTGTCCGTGATATTGTTGTCTGGGATACTGTCCGTGATATTGTCTGGGATACTGCCCGTGATATTGTTGTCTGGGATACTGTCCGTGATATTGTCTGGGATACTGTCCGTGATATTGTCTGGGATACTGTCCGTGATATTATTGTCTGAGATACTGTCCGTGATATTGTCTGGGATACTGTCCGTGATATTATTGTCTGAGATACTGTCCGTGATATTGTCTGAGATACTGTCCGTGATATTGTTGTCTGAGATACTGTCCGTGATATTGTCTGGGATACTGTCCGTGATATTGTTGTCTGGGATACTGTCCGTGATATTGTTGTCTGAGATACTGTCCGTGATATTGTCTGGGATACTGTCCGTGATATTGTTGTCTGGGATACTGTCCGTGATATTGTCTGGGATACTGTCCGTGATATTGTCTGAGATACTGTCCGTGATATTGTTGTCTGGGATACTGTCCGTGATATTGTTGTCTGGGATACTGTCCGTGATATTGTCTGGGATACTGTCCGTGATATTGTTGTCTGGGATACTGTCCGTGATATTGTTGTCTGGGATACTGTCCGTGATATTGTCTGAGATACTGTCCGTGATATTGTTGTCTGGGATACTGTCCGTGATATTGTTGTCTGAGATACTGTCCGTGATATTGTCTGAGATACTGTCCGTGATATTGTTGTCTGGGATACTGTCCGTGATATTGTTGTCTGGGATACTGTCCGTGATATTGTCTGAGATACTGTCCGTGATATTGTTGTCTGGGATACTGTCCGTGATATTGTTGTCTGGGATACTGTCCGTGATATTGTCTGGGATACTGTCCGTGATATTGTTGTCTGAGATACTGTCCGTGATATTGTTGTCTGGGATACTGTCCGTGATATTGTTGTCTGGGATACTGTCCGTGATATTGTTGTCTGGGATACTGTCCGTGATATTGTCTGGGATACTGTCCGTGATATTGTTGTCTGGGATACTGTCCGTGATATTGTCTGGGATACTGTCCGTGATATTGTCTGGGATACTGTCCGTGATATTATTGTCTGAGATACTGTCCGTGATATTGTCTGGGATACTGTCCGTGATATTATTGTCTGGGATACTGTCCGTGATATTGTTGTCTGAGATACTGTCCGTGATATTGTTGTCTGGGATACTGTCCGTGATATTGTTGTCTGGGATACTGTCCGTGATATTGTTGTCTGGGATACTGTCCGTGATATTGTCTGGGATACTGCCCGTGATATTGTTGTCTGGGATACTGTCCGTGATATTGTTGTCTGGGATACTGTCCGTGATATTGTCTGGGATACTGTCCGTGATATTATTGTCTGAGATACTGTCCGTGATATTGTCTGGGATACTGTCCGTGATATTATTGTCTGAGATACTGTCCGTGATATTGTCTGGGATACTGTCCGTGATATTGTTGTCTGAGATACTGTCCGTGATATTGTTGTCTGGGATACTGTCCGTGATATTGTTGTCTGGGATACTGTCCGTGATATTGTTGTCTGGGATACTGTCCGTGATATTGTCTGGGATACTGTCCGTGATATTGTTGTCTGGGATACTGTCCGTGATATTGTCTGGGATACTGTCCGTGATATTGTCTGGGATACTGTCCGTGATATTATTGTCTGAGATACTGTCCGTGATATTGTCTGGGATACTGTCCGTGATATTATTGTCTGGGATACTGTCCGTGATATTGTTGTCTGAGATACTGTCCGTGATATTGTTGTCTGGGATACTGTCCGTGATATTGTTGTCTGGGATACTGTCCGTGATATTGTTGTCTGGGATACTGTCCGTGATATTGTCTGGGATACTGCCCGTGATATTGTTGTCTGGGATACTGTCCGTGATATTGTCTGGGATACTGTCCGTGATATTGTCTGGGATACTGTCCGTGATATTATTGTCTGAGATACTGTCCGTGATATTGTCTGGGATACTGTCCGTGATATTATTGTCTGAGATACTGTCCGTGATATTGTCTGAGATACTGTCCGTGATATTGTTGTCTGAGATACTGTCCGTGATATTGTCTGGGATACTGTCCGTGATATTGTTGTCTGGGATACTGTCCGTGATATTGTTGTCTGAGATACTGTCCGTGATATTGTCTGGGATACTGTCCGTGATATTGTTGTCTGGGATACTGTCCGTGATATTGTCTGGGATACTGTCCGTGATATTGTCTGAGATACTGTCCGTGATATTGTTGTCTGGGATACTGTCCGTGATATTGTTGTCTGGGATACTGTCCGTGATATTGTCTGGGATACTGTCCGTGATATTGTTGTCTGAGATACTGTCCGTGATATTGTCTGGGATACTGTCCGTGATATTGTTGTCTGGGATACTGTCCGTGATATTGTTGTCTGGGATACTGTCCGTGATATTGTTCTCTGAGATACTGTCCGTGATATTATTGTCTGGGATACTGTCCGTGATATTGTTGTCTGAGATACTGTCCGTGATATTGTCTGGGATACTGTCCGTGATATTGTCTGAGATACTGTCCGTGATATTGTTGTCTGAGATACTGTCCATGATATTGTCTGGGATACTGCCCGTGATATTGTTGTCTGGGATACTGTCCGTGATATTGTCTGGGATACTGTCCGTGATATTGTCTGGGATACTGTCCGTGATATTATTGTCTGAGATACTGTCCGTGATATTGTCTGGGATACTGTCCGTGATATTATTGTCTGAGATACTGTCCGTGATATTGTCTGGGATACTGTCCGTGATATTGTTGTCTGAGATACTGTCCGTGATATTGTTGTCTGGGATACTGTCCGTGATATTGTTGTCTGTGATACTGTCCGTGATATTGTTGTCTGGGATACTGTCCGTGATATTGTCTGGGATACTGTCCGTGATATTGTTGTCTGGGATACTGTCCGTGATATTGTCTGGGATACTGTCCGTGATATTGTCTGGGATACTGTCCGTGATATTATTGTCTGAGATACTGTCCGTGATATTGTCTGGGATACTGTCCGTGATATTATTGTCTGGGATACTGTCCGTGATATTGTTGTCTGAGATACTGTCCGTGATATTGTTGTCTGGGATACTGTCCGTGATATTGTTGTCTGGGATACTGTCCGTGATATTGTTGTCTGGGATACTGTCCGTGATATTGTCTGGGATACTGCCCGTGATATTGTTGTCTGGGATACTGTCCGTGATATTGTCTGGGATACTGTCCGTGATATTGTCTGGGATACTGTCCGTGATATTATTGTCTGAGATACTGTCCGTGATATTGTCTGGGATACTGTCCGTGATATTATTGTCTGAGATACTGTCCGTGATATTGTCTGAGATACTGTCCGTGATATTGTTGTCTGAGATACTGTCCGTGATATTGTCTGGGATACTGTCCGTGATATTGTTGTCTGGGATACTGTCCGTGATATTGTTGTCTGAGATACTGTCCGTGATATTGTCTGGGATACTGTCCGTGATATTGTTGTCTGGGATACTGTCCGTGATATTGTCTGGGATACTGTCCGTGATATTGTCTGAGATACTGTCCGTGATATTGTTGTCTGGGATACTGTCCGTGATATTGTTGTCTGGGATACTGTCCGTGATATTGTCTGGGATACTGTCCGTGATATTGTTGTCTGAGATACTGTCCGTGATATTGTCTGAGATACTGTCCGTGATATTGTTGTCTGAGATACTGTCCGTGATATTGTTGTCTGGGATACTGTCCGTGATATTGTTGTCTGGGATACTGTCCGTGATATTGTTGTCTGAGATACTGTCCGTGATATTATTGTCTGAGATACTGTCCGTGTTATTGTTTGAGATACTGTCCGTGTTATTGTTTGAGATACTGTCCGTGATATTGTCTGAGATACTGTCCGTGTTATTGTTTGAGATACTGTCCGTGATATTGTTGTCTGAGATACTGTCCGTGATATTGTTGTCTGAGATACTGTCCGTGATATTATTGTCTGAGATACTGTCCGTGTTATTGTTTGAGATACTGTCCGTGTTATTGTCTGAGATACTGTCCGTGTTATTGTTTGAGATACTGTCCGTGTTATTGTTGTCTGAGATACTGTCCGTGTTATTGTTTGAGATACTGTCCGTGTTATTGTCTGAGATACTGTCCGTGATATTGTTGTCTGGGATACTGTCCGTGTTATTGTCTGAGATACTGTCCGTGTTATTGTCTGAGATACTGTCCGTGTTATTGTTTGAGATACTGTCCGTGATATTGTTGTCTGAGATACTGTCCGTGTTATTGTTTGAGATACTGTCCGTGTTATTGTTGTCTGAGATACTGTCCGTGTTATTGTTTGAGATACTGTCCGTGTTATTGTTTGAGATACTGTCCGTGATATTGTTGTCTGGGATACTGTCCGTGTTATTGTCTGAGATACTGTCCGTGATATTGTCTGAGATACTGTCCGTGATATTGTTGTCTGGGATACTGTCCGTGATATTGTCTGAGATACTGTCCGTGTTATTGTCTGAGATACTGTCCGTGTTATTGTCTGAGATACTGTCCGTGATATTGTTGTCTGGGATACTGTCCGTGTTATTGTTTGAGATACTGTCCGTGTTATTGTCTGAGATACTGTCCGTGATATTGTTGTCTGAGATACTGTCCGTGTTATTGTTTGAGATACTGTCCGTGTTATTGTCTGAGATACTGTCCGTGATATTGTTGTCTGGGATACTGTCCGTGTTATTGTTTGAGATACTGTCCGTGTTATTGTCTGAGATACTGTCCGTGATATTGTTGTCTGAGATACTGTCCGTGTTATTGTCTGAGATACTGTCCGTGTTATTGTTTGAGATACTGTCCGTGATATTGTTGTCTGGGATACTGTCCGTGTTATTGTCTGAGATACTGTCCGTGATATTGTCTGAGATACTGTCCGTGTTATTGTCTGAGATACTGTCCGTGATATTGTTGTCTGGGATACTGTCCGTGTTATTGTTTGAGATACTGTCCGTGTTATTGTCTGAGATACTGTCCGTGATATTGTTGTCTGAGATACTGTCCGTGTTATTGTTTGAGATACTGTCCGTGATATTGTTGTCTGAGATACTGTCCGTGTTATTGTCTGAGATACTGTCCGTGATATTGTTGTCTGAGATACTGTCCGTGTTATTGTCTGAGATACTGTCCGTGATATTGTTGTCTGGGATACTGTCCGTGTTATTGTTTGAGATACTGTCCGTGTTATTGTCTGAGATACTGTCCGTGATATTGTTGTCTGAGATACTGTCCGTGTTATTGTTTGAGATACTGTCCGTGATATTGTTGTCTGAGATACTGTCCGTGATATTGTTGTCTGAGATACTGTCCGTGATATTGTTGTCTGAGTTACTGTCCGTGTTATTGTTTGAGATACTGTCCGTGTTATTGTCTGAGATACTGTCCGTGATATTGTTGTCTGGGATACTGTCCGTGATATTGTCTGAGATACTGTCCGTGTTATTGTTTGAGATACTGTCCGTGTTATTATCTGAGATACTGTCCGTGTTATTGTCTGAGATACTGTCCGTGTTATTGTCTGAGATACTGTCCGTGTTATTGTCTGAGATACTGTCCGTGTTATTGTCTGAGATACTGTCCGTGTTATTGTTTGAGATACTGTCCGTGTTATTGTTGTCTGAGATACTGTCCGTGTTATTGTCTGAGATACTGTCCGTGTTATTGTTTGAGATACTGTCCGTGTTATTGTTGTCTGAGATACTGTCCGTGTTATTGTTTGAGATACTGTCCGTGTTATTGTTTGAGATACTGTCCGTGTTATTGTTGTCTGAGATACTGTCCGTGATATTGTCTGGGATACTGTCCGTGTTATTGTTTGAGATACTGTCCGTGTTATTGTTGTCTGAGATACTGTCCGTGTTATTGTTTGAGATACTGTCCGTGTTATTGTTGTCTGAGATACTGTCCGTGTTATTGTTTGAGATACTGTCCGTGTTATTGTCTGAGATACTGTCCGTGTTATTGTTTGAGATACTGTCCGTGTTATTGTTGTCTGAGATACTGTCCGTGTTATTGTTTGAGATACTGTCCGTGTTATTGTTGTCTGAGATACTGTCCGTGTTATTGTTGTCTGAGATACTGTCCGTGTTATTGTTTGAGATACTGTCCGTGTTATTGTTTGAGATACTGTCCGTGTTATTGTTGTCTGAGATACTGTCCGTGTTATTGTTGTCTGAGATACTGTCCGTGTTATTGTTTGAGATACTGTCCGTGTTATTGTTGTCTGAGATACTGTCCGTGTTATTGTTTGAGATACTGTCCGTGTTATTGTTGTCTGAGATACTGTCCGTGTTATTGTTTGAGATACTGTCCGTGTTATTGTTTGAGATACTGTCCGTGTTATTGTTGTCTGAGATACTGTCCGTGTTATTGTTTGAGATACTGTCCGTGTTATTGTTTGAGATACTGTCCGTGTTATTGTTGTCTGAGATACTGTCCGTGTTATTGTTTGAGATACTGTCCGTGTTATTGTTGTCTGAGATACTGTCCGTGTTATTGTTTGAGATACTGTCCGTGTTATTGTCTGAGATACTGTCCGTGTTATTGTTTGAGATACTGTCCGTGTTATTGTCTGAGATACTGTCCGTGATATTGTTGTCTGGGATACTGTCCGTGTTATTGTTTGAGATACTGTCCGTGTTATTGTCTGAGATACTGTCCGTGATATTGTTGTCTGAGATACTGTCCGTGTTATTGTTTGAGATACTGTCCGTGTTATTGTCTGAGATACTGTCCGTGATATTGTTGTCTGGGATACTGTCCGTGTTATTGTTTGAGATACTGTCCGTGTTATTGTCTGAGATACTGTCCGTGATATTGTTGTCTGAGATACTGTCCGTGTTATTGTTTGAGATACTGTCCGTGTTATTGTTGTCTGAGATACTGTCCGTGTTATTGTCTGAGATACTGTCCGTGATATTGTTGTCTGGGATACTGTCCGTGTTATTGTTTGAGATACTGTCCGTGTTATTGTCTGAGATACTGTCCGTGATATTGTTGTCTGAGATACTGTCCGTGTTATTGTTTGAGATACTGTCCGTGTTATTGTTGTCTGAGATACTGTCCGTGTTATTGTCTGAGATACTGTCCGTGTTATTGTTTGAGATACTGTCCGTGATATTATTGTCTGGGATACTGTCCGTGTTATTGTTTGAGATACTGTCCGTGTTATTGTCTGAGATACTGTCCGTGATATTGTTGTCTGAGATACTGTCCGTGTTATTGTTTGAGATACTGTCCGTGATATTGTTGTCTGAGATACTGTCCGTGTTATTGTTTGAGATACTGTCCGTGTTATTGTTTGAGATACTGTCCGTGATATTGTTGTCTGAGATACTGTCCGTGTTATTGTTTGAGATACTGTCCGTGATATTGTTGTCTGAGATACTTTCCGTGTTATTGTTTGAGATACTGTCCGTGTTATTGTTTGAGATACTGTCCGTGTTATTGTCTGAGATACTGTCCGTGTTATTGTCTGAGATACTGTCCGTGTTATTGTCTGAGATACTGTCCGTGTTATTGTCTGAGATACTGTCCGTGATATTGTTGTCTGGGATACTGTCCATGTTATTGTCTGAGATACTGTCCGTGTTATTGTCTGAGATACTGTCCGTGTTATTGTCTGAGATACTGTCCGTGTTATTGTTGTCTGGGATACTGTCCGTGTTATTGTCTGAGATACTGTCCGTGTTATTGTCTGAGATACTGTCCGTGATATTGTTGTCTGAGATACTGTCCGTGTTATTGTCTGAGATACTGTCCGTGTTATTGTTGTCTGAGATACTGTCCGTGTTATTGTCTGAGATACTGTCCGTGATATTGTTGTCTGAGATACTGTCCGTGTTATTGTCTGAGATACTGTCCGTGTTATTGTCTGAGATACTGTCCGTGTTATTGTCTGAGATACTGTCCGTGTTATTGTCTGAGATACTGTCCGTGATATTGTTGTCTGAGATACTGTCCGTGTTATTGTTGTCTGAGATACTGTCCGTGTTATTGTTTGAGATACTGTCCGTGTTATTGTTGTCTGAGATACTGTCCGTGTTATTGTTGTCTGAGATACTGTCCGTGTTATTGTTTGAGATACTGTCCGTGTTATTGTTTGAGATACTGTCCGTGTTATTGTCTGAGATACTGTCCGTGTTATTGTCTGAGATACTGTCCGTGTTATTGTCTGAGATACTGTCCGTGATATTGTTGTCTGAGATACTGTCCGTGTTATTGTTGTCTGAGATACTGTCCGTGTTATTGTTTGAGATACTGTCCGTGTTATTGTTTGAGATACTGTCCGTGTTATTGTTGTCTGAGATACTGTCCGTGTTATTGTCTGAGATACTGTCCGTGTTATTGTCTGAGATACTGTCCGTGTTATTGTCTGAGATACTGTCCGTGTTATTGTCTGAGATACTGTCCGTGTTATTGTCTGAGATACTGTCCGTGTTATTGTCTGAGATACTGTCCGTGTTATTGTTGTCTGAGATACTGTCCGTGTTATTGTCTGAGATACTGTCCGTGTTATTGTCTGAGATACTGTCCGTGATATTGTTGTCTGAGATACTGTCCGTGTTATTGTCTGGGATACTGTCCGTGATATTGTTGTCTGGGATACTGTCCGTGATATTGTTGTCTGAGATACTGTCCGTGATATTGTTTGAGATACTGTCCGTGATATTGTTTGAGATACTGTCCGTGATATTGTTTGAGATACTGTCCGTGATATTGTTTGAGATACTGTCCGTGTTATTGTCTGAGATACTGTCCGTGATATTGTTGTCTGGGATACTGTCCGTGTTATTGTCTGAGATACTGTCCGTGTTATTGTCTGGGATACTGTCCGTGTTATTGTCTGAGATACTGTCCGTGATATTGTTGTCTGAGATACTGTCCGTGTTATTGTCTGGGATACTGTCCGTGATATTGTTGTCTGGGATACTGTCCGTGATATTGTTGTCTGAGATACTGTCCGTGATATTGTTTGAGATACTGTCCGTGATATTGTTGCCAGGGATACTGTCCGTGATATTGTTGTCTGGGATACTGTCCGTGATATTGTTGTCTGAGATACTGTCCGTGATATTGTCTGAGATACTGTCCGTGTTATTGTTTGAGATACTGTCCGTGATATTGTTTGAGATACTGTCCGTGATATTGTCTGAGATACTGTCCGTGTTATTGTTTGAGATACTGTCCGTGATATTGTTTGAGATACTGTCCGTGTTATTGTCTGAGATACTGTCCGTGATATTGTTGTCTGGGATACTGTCCGTGTTATTGTCTGAGATACTGTCCGTGTTATTGTCTGGGATACTGTCCGTGATATTGTTGTCTGGGATACTGTCCGTGTTATTGTCTGAGATACTGTCCGTGTTATTGTCTGGGATACTGTCCGTGATATTGTTTGAGATACTGTCCGTGTTATTGTTGTCTGGGATACTGTCCGTGTTATTGTCTGAGATACTGTCCGTGTTATTGTCTGGGATACTGTCCGTGTTATTGTCTGAGATACTGTCCGTGTTATTGTCTGAGATACTGTCCGTGATATTGTCTGAGATACTGTCCGTGATATTGTTTGAGATACTGTCCGTGATATTGTTTGAGATACTGTCCGTGTTATTGTCTGAGATACTGTCCGTGATATTGTTGTCTGGGATACTGTCCGTGTTATTGTCTGAGATACTGTCCGTGTTATTGTCTGGGATACTGTCCGTGTTATTGTCTGAGATACTGTCCGTGATATTGTTGTCTGAGATACTGTCCGTGTTATTGTCTGGGATACTGTCCGTGATATTGTTGTCTGGGATACTGTCCGTGATATTGTTGTCTGAGATACTGTCCGTGATATTGTTTGAGATACTGTCCGTGATATTGTTGTCTGGGATACTGTCCGTGATATTGTTGTCTGGGATACTGTCCGTGATATTGTTGTCTGAGATACTGTCCGTGATATTGTCTGAGATACTGTCCGTGATATTGTCTGAGATACTGTCCGTGATATTGTTGTCTGAGATACTGTCCGTGATATTGTTTGAGATACTGTCCGTGTTATTGTTGTCTGAGATACTGTCCGTGATATTGTTGTCTGAGTTACTGTCCGTGTTATTGTTTGAGATACTGTCCGTGTTATTGTCTGAGATACTGTCCGTGATATTGTTGTCTGGGATACTGTCCGTGTTATTGTTTGAGATACTGTCCGTGTTATTGTTTGAGATACTGTCCGTGTTATTGTCTGAGATACTGTCCGTGATATTGTTGTCTGAGATACTGTCCGTGTTATTGTTTGAGATACTGTCCGTGTTATTGTTTGAGATACTGTCCGTGTTATTGTCTGAGATACTGTCCGTGATATTGTTGTCTGAGATACTGTCCGTGTTATTGTTTGAGATACTGTCCGTGTTATTGTTGTCTGAGATACTGTCCGTGTTATTGTTTGAGATACTGTCCGTGTTATTGTTGTCTGAGATACTGTCCGTGTTATTGTCTGAGATACTGTCCGTGTTATTGTCTGAGATACTGTCCGTGTTATTGTTTGAGATACTGTCCGTGTTATTGTCTGAGATACTGTCCGTGTTATTTTCTGAGATACTGTCCGTGTTATTGTTTGAGATACTGTCCGTGTTATTGTCTGAGATACTGTCCGTGTTATTGTCTGAGATACTGTCCGTGTTATTGTCTGAGATACTGTCCGTGTTATTGTCTGAGATACTGTCCGTGTTATTGTCTGAGATACTGTCCGTGTTATTGTTTGAGATACTGTCCGTGTTATTGTTGTCTGAGATACTGTCCGTGTTATTGTCTGAGATACTGTCCGTGTTATTGTTTGAGATACTGTCCGTGTTATTGTTGTCTGAGATACTGTCCGTGTTATTGTTTGAGATACTGTCCGTGTTATTGTTTGAGATACTGTCCGTGTTATTGTTGTCTGAGATACTGTCCGTGTTATTGTTTGAGATACTGTCCGTGTTATTGTTTGAGATACTGTCCGTGTTATTGTTGTCTGAGATACTGTCCGTGTTATTGTTTGAGATACTGTCCGTGTTATTGTTGTCTGAGATACTGTCCGTGTTATTGTTTGAGATACTGTCCGTGTTATTGTCTGAGATACTGTCCGTGTTATTGTTTGAGATACTGTCCGTGATATTGTTGTCTGAGATACTGTCCGTGTTATTGTTTGAGATACTGTCCGTGTTATTGTTGTCTGAGATACTGTCCGTGTTATTGTTGTCTGAGATACTGTCCGTGTTATTGTTTGAGATACTGTCCGTGTTATTGTTTGAGATACTGTCCGTGTTATTGTTGTCTGAGATACTGTCCGTGTTATTGTTGTCTGAGATACTGTCCGTGTTATTGTTTGAGATACTGTCCGTGTTATTGTTGTCTGAGATACTGTCCGTGTTATTGTTTGAGATACTGTCCGTGTTATTGTTTGAGATACTGTCCGTGTTATTGTTGTCTGAGATACTGTCCGTGATATTGTTGTCTGAGATACTGTCCGTGATATTGTTGTCTGAGATACTGTCCGTGATATTGTCTGAGATACTGTCCGTGATATTGTCTGGGATACTGTCCGTGATATTGTTGTCTGAGATACTGTCCGTGATATTGTTGTCTGGGATACTGTCCGTGATATTGTTGTCTGAGATACTGTCCGTGATATTGTCTGGGATACTGTCCGTGATATTGTTGTCTGGGATACTGTCCGTGATATTGTTGTCTGAGATACTGTCCGTGATATTGTCTGGGATACTGTCCGTGATATTGTTGTCTGAGATACTGTCCGTGATATTGTCTGAGATACTGTCCGTGATATTGTCTGGGATACTGTCCGTGATATTGTTGTCTGGGATACTGTCCGTGATATTGTTTGAGATACTGTCCGTGTTATTGTTGTCTGAGATACTGTCCGTGATATTGTCTGGGATACTGTCCGTGATATTGTTGTCTGAGATACTGTCCGTGATATTGTCTGGGATACTGTCCGTGATATTGTTGTCTGAGATACTGTCCGTGATATTGTCTGAGATACTGTCCGTGATATTGTCTGGGATACTGTCCGTGATATTGTTGTCTGAGATACTGTCCGTGATATTGTCTGGGATACTGTCCGTGATATTGTTGTCTGAGATACTGTCCGTGATATTGTTTGAGATACTGTCCGTGTTATTGTCTGGGATACTGTCCGTGATATTGTTGTCTGAGATACTGTCCGTGATATTGTTGTCTGAGATACTGTCCGTGATATTGTTGTCTGAGATACTGTCCGTGATATTGTTGTCTGAGATACTGTCCGTGATATTGTTGTCTGAGATACTGTCCGTGATATTGTCTGGGATACTGTCCGTGATATTGTTGTCTGAGATACTGTCCGTGATATTGTTGTCTGAGATACTGTCCGTGATATTGTTGTCTGAGATACTGTCCGTGATATTGTTGTCTGAGATACTGTCCGTGATATTGTTGTCTGAGATACTGTCCGTGATATTGTTGTCTGGGATACTGTCCGTGATATTGTCTGAGATACTGTCCGTGATATTGTTGTCTGAGATACTGTCCGTGATATTGTTTGAGATACTGTCCGTGATATTGTTGTCTGAGATACTGTCCGTGATATTGTTTGAGATACTGTCCGTGATATTGTTTGAGATACTGTCCGTGATATTGTTGTCTGAGATACTGTCCGTGTTATTGTTTGAGATACTGTCCGTGATATTGTCTGAGATACTGTCCGTGATATTGTCTGAGATACTGTCCGTGTTATTGTTTGAGATACTGTCCGTGTTATTGTCTGGGATACTGTCCGTGATATTGTTGTCTGGGATACTGTCCGTGATATTGTCTGAGATACTGTCCGTGATATTGTCTGAGATACTGTCCGTGATATTGTCTGAGATACTGTCCGTGATATTGTTGTCTGGGATACTGTCCGTGATATTGTTGTCTGAGATACTGTCCGTGTTATTGTTGTCTGAGATACTGTCCGTGATATTGTCTGAGATACTGTCCGTGATATTGTCTGAGATACTGTCCGTGATATTGTTGTCTGAGATACTGTCCGTGTTATTGTTGTCTGAGATACTGTCCGTGTTATTGTTTGAGATACTGTCCGTGTTATTGTTTGAGATACTGTCCGTGTTATTGTTGTCTGAGATACTGTCCGTGATATTGTTTGAGATACTGTCCGTGATATTGTCTGAGATACTGTCCGTGATATTGTTGTCTGAGATACTGTCCGTGTTATTGTTTGAGATACTGTCCGTGTTATTGTCTGGGATACTGTCCGTGATATTGTTGTCTGAGATACTGTCCGTGTTATTGTTTGAGATACTGTCCGTGATATTGTCTGGGATACTGTCCGTGTTATTGTTTGAGATACTGTCCGTGATATTGTTGTCTGAGATACTGTCCGTGATATTGTTTGAGATACTGTCCGTGTTATTGTTTGAGATACTGTCCGTGATATTGTTGTCTGAGATACTGTCCGTGTTATTGTTGTCTGAGATACTGTCCGTGATATTGTTGTCTGAGATACTGTCCGTGTTATTGTTTGAGATACTGTCCGTGATATTGTTGTCTGAGATACTGTCCGTTATATTGTTTGAGATACTGTCCGTGTTATTGTTTGAGATACTGTCCGTGATATTGTCTGAGATACTGTCCGTGTTATTGTTTGAGATACTGTCCGTGTTATTGTCTGGGATACTGTCCGTGATATTGTTGTCTGGGATACTGTCCGTGATATTGTCTGAGATACTGTCCGTGATATTGTTTGAGATACTGTCCGTGATATTGTTGTCTGAGATACTGTCCGTGATATTGTTGTCTGGGATACTGTCCGTGATATTGTTGTCTGGGATACTGTCCGTGATATTGTCTGAGATACTGTCCGTGATATTGTTTGAGATACTGTCCGTGATATTGTTGTCTGAGATACTGTCCGTGATATTATTGTCTGGGATACTGTCCGTGATATTGTTGTCTGGGATACTGTCCGTGATATTGTCTGAGATACTGTCCGTGATATTGTTTGAGATACTGTCCGTGATATTGTTGTCTGAGATACTGTCCGTGATATTGTTTGAGATACTGTCCGTGATATTGTTTGAGATACTGTCCGTGATATTGTTTGAGATACTGTCCGTGATATTGTTGTCTGAGATACTGTCCGTGATATTGTTGTCTGGGATACTGTCCGTGATATTGTTGTCTGAGATACTGTCCGTGATATTGTTGTCTGAGATACTGTCCGTGATATTGTTGTCTGAGATACTGTCCGTGTTATTGTTTGAGATACTGTCCGTGATATTGTTGTCTGAGATACTGTCCGTGTTATTGTTTGAGATACTGTCCGTGATATTGTTGTCTGAGATACTGTCCGTGATATTGTTGTCTGAGATACTGTCCGTGATATTGTTTGAGATACTGTCCGTGTTATTGTTTGAGATACTGTCCGTGATATTGTTGTCTGAGATACTGTCCGTGTTATTGTTTGAGATACTGTCCGTGATATTGTTGTCTGAGATACTGTCCGTGTTATTGTTTGAGATACTGTCCGTGATATTGTTGTCTGAGATACTGTCCGTGATATTGTTGTCTGAGATACTGTCCGTGATATTGTTTGAGATACTGTCCGTGATATTGTTGTCTGAGATACTGTCCGTGATATTGTTTGAGATACTGTCCGTGTTATTGTTTGAGATACTGTCCGTGATATTGTTGTCTGAGATACTGTCCGTGATATTGTTGTCTGAGATACTGTCCGTGATATTGTTTGAGATACTGTCCGTGTTATTGTTTGAGATACTGTCCGTGATATTGTTGTCTGAGATACTGTCCGTGATATTGTTGTCTGAGATACTGTCCGTGTTATTGTTTGAGATACTGTCCGTGATATTGTTGTCTGAGATACTGTCCGTGATATTGTTGTCTGAGATACTGTCCGTGATATTGTTTGAGATACTGTCCGTGTTATTGTTTGAGATACTGTCCGTGATATTGTTGTCTGAGATACTGTCCGTGTTATTGTTGTCTGAGATACTGTCCGTGATATTGTTGTCTGAGATACTGTCCGTGTTATTGTTTGAGATACTGTCCGTGATATTGTTGTCTGAGATACTGTCCGTGATATTGTTGTCTGAGATACTGTCCGTGATATTGTTTGAGATACTGTCCGTGATATTGTCTGAGATACTGTCCGTGATATTGTCTGAGATACTGTCCGTGTTATTGTTTGAGATACTGTCCGTGTTATTGTCTGGGATACTGTCCGTGATATTGTTGTCTGGGATACTGTCCGTGATATTGTCTGAGATACTGTCCGTGATATTGTTTGAGATACTGTCCGTGTTATTGTTTGAGATACTGTCCGTGATATTGTCTGGGATACTGTCCGTGTTATTGTTTGAGATACTGTCCGTGTTATTGTTTGAGATACTGTCCGTGATATTGTTTGAGATACTGTCCGTGATATTGTTTGAGATACTGTCCGTGTTATTGTTTGAGATACTGTCCGTGATATTGTTGTCTGAGATACTGTCCGTGATATTGTTGTCTGAGATACTGTCCGTGATATTGTTGTCTGAGATACTGTCCGTGTTATTGTTTGAGATACTGTCCGTGATATTGTTGTCTGAGATACTGTCCGTGATATTGTTGTCTGAGATACTGTCCGTGATATTGTTGTCTGAGATACTGTCCGTGTTATTGTTTGAGATACTGTCCGTGATATTGTTGTCTGAGATACTGTCCGTGATATTGTTGTCTGAGATACTGTCCGTGATATTGTTTGAGATACTGTCCGTGTTATTGTTTGAGATACTGTCCGTGATATTGTTGTCTGAGATACTGTCCGTGTTATTGTTGTCTGAGATACTGTCCGTGATATTGTTGTCTGAGATACTGTCCGTGTTATTGTTTGAGATACTGTCCGTGATATTGTTGTCTGAGATACTGTCCGTGATATTGTTGTCTGAGATACTGTCCGTGATATTGTTTGAGATACTGTCCGTGATATTGTCTGAGATACTGTCCGTGTTATTGTTTGAGATACTGTCCGTGTTATTGTCTGGGATACTGTCCGTGGTATTGTTGTCTGAGATACTGTCCGTGATATTGTCTGAGATACTGTCCAGCTCATGATATTGTAGGATATACTGTCCAGCTTGTGATATGGTCTGGTATAATGTCACGAAAGTCAACTCTCTAGGTGTTAGCAGACTGATATGCTGTCATAAATGCTATCTCTCTTAATGTTATCAGACTGATATGCTGTCACAAATGCTAACTCTCTTAGTGTTAGCAGACTGATATGCTGTCACAAATGCTAACTCTCTTAGTGTTAGCAGACGGGTATATTGTCACGAGTGCTAACTATGTTACTGTTAGTAGACTTGTGATTCATCGTCATCTAGATTTGTTTTCAAACTCCTCACGGTTAGCAGATGATTTTGTGCGTTATGGAGAAAGGTACTTTCACAACGTGGCTTACAATTTGACTGCGATATCTGCACATTTCATTCAGTGTTTACGTATCAAGCAGCTTATCTTCTTCGAGCCTACTATACCCATACAACGACTACACACACTTATACACATATTTTCATATGCCTATACATATATCCACATACATACAGAGATAAATACACACAGACGCATATAAGCACATTTCGCCTACACAAACACATACAGACGTACTACATACACGCATACATGTATACAGACAGAGAACCACTTTTGTGTAAATGCGATGCCGAACAGTGGAACATAACTCTCCCCCAGGGGCACAAGATGATGTATTATGTTGTCATAGTGTGGCCCCACTAATTCGATAGAATTGCCATTATTTTAATGGATCCTCAGCGCGTGCTCAGTTATTTTTAGTTGGACAAGAGACAACCAATCGATGCACTCCTTGTACTTCTATGAAGAGTTCAACCATTTCCCGAGAATTTTACATCCTTGACTGCTGACCGATGGCCAGTGCACAACTAATATATAGATTAGACCAACACAACCGATATTTAAAAAGAAACTATTGTTCTGTATCAATGTAGATACGAATTTGATTGTTCTGTAGATATCTATCAATGTAGATACGAATTTGATTGTTATGTAGATATCTATCAATGTAGATACGAATTTGATTGTTATGTAGATATCTATCAATGTAGATAACGAATTTGATTGTTATGTAGATATCTATCAATGTAGATACGAATTTGATTGTTATGTAGATATCTATCAATGTGATACGAATTTGATTGTTCTGTAGATATCTATCAATGTAGATAACGAATTTGATTGTTATGGGATTATAAAGACCAATTGTATTTCTGCGGATGTGAAACATGGACTGTAAACAAAAAAAAAAGTTGAAAATGAACTGAAACCTACTGGGATATCTTTAAGAAAAATTATGAATATTCCATGTGCAGCTAAGAAAACTAATGTAAAATTCCTCAGAGATGCTGGAGTAAAAAAAGAAAATTTATAGCAAAAATTAGAAGGAAAGAGGCAAAATTTCGAGGGCATGTGATGAGAAAACAAAACTTGAAAATTTGGTTACCACAAAACTCAAGAGGGAAATGAAAAGAGAAAGACAAATAGAAAAGTTGCTGGATGTGTTGCCATCATGGTATGGGAGAATTTTCACGACTGAATTTCTTAAAAGTACAAAAGACAGAAAGTTGTGGAGAAACACATGGTCGTCTATGTCATTCAACATGTCCCTTCATTAATTGGGTGAACTATTGGTGTCTATCCTGGGAACCCTCTAGCAAAACTATTCAGGTTAAGTTTGGGAACACTGTTGCACAGTGGTTCTCAGACATTTTTTTATTGTCGACAACCATTTTATATAAGCAAACTGACCCTTATCTAACTGTCATAAAAGCAATATGATCTTCGACCCGATAACATAAAAAAATCCATTTAATACGGTAAAGGAAAATGAATTGATGAAAGATTTTGCTTTTCAGTATAACAGAATTCTATCTAATTAGAACTTGCAACACATAAAATATTATGTTTGAAATAATAATTCGCTAATAGGCTTCAAAATTCGCTGTAGAGTTTTCGTTAATGTCAACCTCATGTCATTCTCAACATTTAATATGTTTCGTGTTTTGATTGTTAAACGAGAAGCATTAAAAACACACTTCCACAAAAAGTATGTAGAAGCAAGGGAAGTCAAAATCAAATGAAAATTGTTTCAAAATCAGTAGTTTCTAGTTAACGATTTCATTCGGCGACCATATGCAACACCGTGCGTAATCATTTTGGGATCGCGACTCCTCGGATGGGAACCACTGCTATAGCAGAACTATTCATTTCTTACATGGAAACGCTCTAGCCCAATGTTTCTCATACTCTTTCCTACGACCACCCGCTTTTATATATATATATCTTTATAAACCAACGCCCTGCCCTTCCACCCCCCCCCCCAAACCAGGGCAGTAGATATGTCTTCGACAAGGGGAGGGAGTTACCCACAAATGTCATTTCAAGTTTTTATGACATTTTTAAAACTGTGAATGCCTCTCGTCTTATTGCATATAAAAAATTAGTGATTATTTTTTTGTTTCGTTCCCTGTGTTCAGTTATTCCCTAAAGTAGTGAGAACTTTTTGTGTCATTCAATGTGTTAAGTATTCTCTTAACTAATAAGTACTTTTCTGTGTCATTCACTGAATTAGTACTTTTTGTGTCATTCACTGTTACATAAAGCTCTTTCGCATCACCGATTTCAAGATATTGACTTCATTGCACTCAGTTTTTTTCAAAAATACTTCGTCCCTCTCAACGAACCGGCACGCCGCCGAGAGTACCACTCATAGTACGTAACTCCGTAGCTTCAAGTGATAATCCCATGGGATCTAGAAAAATCCACCTTGTACACAAGACGTCATCACAGAATTAGAACCCACAACCTCTTGATCACAAGTCGAACAACGTAATCACTACGTTACGGAGATCCCCGCCTTGACCCCACATCGCCCCCCCCCCGCTGTCACATTTACCCTACAACGGGCCTCTGAAGCAGAGGTTTCCAAACTTTGAAAAGCCACGGCGCCCTTAACGTTCAGATTATTTTCGGCGGCTCCCTTAATATGAAGCAAAACTAGAGACCTGATAATTTTAAGTGTATTTTCAATTTTTTTTTTCATTTAGGCAAGGCTGCCGCAGTGTCTCTGGATACTTTTTGCCGTGTCTCTGGATCACACTTTGGGAACCGCTGAAGTATCTCACTGTCCCAGAAGGGGGTGTTTTGCGCCCACTTTGAGAAATCTGCTCTATCCGAATTTCTGGTTATATTTCTTCATTTGGGTAGACTGTACCGGGAACTGAACTCCTGTCTTGTTGATCGAATCAAATATCTAAATCTATACAGTGCCAGTTGCCGGAAAGTCAGACGAGTAATTGACTAAATAATGACCTCAACTGACTTGCTCTGCGCATGACAGGAAACGTCTGCTGTTTGATTTGTGACTGAACTTTCCACTGCTCACGCGCGGCCTCGACGAGGCCTGGCTCAGGCCAAACAAACATTGACACTGGCGTATGTCACCTGTGAGGTGTTTTATGCTTCAAACAATGAGTAGATCTACAGTTTCCCCATCTGCCTGTCTTCATGCCAGGGAAAATAGTCGGTGATTTACAACCATTAATTTACTGATGTATATTTTGATCTCAAATTCCCACGATCTCGCATTTTAACATGATTTTTAAAATCTATCATTTCTTGCAGATTTTGTCTTCTTTTTTTTATATGCAACATTCTTCTGTCAACATGTTTCTATATTTGTCTATAGTCTTCAAAATCTCCATGTTTTCAGTTTTCTGTCATGTTTCTATTATTTGTCTGTAGTCTTCAAAATATATATCTCTTCATGTTTTCTGTCATGTTTCTATATTTGTCTGCAGTCTTAAAAATATCTCTTCATGTTTTCACTTTCTTAGCATATTTCTATTTTTGTCGGCGTTCTTCACGACTCTATCTCTATCTCTCTCTCTCTCTCTCTCCAGACTTTCAGTTTGCTATCAAAATAACTCTATAACATTTTAGAGAAATCTGAAATAGCAGAACAATTAATTTAAATTCAAAAATTTAAGGGACACAAGAAAAAAAAACCCCACAAAACCAAGCAAAGATTTACAGAACACAACACAGAAAGGACATCATTCTTTCTTGCATTTCGCTCTTATTCCCTTTTATTTTCCTTCTATCCTTTCATTCGTTTTATCTATCCTCTCTCAGTACTACTCTCTTTTCTGGTCTGCTTTTTCTCTTGTATATCTCTACTCTTGTTTGTTTCCACTCTTGTCTTTGTTTTCTCGTCTCTTTTTCTGCTCTTGTCTGTCTCTTCTCGTATCTGTCTCTGCTATTGTCTGTATCTTCTCTGGTCTATCTCTACTTCTGTCTTTAGTCTCTCTCTTCTTTCTCTCTTCTCTTGTCTGTATCCTGTTTGTCTCTTCTCTTATCTGTCTCTACTCTCGAATGCTTCTTCTCTTGTCTGTATGTTCTCTAGTTTATCTCTGCCTGTCTCTACTCCTGTCTGTCTCTAGTTCTTCTCTTCTCTTGTCTGTATCTTGCTTGTCTCTTCTCTTGTCTGTCCCTTCTCTCGACTGTCTCTTGTCTGCCTCTACTTATGTATTGCTCCCATCTCGAAGTATATTTCTCCCATTTCAAAGTTTAATATTTTTCTTATGCTCATGCATTTCTCCCATCTCAAATTTAACTATTTATGCCATCTCAGTATACTATTTTTCCCATCTCAATGTCTGCTATTTCTCTCGTCTCGAAGTCTACTATCTCTCTTATCTCAGTCTACTATTTCTTCCATCTCAAAATCTACTTTTTTTCTATATAAAAGTCTGCTATTTCTTTCCTGTTCCTGCATTTCTCCAATCTCAAAGTTTACTATTTCTCCTATCTCAGTCTATTTCTCACATCTAAACGACCACTGTTTCTCTCATCTCAAGGTTTACGATTTCTTCCATCTCAGTCTACAATTTCTCTCCTGTTCCTGTATGTCTCCCATCTCAAAGCCTACTATTTATCCCATCTCGAAGACTACGATTTATCTCCTGTTCCTGTATAGACTTCTTCTCAAAATCTACTATTTCTCTCCTATTCCTTTATTTCTGTCATTTCGAAGTCTACTATTTCTCTCCTGTTTCCGTATGTCTCCAATCTCAATCTGCTATTTCACCCATCTCGAAGTCTATTATTTCTTCCATCTGGAGGTCTTTTATTTCTCCATCTGGAAGTCTACTATTTCTCCTATCTCGAAGTCTAATATTTTCCCATCTGGAAGTCTCCTATTTCTCTCCTGTTTCTGTATTTCATCTTTATTCCCACTTTCAAGCAGATAAAGTGGAATAATACCCCACTAACCCCTCTCCAAGGAAACTAGATCATGACATGGAGCTGTAGGAAGCAAGCAACCCTTCCCCACCCTCCTTTCCTGAGAGATTTCGCCAAAAACTATCACTAAATAGCACGCAAAACGGAGATGATTAGCCATTTCTTTTTGGTCAAAATTTTATCGGAGGCGTATTTTGCGATCCTGTCTGTGTTTTTCTCTTTCCTTCCTGTATAAATAATCTACGCAGTGTAGTAGGTAAGTCGTTTGCCTTGTGTTCACAAGATCAAGGTTTGGCTATCTGGTAGTATGACTTTGTTTACGAGTACAGGTTTTCATATATAACTTGGTTATCGCTTGAAGCTACAGAGTTACGTGCTACGGGTGGTACACTATGCATGCGCCAATTTCTCTATTGAGAGGGACTACATATTGGAAAACCCGAATACACTAATGTCAAACACCACCTTGTTTAGCTCTCTTTCTACACTTCTTCCCAATTCTTATTCCTATTTCTGTTATCTATCCTGCAAGAATGTTTTCCTTTCCTTTTTCCTTTACCTTTTAATCTTCAGATTAAGCATTCATGAAGAGAATACTAGCCTTCATGTGTGCCACCCCTTCATGTGTGACACCAGTGTTATGAACATGCTAGAGTTACTCACACAAACACCCCCACACCTTGAGCCCACACTGGGGTCTCGTTCGTCACGAGAGTAGCATACCGTGAAATTAGCAGACCTCCACATGAGCAGAAGATAGTTGGAGGACTAAGCTGGTATCGTGTATGTAACAGAACAAATACACAAAGAGAGAAAGAGAAAGAGAGAGAGAGAGATAGAAAGAGAAAGAGAGAGAAAGAGAACGTATTTAATAATGTTTATTTCTAGAAAAGGTTAATTGTTTTGGAGTGCAAGGCTTCGACAGCAGGTTAAACTTGCGATGAGAGAGTTGATAAATTTGACAAAATATCTCAGGTAGAAACATTGTGTTATCTGAAAATGGGATTTCTCAGGTGAACGCAAGACATGTCTTGTCATGGAAGAGACATGAGTAACTTGTATCAACACTTTCGGCAGAATGGAAACATGATTGATATTCCTGGGTGAGGTTGCAATATAGACGGTGGTTATGTTTTTGTAGCGTAATGTATGTGGCTATACTAGATCTTTAGATAGTTAGTCTATCCGTACATGTGGTCACTATAGGTCGTTATGTCTAACTGTGTAAACATACATCGAACACAGTAAGAAATTAACGCAGTTTCTTCAACGTTCTACATTTTCACATATGTGGTCATTCTAGATATTTAGGTATGTGGTCGTTCTAGATATTTAGGTATGTGGTCATTCTAGATATTTAGGTATGTGGTCATTCTAGATATTTAGGTATGTGGTCGTTCTAGATATTTAGGTATGTGGTCATTCTAGATATTTAGGTATGTGGTCGTTCTAGATATTTAGGTATGTGGTCATTCTAGATATTTAGGTATGCGATCGTTATAGATCTTTAGGTATGTGGTCATTCTAGATATTTAGGTATGTGATCGTTCTAGATCTTTAGGTATGTGATCGTTCTAGATCTTTAGGTATGTGGTCGTTCTAGATATTTAGGTATGCGGTCATTCTAGATATTTAGGTATGCGATCGTTCTAGATCTTTAGGTATGTGATCGTTCTAGATCTTTAGGTATGTGGTCATTCTAGATATTTAGGTATGTGGTCGTTCTAGATATTTAGGTATGTGGTCATTCTAGATATTTAGGTATGTGGTCGTTCTAGATATTTAGGTATGTGGTCATTCTAGATATTTAGGTATGTGGTCATTCTAGATATTTAGGTATGTGGTCATTCTAGATATTTAGGTATGTGGTCGTTCTAGATATTTAGGTATGTGGTCATTCTAGATATTTAGGTATGTGGTCATTCTAGATATTTAGGTATGTGGTCATTCTAGATATTTAGGTATGTGGTCATTCTAGATATTTAGGTATGTGGTCATTCTAGATATTTAGGTATGCGGTCATTCTAGATATTTAGGTATGCGATCGTTCTAGATCTTTAGGTATGTGATCGTTCTAGATATTTAGGTATGTGGTCATTCTAGATATTTAGGTATGTGATCGTTCTAGATCTTTAGATATGTGATCGTTCTAGATCTTTAGGTATGTGGTCATTCTAGATATTTAGGTATGCGATCGTCTAGATCTTTAGGTATGTGATCGTTCTAGATCTTTAGGTATGTGGTCATTCTAGATATTTAGGTATGTGGTCCTTCTAGATGTTCAGATATGTGGGCATTCTAGATGTTCAGATATGTTGTCATTCTAGATCTTCAGATATGTGGTTGTTATAGATGTTCAGATATGTGGTTATTATTCATTTTTAAGTTTGCAGAATACTTAATCTTAAGGTCAATCACTAGCGGAAAGTATAACTTCTTCTATAAGGTCCAGACTGTGTTCTAGTCTTATCATAATTCTGTACCGCACCATTTGACCAGAAAGAGGAAGTAACCCAAAACTTCTGAAATAAATAATTAGAGAAAATCGTGAGCATGATAGAAATAATTAGAGAAAACAGTGAACATGAGAGAAATAATTAGAGAAAACAGTGAACATAAGAGAAATAATTGGATATAACCGTGAGCATAAGAGAAATAATTAGATATAACCGTGAGCATGAGATACATAATTGGAAATAACCGTGAGCATGAGAGAAATAATTGGAAATAACCGTGAGAATGAGAGAAATAATTGGAAATAACCGTGAGCATGAGAGAAATAATTGGAAATAACCGTGAGCATGAGAGAAATAATTGGAAATAACCGTGAGAATGAGATAAATAATTGGAAATAACCGTGAGAATGAGATAAATAATTGGAAATAACCGTGAGCATGAGATAAATAATTGGAAATAACCGTGAGCATGAGAGAAATAATTGGAAATAACCGTGAGAATGAGATAAATAATTGGAAATAACCGTGAGCATGAGATAAATAATTGGAAATAACCGTGAGCATGAGATAAATAATTGGAAATAACCGTGAGCATGAGATAAATAATTGGAAATAACCGTGAGCATTAGTGAAATAATTAGAGAAAGATGTGATCATGAGATGAATTAGATTAGTTTAAGTAAAATATACTTATTATAGTGAGGCACGCTACTTTCAACCGCGGAAGCTAGTCCAATTTTGTTATATTTCAGCTGTACGACTATCAAAAAAATAGTGGAGGTTCTGGTAATCTAGTCACCATGACCTCCGGAGATTTGAGCGTGAGTGAAATAGCAGAAGAGACGCTCGTATGTCGTTCCCGAAAGGGAGCACATAATAGCAGCACTGCGACCTGATATGCATGTCGCAGGAGACGACTGAGAGGTTTAAGGTGGTTGGACATCCAATACTTCAGCGACCCAAAACTTAGATGTGTCAGGCTGAAATGACCTATCGAATCCAAGCTGTTATGATGGAACACATGCCGTAGTTTCCGGACTCCATCTCACTAGCCAGCAGAAGTTTTAAAATAAAATCTGAATAAAATTTTATTTTAAAATGTTTATTTCATGATAATGCCTACACTTACTTGTGGGGACTTCCCAAATGATTTACACTTGTGAGGGCTTATTGTGAGGAGTGTTTGTGAGCTTCTTGTGAGGAGTGCTTGTGAGGGACGTATACATGACGTCTGCATTTAAAACCTCTGCGCATAATTAATTAGGCCTTCATTCGTTACTTTTCCTTATTATTCTCGTGTTTCCGTTGGTCACTATTTATATACTTGCCAAAAATAGCAAAGGCGATTCCAATTATATAAATAGTAAATAACCAAAAATCACGAAAATAATCCGAAACGTAATGAATGAAGTTCTAATTAATTGTGTGCAGAGGTCTCATAAGAACCGCTGACGGTCATGATTGATGTGAGGGTTCTTGTGAGGATTTCCCACACGATTTACGCTTACTTGTGAGGGGTTCCCATCAAATTTAACATTCATTGAGATAAACAAGTTCTCCTTGATTCTTGATTAGAAACTAGCATCACAGCACGCAGGACACTCCCGTAAGTTTGTTTGTTTGTTTGTTTTGCGTTCGCTCCATTGTAACCATCACGGATATCCGTGCGATTTCCGCCGGGAGCGTGATTACGTTGTGCCACCGTTTTGCGCCTTGTAGGCCTAGAACATCCGATTTCGGCATGCCTTGACAATTCGGGTGGGCTACCCTTAGCCTGTGACAGCCTCTATATCTGTCTCCAGGCACGCGTAGTGAAGACTCTTCGCCCAGACGATTTTCTTGCTCTCGTCTGACTCGAACGAGGTGTTCCACTGTCTATGAACTTGCCTCGTGTAATTGGACGTGCTGTGCCGGTGCCCATTGGGTACTGAACCGTTTCTCATCCGTTAGCCTGGTTCCTTAAGGGGAAGAACTCAACAGAGGAGTTGGACCCTGGCTCTTTCGCCCTCTTAGCCGAGGTGTCATTCACCGACATCGTGTACCCCTTGTCCAAGTTCGAGTCTCACACCACGCGTTTGAGAGCAAGGCGTTCTCGAGCTGAGCGTCCTTGTCCCAATAACGCCTGAGCCCATCAGGTACTGAACCCTTTCTCTCTTCAAGTGTATTTCCGGTGTAAAACATGTACACCTTAGGTCAGGTGTTGATTACGCGATCTTAGTGTCTTTCCAAAAAAGAATACCATTTCTCCCGTCACCGCTAGACACCCCGAAAGGAGTAATATAATATTGTATTATACTAACATAATACAAATAGTACTTGTAGAACTGTGATTGTTGTCCTCTTCATGGATTTATAACAGTGCCATCCGTACTTTCAATGAATGACCTAAGGGAACCTATTGGCATTCAAATAATGCGCAAACTA
>CM067319.1:49240085-49412585 GCA_034231615.1 Meghimatium bilineatum
CAATAATAACAGATTTTTCCTCACTCGTCCGCATTGTTGAAGATAGAAATTGCCGGATGACTCTGTGTGCTGAAACTTTCATATGGTACTCCTACAACTCTGACGCTGTTTGTTGATGCATCTAATGTGGTACCCCTACAATCCTGACTCTGCGTGTTGATGCATCTAATGTGGTACCCCTACAATCCTGACTCTGTGTGTTGATGCATCTAATGTGATAGCCCTACCATCTTGACTCTGCGTTGATGCATCTAATGTGATACCCCTACAATCCTGAATCTGTGTTGATGCATCTAATGTGGTACCCTACAATCATGAATCTGTGTTCATGCATCTAATGTGGTACCCCTACGATTCTGATGAGTTATGGTTTTATAGATAGATATGTATCACTCAAAACTACAAGACATAATTATATACATAGATAGCTCAGTCAACAGAAATACACATAAATCCGGTTGGGGTGTTTTTGCCTACAGAAACGGCTTGAAGTTGGTTGAAAGATCATCTGCATACTCTACCATCACATTGAGCAAAAGGATGAATACAGGGAGCTACAGCAGCACTGAGTTGGTTGATAACTGATACACCAACCCACTCGGTAATGCTCACAGATTCTCAAAGCATGCTGCGCAAGATAGAAAATAACATGTAGAAGAAAGTAATCTTGATATTGAACAGCTCAGTTTTACAGAGCATTACATCGATATACTTCACGGCTCTCAGTGGAGTCAGAGGAAACGAAAGAGCTGACCCATTGGAAGATAATTCTGCAATTGACGGTATAGTACTGAAAAAAAGATAAAGCTGTCTTAATTAAATTCAATGAAGATGTTGACAATGAAAATCTATACATTGAAAGAATGACAGAATTGGAAGTTATTAGAGGAGAAGGGAAAAAATGTACTCCTTTTAGAAAAAAACCGATGATCATGTCAAAAACACTTTACATTGACTTATAGTCTATATACACTAGAATGACTGCGGAAATGGAGAGCGGAGCACTTATGGGAATGCCCCGTACGCTGTTATGCTAGTTTTTAATCAAGAGTCAAGAGGAATCAATATAGATATATAATAGTAACAGTGGCATCTTCCATTTATATCGTTAGAGACTACCAAGGTTGTTTGTGGGATGGCTAAATTGGTAGCATATCCTATCCGGGACGTAGCTATCAACCCAGCATTTATTGGCTGTGGTGATTTTCTAGGCAATATAAATACGTTCAGTAGGTTGCCATTGCTTTCTGAACGGTCCGGATGCACAATTGCCTTTGGTGAGGATCGAACTCGGTACCTTTGCCGTCACAGACGCCCTCTGTACCACTTCGCCACAATGAAATCTCTCTAAAGTGCATCTCTTTATAACAGATTTTCCTTTTTAGCAATACTTTTAAAATCCCCCATTATATTTATTATTTCCTATGTGTACTGTATAAATATGGGAGCCGCGTTAGCGCAGTGGTTAGCGCACTGGCTTCGCATATGAGTGGTCCTGGGTTCATTCCCCAGTTGAGGCGGAAATGTTTTCAGATCGCAACGGCTCCCAGGTCGACCCAGCCTTAAATGGGTACCGGATTAATCCGGGAAGTAAAGACTGCGAGGGAGAGGAGATGGCTACCGCCCTCATTTGCAGAGCCTGTGAAATGTGAGATCGCTAACATCTCACACCCCTACGGCATTAATAAATGCTATGGGTTACTTTACTTACTTTTTTTTTATTTGTACTGTATATATTAAATTTATTTTATCACATTCACATTTATTGTGACCTGACCAAGTTGTTATAATGAGATTACTGTACTTATGTTAATTTATGCTAATGTTTTACTATGACCTATCTATCTGTTTGTCTGTTTTTCCGTCCATCCGTCTGTATATCGATCAATCTATTTTTTTTGGCATGTTCTTTATAGAACGTTGTCCTTACTGCCACAATGTACACTTTTAACTTCTGTGCAAGTTGTCTAGCGTCTTCCAGTGTTATGTTCAGAACGTCTACGATATCATGTGTCTATCGTAGTTTTGGACATTCTCTTATTTTCTTTCCAGGAACTATCTTCTAAGGGAGAATAAAATAGCAGCGCTACGATCTGCCGCTTATGTTGTAAGAAGCGATTCAGGATGGTTAAGTGTTGTGTGGCTTTCTACTCCTATACACAAATTATTGCCAAACAATCGTCGAAAATGAATGTATTAGATCGAAAGACGCAAATATCCCAGTGCTGCTGTAATCTATCTGCATTATGTACTTACCAAAAACAAAAACAAATACAAAAACAAATAAAAGTGAAGATAGTATAACATAAAGAAAGGAAACAGAAATGATACCTTCAACAAAGCGTTCCGTACGACCAGCCCATGAGTCCATGCCAACGGTGGGTATCTCCAACATCGTGCACCACTTGATCCGTTGTTGTAGAAGTCAATGTTTGGAAATGTCTGGAAGATGTACCTGGTGCTGGGATATTTCAGGAGATCAGACAGAGCACGGTGGACCATCTGTAGTGCGTCACTTGCTAGTGCTACTTCTGTCTGAAACCAATGCTTGACTTTATGCCATACCATGGTCTTAATGTTTAATTCCATACACTAAAGACAAGGTGAGTTAAGATTAAAACTTATCCTAAAACATTAACTATGAAGCAGTGTCACATTGGAAGCTTCCATTGAAGCATATTCATAAAAACAGGTAAATTAGCATATTTCAAACAATAACAGATAATGTGCCTTCTCCGCATGATTTACCATAAATGAGACACTGAACACGCATTATTTAAAAGATATAATATTTTCCAACTTTGAAATATATTTCTAATCAGACAGTTTAGAGTAAATCAAAGTATCTTTACGAACACTGTCTTTACAACATTATTTCGTTCAGAACACTGTTCACCTCCAAACATCAAAAGTTTGAAGTAATTATTTCCTCCTTATGACTCTTTAACAGCGTAGTTAAGAACTTTGTTGCGATAGCGTCAGATTTGATTTTGTTTGTTAATGAGGGACAGTGCTTACATTAATATTAAATCAGTCTAGCTTGCCAGTATAAATGGCATGACGATTTGGCTGGCTTTGTTTATTATCTCAACCCCATGTCTTAAAGATAATCAATAAATGTACTTACGGACATGGAAAATGTAGGATCAGCTATGTGTGGCTTGTATTTCATGTCAACAGTTTGAATTTTCGACTTGTCAATAGGTAACCTGAAACCGGTAATGTTTACACCTCCATAGAGAAAGGCTCCAAGATCTAGCGAGTCAATATACTGGAATAGATTGTATAGTGAATATATTGATGCAGATTGTATAATGAATATATTGATGCAGTTTGTAGTTAGTGTACTAAAACATATTATAGAGTATGTATGCTGAAATATATTGTAGAGTCAATGTGCGGAAACAGATATTAGTGAGTATACTGGAACAGATTGTAGAGTCAGTGTACTGAAACAGATTGTAGAGTCTGTGTACTGAAACAAATTGTAGAGTCAGTGTACTGAAAAAGATTATAGAGTCAGTGTACTCAAACAGATTGTAGAGTCAGTGTACTGAACCAGGTTGCATAATATGTGTGCTGAAATAGATTGTAGAGTCAATGTGCGGAAACAGATTGCAGTCAGTATACTGAAACACATTGTAGAGTCAGTATACTGAAACACATTGTAGAGTCAGTATAACGAAGCAGGACATGGCCATTCGACATGTCCTGCTCCGTCACCTTCCTCTTCTACACTCCCATCCGGAGACGCGGGAAGTGTTCTGTGACACCCCCCCCCCCCGTAGCTTACAGACGTGACAAGAACCTCCGGGATATACTGGTCAGGAGTCACCTCCAGCCTGATGTTCCTAATCCTTTCGGCATCATCAGCTGCAAACGCAGCAAATGCTACACCTATGCCAATGTCACCCAGACCACGTCTGTCACATTCCCTAAAGCCATCTTTACCATTGAGGAGAGCTTCACGTGTGCATCCTGCAATGTCACCTATGCCATCATATACAAGGTTGCGCTATGACATATATATGTGAAACTGGAAGGAAGCTAGCAAGCCGATTCTGTGAACATCTGTATAACATAATAATCCTTTGGGGTATCATGTAGACGTCCACTTCAATGGTACGGGCCATTGGGTGCCCTGGACATTCAGGTTACGGCTATTAAGTTATGCTTCTCTGACGACCCAACCCGTCTTGCGCTTGAGATCCGCTACATTTACCAATATCACACTCTTAAACCCGACGGCACCAATGAGCGCCTATATTATGTATGATTCTAGTTGTTCCATAGTTTTTGTTTATTTCGTGTCACATGTATGTAGTCATTTTTGTATATTACTTGTCCGATATCATTTCACCCCTTTCGGTGAATCTACAACGTGTCAATGCAAACGTCCATATCCTTACTGTCCATTTTCTGTTGTATGTTTTAGTTTTGTTTTAATTTTTGTCTTAATAAAGGCGTTTTAGTCGAAACGTCGATTTGTGTGTGTTATTATGTGTGTCTTTAGTGATTGGCAAAAATGAATTACCCTATTCCAGGATTTACCTGTTGGATTTCAGTTTTGCGCATTAACACACATTAATGTATAATGTAGCCCTAAGCCGTGGCTCACGACTGTACAGGCTTTATAGCTGAATTAATGAGGCCTTCATTCGTTCATTTTCTTAACTATTACCATGTTTTCTGTTGGCCAATATTTATATACTTGGAATCGCATGCCAAAAATATCCAAGGCAACTCCAAGTATATATGTATTAACCAATGGAAAGCGTGACAATAATCAAAAACGTATCGAATGTAGGCCTAATTAATTCAGCTATAAGGCATGTACTATCGAGAGCCACGTTTCAGCTTACTCGCTAAATCACTCTAACTCATTTTACTAACTCATTCACTGTATCACTACACCAATCCGCCATTTCCTCAATCCATCAACACACCGACTCACTCCATCAACACACCGACTCACTCCATCAACATACCGACTCACTCCATCAACACACCGACTCACTCCATCAACATACCGACTCACTCCATCAACACACCGACTCACTCCATCAACACACCGACTCACTCCATCAACATACCGACTCACTCCATCATCACAGTCACTACCTCGCTACAACAACACACCGACTCACTCCATCAACACACCGACTTACTACATCAACACACCGACTCACTCCATCAACACACCGACTCACTACATCAACACACCGACACACTACATCAACACACCGACTTACTACATCAACACACCGACTCACTCCATCAACACACCGACTCACTCCATCAACACACCGACTCACTCCATCAACACACCGACTCACTCCATCAACACACCGACTTACTACATCAACACACCGACTCACTACATCAACACACCGACTTACTACATCAACACACCGACTCACTCCATCAACACACCGACTCACTACATCAACACACCGACTCTCTACATCATCACAGTCACTACCTCGCTACAACAACACACCGACTCACTACATCAACACACCGACTTACTACATCAACACACCGACTTACTACATCAACACACCGACTTACTCCATCATCACAGTTACTACCTCACTCCGTCAACACACCAACTACTTCATTCCATCAATACACCAATTACTTTACTCCATCAACTCACCGACTCACTAAATTTACACACTCACTACCTTACTTCACCAACACACCAACTATCTCACTCCATCATCACACCCACGATCACACTCCATCAGCACACTCACTTTACCTCATTTTATCAGATTACCTTACTTTTCACCCACTCATCCTCTCATCACTGAATCCTATTAAATATCCATCTCTCATTTCACTCATTCATTCCTATATATTCATTTCTTCATATCTTTACTTTTTTATCCTCGTGTGCCCACTTACTGACTCACTCAATCACATAAAATATGAACCATTGAAAACATATTACTGGTTTCCTCCTTCAGGTTCCAGGACTCACTACTCTCTGTACTCTCCCTCACAACTCACACCCTACATCAAATTGATACCCGCCTCAAGTACCCTCCCTGGAGATTTGCTTAAATCGTTAGCTCGTGCTATGACAAACGAGAAAAGATCTAATGTCAACAGCAAGACACATTTGTCAGAAACTCCTAGACAAGATGACAAGACAAAGGAGCCAAGTTACTTGATGTACGTGTGTCAGCTAGGAACACGCATGAAAATAACACACACAATCATGTGAATGAATAAACCAATCTGTTCATCAAGAAATCAATTATGTTGACAATAAAATAATATAGATATTAGTAGAACTTATATTAGCTAATCTTATATTAAGAACGCAAAAACTAGATTACTCAACACGTGACCCGAGTCTGCTATGTCCAATGGTCACCAAACGCTTTGCAGTGTGAAATAAATCCCTTGTACTCACACATCAGCGGATATCACCAAAAAGGATATGATATAACTATAATTTCGAAAAGTATTTGTTCCCAACACCATCCAGGAACATCGATCGAGTACGAAACATATTCAAACAAGTTACACATATATTGGACAATCATATTCACAAGTTACACTGGTATATAGATTCCTGGACAAACACATATATACAAGATACACACGTATATATATTCCTGGACAAACATATATATACAAGATACACACGTATATATATTCCTGTACAAACACATACACACAAGTTACACAAGTATATAGCTTCCTGGACACAAATATATACACAAGTTACATTGGTATATATAGATTCCGGGACAAACACGTACACACACGTCTCACAAGTATATAGATTCCTCTAGAAATGGCAAACAATGAACGAATAAGAGACCATGTCAACGGTATGCTTCTATGATATGAACTGACACAATGAAAGATGGCTAGAATTTGAGAATATAACACTCGGTTGAATATTAAAGTCTTGTGGAGAGCTATATTGAATCCCGAAAACAATTATTGCGGTTTTTATTTTAGGCCCGGGGAAAAAAAAAACCGAGTTGTGATTTCTCGCTTGACAGGACCACTTCTCCAGTCGACTCAGCTGTAAATGAATACCTGACCCATGAGTTAGGAGAGATAAAGACAGCAAGGGAGGGAACTAGGCACAGCACCTAATAGTTCCTGCGGCTTCGTACATGAGGAGTTATCTTCATCCCCGACGTCAGGTTGCTGCCATGTGACCTACCTTTACATTATTTTAAGTCAAATATGCTGGTGACTTAGTCAGCGACGAGAATGCCATCTTGAAACTGCAGTAATTTCATGCGAAACGATGTGAGAGTGGGAATCTTCTTCTTTTTCAGCGTTCATTCTCAAACTCCTGCTTGATCTCTCTTGTAGCTGGAATATGATCCTGCTACATTTCCCAGCAGGATGTAGTCAGCGAATGGAAATGCGCTTGTCACCGTTTTATTTACGTCAATGGCCCGACACATCCATCTTCGGCAGGAGAGTGGAAATAACACTTTTGAGATTATGAGCAAGACGTGTTTAATGAGTGACTACGAACTATCAATATAATAATACCGCCAGCGTGTTGCCGGGGCCCAAAAGGGGAGCAAAGAATAGCAAGACTGTTTACCTTCCATGCATGTCGTAAGAGGCTACTAAGGAGGTTATGGGATGGATTTGACTGTCCCATCCCATATAGGGTCAGTGACCCAAAGCCATGCTGAAGTCGGATGTGTCCGGCTGAAAGGCGCAGATATCGCAGCAACGCTGTAAACCATGACACAACGCATTCCGTTATCCGGACTATATCCTGCTAATCTGCAGGAGTTTGAGAACGAACGCAGAAGAAGAATATAATAATACTACCTATAACCCTTTAGGGTCGTAGAAATGAGACACAAGAGACATTGAAGTGGACGCCTACAGGATAACCCAAATGTGTTTTTTTATACAGATGTTCACAGAATTGGTGTGTGAACCTCTTTCCAGTTTCACATATATATGCCGTGGTGCAACGCTCATATGATTGCATAGATGACGTTGCGGGACACTTGAAGCTCTGCTCAATGGTGAAGGTGGATTTAGGGAATGTGACAGACCGGGTTTGGGTGATATAGGCACAGGTGAAGCATTTGCAGCATTTGCAGCTGATGGTGCCGAAATGATTAGCGACTCCGACCAGTAGATTGGTCTCATTCCCATAAGTTCGAGGGTTCGACTCTCGGTAAGGACTGTTTTTTTTAAAATGTCGGATGGTAAATTAAAAAACCGCTCTGAACATGACGCGGCTGCGGCAAGTGCGTGTGGCATTTAATTTATAGACACTCACAACCTCACGGAACAAATGCAGTATAGACAGTTTTCTTTGGACAGTTTTATGGTTCTCTTTTGTGGTCACTTTTCTTGTCTTTCTTCTTACAAATTATCTCGACTTTTATTTTATTTTTTTACTGTAGAAACTGTATGTTGTTTGTAAATTGTTGATTATATCTCAGCGTGGCTAACCTAACTTATATAAACATATCGGCCCTATATATTTGTCTTATGTAGCGATTCTTGGTAGGGAAAATAAGAACTCGTGACATTTCTTAAAGGCTTAATTGCATCAAGTCTATCATTCATGTAAGAGCACATACACCGTGTTCAAATTGGTTTGTGTTTGTGGGTTCATCGGACATTTCCAAGAACTTGACTATGTTGCTGAGCACTACATTAATTTCAATAACAATATTTCATGTTCTTTAGTCTGAGTATGTCTGCTTTCTTTCTCATCACTATCTGTTCTTTCTTCCCATTGGAAGATCATTCACGGTGTCAGCTTTCCTTCGAACCACTGTCTGACACATCCGACTTTAGCATGGCGTTGGATCACTGACCCTATATGGGATAGGACAGCCAACTCCATCCCATAACTTCTTTAGTCGCCTTTTATGATATGCGTGGAAGGTAAACAGTTTTGCTATTCTTTGCTCCCCTTTCGGGCCCCGGCAACACAAGGGCGTCTCATTGAATCGATAATGAAAGTCGTCCGGACTTCTGAATTTGCATGCACTGGATTGTCCTTGTAGTGTTTCCTTGAGAATGTGATTACCACTTCAATGAAAGTTGTACGCTTCATATGCTTACTTTCTCACTGTTCTTCGGTTTGGTTTTATTCCCCATTATTTGTATATTATGGTTTTATTCACTTCATGAGACAGGCACGTTTAGAGAACATAGTCATAACAGGCAAAATTGTAGGCAACAGAGGGCGACAACGTGAGAAAATATTAGACAGTTTGACAACCTGGCACGGCAAGGAAACAATAACGTCTAAGATACGTAATACTGTGGATGGAGAGCTGTGGAGAGCCATGACCGCCTACGCCAGCCGGCATCTGATGGTGATGATGATGTGTATACTCGTTTAATAACAGATTCTGCCTTGCCAAGTCTTGACTTCCCCCTCTTTAATCATATTTTCCTTTGATTTTCTTTTTCAATATATCTCTTGTCTGCGCCAATGCGCACGTATGAACGATCACGGCAAATATCTACTCTGTGTAAACCTCGTTGCGGAGAATGCACTTGCAAATGATGAGGAAATCCCAGAAATAAGCTCATTACATTGCCACTATTTCCGCATCACTGGTTCATCCAAGAATAATACTCATCGCTTCAGTCTGTAACCTGTCAAGTCTATCAATTTACTTTGGGTCTAAGTAAGGAAAACCAAGAAATACGCTACCACAGACAGAACTAACCATAGATATACCAGCCCAAGAAATTATTGATCACAAAAACAGCAGCCTACACCCTCATCAACCCCTTTTGATTAATGAAGATTGTGTAATTTGCATGCTCATTGAACCACAGACATATGTCCAACAACAGCTCCGATGTAATTTAAAGGTGATTATCTCTGTACTATCTCTCCACATAGATTGGTAGGAGTCATTAGTGCATGGACGATGTGGTTTCTTGATTCCTGATTAGAAAACTGGCATCAAAGCACGTGGGGCATTCCCATAAGTGCTCCTCCCTCTGTTCCAGCAGCCATTCGACTCGATGGTGTTTCGAGTCCCATACCGCCGAGACAGACATTGACATCAGGGCACAACTCTGTCCCTCGTGACATGTTTCTTTGTTGTTCCGCCCACCCACGCCGTGCCCGTAACTAGTTCAAGCACAATGTTGTTCCGATGTTGTTATTCAGAGAGAACCATGTCAAAGCTGCTTTCCTTGAATTCACCATAGCTCCAGAAACATTACACCATTAGCCAACGTGATCCATTTCTCTTTGTAGATGCTAAATAATTTGTCTTCTTTCTATACCATGACGATACACCAGAATGTCATCTGCACATGAGAGGGTTCTGCCATTTTCAATTAGTTGCTCGTGTGTTACCTTCATATATATATATATATATATATATATATATATGAGCACGGGGGAACAAAGGTGAACACTGCAGAAGACATGGGTGTATTGATGGGTCAGATGTCGAACTGCCACACTTTAGTATCCACCCTCCTCTGAAACAAGGCTGAGGAAAATAATTTTACAAGAAAAGGAGATAATCTTCTAACACTCAATTCAGCAGGAGATTAAGATTGGCCCGGCTGTAAGCGTTCTCCAAAAAGTAAATCTCCTTACGTGCATGGAATCCCTTTATAAACATCCTGAGCAAAGTCAGCCGCATTGAACCATGTCTCTCTGTCTGTGTGATATCATACAAGTGTAGTTGGAAGAAGATGAAACTGTTTAAACAAACATGTACTTTATTTTTTGCAATGATCTTTTCCAACAATTTCCCCAGTGACAATTCTGCATTATTAATATTCTATATGTGTGCAACTTCATTTTATTCTTATCAAGTTCGTATCAGAAAATTGATCGACATCAATAAGATAACTTTGCAAAGAAGAGTTTAAAAAATTAAGAACATTTCTATTTCTAGTCAATATGCAACGCGAATATGCATTTAATATAACACCGCGGCGATGACATTATTGCGGTTTGTATTTTACCTTAGACCACCATCTTCTTCTTCTTCTTTCTGTTCTCATGTACATTTCGGTGTTGAGAGTGAGTGTACTGGCTTTTGCTCTTCTATTTGCCTCTTCTGCTGTTATATTTCCGAGTGTTTCTAATACACTATCTATCCACCTTTTACGAGGGCGTCCAATAGGTCGACTGTTTTCGTATCGTTTGTTAAGGGTTTCTAGGATAATACTTCGCTCTTTCTGTCTGGCTATGTGGCCAAAACATTTAACTTGTTGTTTCTGAATATATTATAATGTTGACGTGATCCCTAATTGTTTTCTTAGTTCTTCATTCCTGATTTCGTCTCTCAAGCTAACTCCAATAATACGTCATACATATTTCATTTCAGTTGTGTTAATCTTATGAATTGTTCTAGAATCCAATATCTAAGTTTGACACTGATAACACAACGTTGGTAGAAAAATGGTGTTGAATATCGCTTTCTTGGTTTCTAGTGCAATATCTTTGTTTTGTAGTAACAAAGATCACCTTATGAGAATGAAGCCAAACCAAATAGCAATATGAACATATAACACAAGCATATCCGGGCGTTAGGCCAAAGGTAGACCACGAAAACCGTGGATAGAAAACATCAAGATAGCCTTGAACAAACATGGACTAAATGCAACCTCGGCGATACATCTGGCCTTGAAACGACAGCTTAAGATATCCCCCCTACGCTTAACGGCAAGTGTGAATGCGATCAACAATCATTCACCTGGGGAAAGACAATAGTCAATAGACTCTTCTCCTTACCTACGACAATAAAGACATGTTTATTTTTGAAAACATATATATTACGTATATACATCACATGATAGACAGGGTACAGTCTAGAAGAGGGGGGGGGCGGGTGACCATCAGTTATGTCAACAGTTTTTACCCCTCCACCTTTTTTTAAACAAAGTGTCAAGAATTCAGGGGACCCACTTCATTATTATATCAAGAACTAATGGGGGCTCCGCTCATAATTATGTAAAAACGTTTTTTTCGTTCCCCTCCAAATCATGTGTTTTACACACACACCCCCCCCCCCCATTTCTAATAAAAATGTCTTACTCCCCCATCATTTAAAATGTTTTTAGCAGAAAATGTACGAAAATAAGTAATTTTTTTTTGCTTTTCCTCCATTTTTTTAGAACAAATTCCAAATTCGAACAATTTAATTGGTGTATAGAAATAGTATTGTTAATGTCAACTTTTGTCAACACACACCTCTTATCAATAACCGTCATACATTCATGCCTATTTAGAAACCAAACCCCTCCCTCTTCCCACGCTATATGTTGGCATAATTTATGGACATCTGTTAAGAGGCTGAGGACGTAGGAGGTTCTTTGCAGCCAACCTTCGTTGCAGAGACGTCACTTGATGGTGATGATGATGCTATTACAAATGACCATGTCAGTCGATATTAAGTAGCTAAATGTCCACCAACTGATACATTTTATTTGGTATTACAAGAAATATGGTAATGGAGAAGAAGAAAGAATAACAGAAATGCATTAAAGAACAACTGTGTGAAGAAACAGTTTCATGGAAATAAACACCGCACAAACAAATTAGTAAACATCGGCACAAGAAGACGATACACGAGCTAGTCCTGCCATTAAATAGCCACAAAGATTAGAAATCGATTCTTTAGCAAATTGGAAAGAGACTTGTCCCAGTGTCAAAGTGTTCTTGGAGAAAACGGTTGCACGTTTTATAAATTGGCTGGAAGACGAAAAGAAAATCTTCCTAAAGGGTCAACTTGCTGCGTGTGGAGTGGAAGGAATGCTAGCTGAAAGAGTCTTTTAACTTTGCAATATCGCATTAAACATTGATAGAAATTTTCAAATTCACAATATATTGTGATAATATTCATATTTATTGAATAGTAAGGAAAATTACAATAAAACGGAGAACATCTGATAAGTAACAGACAGAATTAAGCTGAATTATGAAATACACTTATGCAAATGTAAATAATTGAAGATTTCACAAATGATATTTATCAAGACAGAAACACTCAATAACATGAAAAAAGATGATAGGGGATAATAATAATAGTAATGCGATTCATAATCCATCATAATTGTAAGGGGGCCACACTGGTTACATCAGCACATGAAGTTCTCCAAATATCTCTGTCTTCAGAAATGTGTATGAGTGTGGGAAAATAGTGTCCAGATTCCTTGATATTTTCAATCTAGAATTTTCTTTGTTTGCCTTTTTCCCTACGTAAATTATGAACACCAATTTTAAAAGTGGAAACCAAACGACAAATCATAACTTCAATCTTCATACCATCATTGCGCTATGAATGTCAGATATAGACACTAACTATAGAACAATAGAGAATGCTAACTAAGTGTGAAATGAGATGTCCAAGAAAAGCAACAAATTGAACAAGAAGAGATCATGTGGCAACTAAAGAGATTTCAAGAAATGGTGACACAACTTCTGTCATCAATTATATTGAAAAATATAGACTTAAATGGTTCAGCTACTTACTGAGAATGATCCCTTATTGGCTAACATCGAGGGCGTACAATATCAAAATGAAAACAGCAAATAGCAGAGGAAGGAATTCCAAGAAGTTGTATTGAAGGAGTTACCAATGTTCTCAGACGTCACAATTTGGATAGACAGACAGACAGACAGACAGATTAAATTACATCAGATCAGGAAGAATAGAAAGAGACAGTTGTGATGTTTTTGAACTTCGGATATATATAGACGAATATGAAGAACAGATGTGATGTTTTTGAACTTCGGATATATATATAGAAGAATAGGAAGAACAGATGTGATGCTTCTGAAATGGGGATATATATAAAAGAATAAGAAGAGGTAGTTTGATGCCTTTGAAATAGAAGAATATGGAGAACGTCATGGGAGGAGAAGAAACAACAAAGATCTTATGATAATATTATGATAGCATTGTGTATGAAAAAAGAACTATTAAAAGAAATAAAAATCACATAAATAAAAATATTTGGATATATTAAAAGACTTGTTATCTTGTTGAGGACATTACTTGAATATAGAATTCAGGGGCGGAATGTAATATGTAGACAGAGATACAAGTATAAGTAGACATCATGAGTAGGACATGTTGCAGTGTAGCAGAATGCACTACCTAGGCAAGCGACAGAAGAGTTTGGAAGTCTGTTACATTAATGTGGAGACAGCCCTCGATGATAATGAATGTTGTACGCGTTAGATCATGAGGATACTCCCGTGTGTTGCAGGGGCTCAAAATGGTAGTTAAAAAAATAGTACAACTATTACCTGCAATACATGTGATGAGAGACGACTAATAAGGTTTATGGAATGGAGTTGGCTGCCTTATACAATAGAATGTCCAAGAATTCAAAAACCATGCTGAAGTGAGAAGTGTCATGCCAAAAGAGCAGATATCGCAGCCAAGCTGTGACCCATACAACAGCACTTTCCGTTGTCTGGACTACATTCTATTAAGCGGCAGGAGTTTAAGAGAGAATGTGGAAGAAGAATTTCTTAAGGAATATTAGGGATTGCCTGGCGAGCAGACAAGTAATCGTTCAGAAAGTTGATATTTCTTTATTTGAATTTGTTTAGATTTTATACTTGTATAATGTTTGTCAACAGGCAGACCCACAAAATTAATGATACTCAACAACCTGAGATATACAGTTGATACTGTTCTTTTAGCAGAAAGGGAACATGAACTGTAAAGACTAATAGGTAAAGTCACAAAAATCAAGTAAATAATATGGACTGTATGTAAATATCCACACACACAAATAGAAATCATGATAATCAGAAAAACGCAGAAGAGCAAGAGATAAACGTAAACATACATGGAGAGAAACTACAAGTATAACATTATCAATATCTTGGACACATAGTCACAAATGACGGCAGATGTGAAACAGAAGATGAAAGGGGAATAGGAATAGCTAAAAGTACCTTCAATGACATGAGGAAAATAGTAACATCTAAACAAATTACAAACAAGCTAAAAATGAGAATTATAAAATGCTACATCTGTATTATTTTAATGCATAGCTCAGATACATGGACACTAAACAAACAATTAGAAGATATAATTGATGCCTTTGAGATGTAAGTATATAGAAGAATAGGGAGAACATCATGAAAAGTGAAGAATATAATAAAGAGGTTATAAAAACACTTAATATGAAAACAAATTACTAAGAGAAATAATGCTCAGGCAAATACAATAGTATGGACATATTAAAGACATGACACCTTATTAAAGACCTTACTTGAGGGTAAAGTCAAAGAGAGGCGAGCAAAAGGTAAGCAGAGATACAAATAGGATAGTAACATCACAAGATGGACAGTGTACAGTCTAGCAGAGTGTACCACCAAAACAAGAGACAAAGGATGTTGGAGGTCTGTTGCAGGCACCCTTCCTTGTCGGAGATGGTATTTGATGATGATGAATCAGGCCCACAAGTAAAGATACAATGACACAGCTCTGTATGAGCATTCTTATAAAACAAGCAAAGTCGGACAGTCTTCACCAGCAAACGTTAGCTAATATCTACAAAACCTGGAATATGAAATACGAATGGATAAATCAGATAACATACAAGACAATCATAAATATAAGCAGATTTGTAAAACAAAAATGATTTGATTCTGTCATTTATGAGCCAATTCAGAGATATTGTTTTTGGAATAAAACACATACAGACAAAATGAGAGGATAGAAAGAAAAATGATGAAGGTGTGAAATAATGAGATAATCGGGGGTTCAAGGGAGGGGGTGGAGAGCGAGGGAGAGAAGAATGAATCGATGCGGAAATTCAGGTCTGAGATAGTTAAACAGCCTTGAAATTTATTGTTGATAAAATCTGTGTGCAATATTAGCAGACATTGTTACTATTTCATAAAATTATACTTCATCATCACGACACGAGTTATCGGTACAAACAAGATCCCTTAATGGGTCCACACATACCCATTAGTCCAAAAAGAATAACTGGTTTTTAAAACATCAATTTCTGGTCCAAGCGGATAATGCTCACTAGCCTAACATTGATTACTGATCGTACAAGATCAATTAATTGGTCCAAACAGTCAGTATTCACTAGTCGAACAATGATTATTGATCTAAACAAGATTCATTCGTTGGTCCAAACAGCCAATACTCAAACATCTGAACAGTAATTACTGATCCAAACAAAATCAATTGATTGGTCCAAAGAGCTCATAGTCACGAGCTCAACAATGCACACTGATCTAAACACGATCAATTGATTGGTCCAAACAGCCAATACTCACGAGCTCAACAATAATAACTCACCTTTTAAAAAAATATCCATTCATCAGTCAGAGATCAAATAATACCAGCCTGCCCTTAAATTTTGTTTTATCTTTTCAACCGTCTAAGAGGAAATTACTCCCCACCACAAACAAGATCTGGTAACCGGTCAAAATAGACAATACTCAAAAGCCTACACAAGAATGATACATCAGTACAAATAGATCTACTTACTGGGCCAGACAAGATGTAGTGGTAATTATGTCTATTCATGCCAACATCTACAATCTGGAAGAAAACGAAAATCCGCATCAGTTTATCAACGACTAATTGCAATATATTATGTACAGTTTCAATGAATCTACATTATGCAAGATAAGACACGGTAAGACTCACAGATGTCATTCAATATCTAATATTTACTATGGTTAGCAGGTACTTCTGGTCAGGTGTTAGATTTTCTCATCTCTAACAAGTTACCAGATGTAATTTTCTTATCTCTAATAAGTTACAAACTATCATTTTCTTATCTCTAATAAGTTACAAAATATAATTTTCGTATCTCTAATAAGTTACAAACTATCATTTTCTTTTCTCTAATAAGTTACAAAATATAATTTTCGTATCTCTAATAAGTTACAAACTATCATTTTCTTATCTCTAATAAGTTACAAACTATAATTTTCTTATCTCTAATAAGTTACAAACTATCATTTTCTTATCTCTAATAAGTTAAAGACTATCATTTTGTTATCTCTAACACGTCACAAACTAGCATTTTGTTATCTCTAACACATTACAAACTAGCATTTTGTTATCTCTAACAAGTTACAAACTAGCATTTTGTTATCTCTAACAAGTTACAAACTAGCATGTTGTTATCTCTAACAAGTTATAAACTAGCATGTTGTTATCTCTAACAAGTTACAAACTAGCATGTTGTTATCTCTAACAAGTTACAAACTAGCATGTTGTTATCTCTAACAAGTTACAAACTATCAGTCTATTCTCGGGCATCATGCTAACACAGTGGTGAATGAAACCATTTCGCTTTGTGTCGAAGAGTCACGGGATAAAATCACAAAGTTACAATTTGTTTTTCCATTGCAATCCCCGATAATTATTGCTTGAGTTACTAAGTTACCTGTCATGGGTGGTACTCTAAGTACGCAGGTGCCGATTTGTTGAGAGACACAGAGTACATAAAAGTACAACCCGAGTATAATGAAGTCACTTCCCTACTCATTTTCAAGCTCTTCCCGTCCATTATGACTCAAATTGCAGGAACTAGCAAGCTTGTTTTGTGTGTGTCATGATGCAGACTGTTTAGTGTTGTCTATACTTGTGTTCCGTTGTTTGTGTGTTCATTTTATATTTTATAGCACGTTTAGTGATGTATTTTCCTTCATACTCGCACATATAGTTAAACAAACATATTGACAATGTACAAAACTAGTACAGACTGAAAGATAATGTACACACACATATATAAACAGTGTGTATAAACAGACTGAAAGATAATGTACACACACATATATAAACAGTGTGTATAAACAGACTGAAAGATAATGTACACACACATATATAAACAGTGTGTATAAACAGACTGAAAGATAATGTACACACACATATATAAACAATGTGTATAAACAGACTGAAAGATAATGTACACACGCATATATAAACAGTGTGTATAAACAGAGTGAAAGATAATGTACACACACATATATAAATAGTGTGTATAAACAGACTGAAAGATAATGTACACACACATATATAAACAGTGTGTATAAACAGACTGAAAGATAATGTACACACACATATATAAACAGTGTGTATAAACAGACTGAAAGATAATGTACACACACATATATAAACAGTGTGTATAAACAGACTGAAAGATAATGTACACACACATATATAAACATTGTGTATAAACAGACTGAAAGATAATGTACACACACATATATAAACAGTGTGTATAAACAGACTGAAAGATAATGTACACACACATATATAAATAGTGTGTATAAACAGACTGAAAGATAATGTACACACACATATATATAAACAGTGTGTATAAACAGACTGAAAGATAATGTACACACACATATATAAACAGTGTGTACAAACAGACTGAAAGATAATGTACACACACATATATAAACAGTGTGTACAAACAGACTGAAAGATAATGTACACACACATATATAAACAGTGTGTATAAACAGACTGAAAGATAATGTACACACACATATATAAACAGTGTGTACAAACAGACTGAAAGATAATGTACACACACATATATAAACAGTGTGTACAAACAGACTGAGAGATAATGTACACACACATATATAAACAGTGTGTATAAACAGACTGAAAGATAATGTACACACACATATATAAACAGTGTGTATAAACAGACTGAAAGATAATATACACACATATATAAACATTGTGTATAAACAGACTGAAAGATAATGTACACACACATATATAAACAGTGTGTATAAACAGACTGAAAGATAATGTACACACACATATATAAATAGTGTGTATAAACAGACTGAAAGATAATGTACACACACATATATAAACAGTGTGGATAAACAGACTGAAAGATAATGTACACACACATATATAAACAGTGTGTATAAACAGACTGAAAGATAATGTACACACACATATATAAACAGTGTGTATAAACAGAATGAAAGATAATGTACACACACATATATAAACAGTGTGTATAAACAGACTGAAAGATAATGTACACACACATATATAAACAGTGTGTATAAACAGACTGAAAGATAATGTACACACACATATATAAACAGTGTGTATAAACAGACTGAAAGATAATGTACACACACATATATAAACAGTGTGGATAAACAGATTGAACATCAACTGGTAAGTAACCTGATTGAGCAAACATTGATACGCCTCTTGGCTTGAGAGATTCAGAACAATCCTCTTAATGTTGTCGGTGGTGTTGAACCTGTCCACGTGTCGAAGGAACTCATGAGCTGAGGTCAGATTTTTTAGACGTCGAGCATCAACTACCAGATCATGGACATGGGTTCTGAAGGCATCTCGAAGTCTCTGAAGATCCCATAAAGCTGTAGGTATGGAAATAAAGGGGAAGGACCGAGTGACACATTAAGATTTCACGGTAAATTACTTTGCACTTTAGGTGGTGTCTTATTACTTAGATGGTGACAAATGGGCAATTAAACATGCTAGGGCAAGTTACATTGCACAAATAGATGGTGTTTATAGATGTGCAAAGAAAGATTCTAGGGCAAATTATACTGCATGACTAGATGGTGTCAAATGTGCATTAGAATATGAAGTGTCACGTTAAATTGCACCGTTTGATGGTGAATATATGCAATGAATGATGTTAATGCAAAATTAGATTTTCTCCTATGTGTAACGAAAGATATTGGGACAAATTATATAACACAGTTGGATGGTGTCACATATGCAATGAAAGATAAAAATAAGAACACATACTGGATGTCATCCTAAAGTTAGTCAGTCCAGGAAATAATGTTACTGTTGTCTGATCATGTCAATATTCAGTCCTCTGTACTCATGAAGTTATTCAGTTCAGAGAATATTCTTCATGTTGTTTCAGATCATGTCAATCATTTGTTCTCATGAAGGTATTCAGTCCAGAGAGTAAGGTTCATGTTGTCGGAACATGTCACTTAGCTGTCCTCTGTTCCCATGAAGTTAGTCCAGATAATAGTTTTATATGTGTATGAAACCGGAGCAATACGCGAAAGAATTAATGATAACTATCATAAATTCAGGAATTTGGTATGGAGGAAGATATTGGCATGGCGATGAGGTAAGACGAGAATATGGAGAAACGTGTTTCCAGAAATGTGAAGGCGATCATGTTGATTAGCGATATATCTCTTGGCAGGTGGCCATGTATGACACGTCAATATTAGATGATATCTGCTGCATGAGAGTGACGTCTCAATGTATGGCAACCTGCCATCAGTGAATGCAAGTTATGCTTGCGTGTCACGGGAATAATTTATGTAGACAATTCTTTTTTTTTGGTGAAGTCTGCAAGAACATACATCTTATTTTCTAAATGGACAGGCAGTGTGCTGCAGGTACACGAACACACTCAAACATTTTTTTATAAAACTGCCAATGTAGCATTTCTCCCGTTAGTGAGTTGCAGGTAGGTTGCGAGTGGTTTGTGCGATAAAGGTCGCATGCCCTTGTTGTTGCCATGTCGTGTTCAGGGTGGATATTTATAATTTACCCTCCGACACACAAACATCGAGATTAATATACTTCTTCTTCTTCTGCGTTCGTCCTCAAACTCCTGCATATTAGCAGGATGTAGTCCGGAGAACGGAATGCGCTGTGTCATAGTTTACAGGATTGCTACGATATCTGCGCATTTCGGCCTGACACATCCGACTTCAGCATGGCTTTGGGTCACTGACCCTATATGGAATGGGGCAGCCAACTCCATCCCATAACCTCCTTAGTTGCCTGTTACGACATGAGTGGAAGGTAAATAGTGTTGCTATTCTTTGCTCCCCTTTCGGGCCCTGGCAACACACAGGCGATTAATATACTAAATAACTAGACTAGACCTAATAGACACACACGCTGGTAGATGTCCACACATATACTCACGCAGAATGATGTGTAAACCACGCATATATTCACACACGTTTAACACATTAATAAGCATGTATACTAACACAATGACACACAAGTACATGTATAAACTCACCCACACTGATACACACATACAGGCACACACAAACATATAAACCCACGCGCACACTGACCTACATGTTAAAGCAAACACGGACAGTCACACACTTTCATATGACGCATACGATCGGACTCACTGACCGAAACACACACACAAACTAGACATTGCTATACACTCACTCAGACGAATACTAAAACACCTGACATCACTAATATATTTCATGTCACAGTGTATACAAGTGACAACGTAAATGGCCCTACAGAATCTACATGTAAAGTCATCGGCGAAAGTGAAAGTGGACTTAGAAAATGACACGGAACCGACACACATTATGTAGGCACATGTATTGCAATGCTGGGTTTCTCAACAAACTATGCCAAAATGGGGGGGGGGATAAATGTTCCAGTGTTGGGTAACAACCCTAAACAGGAAGCAGGTGGCTGGAGTAACACCGGGAAAATGTCAAGATAGACAAAAATAGGTAGATGTGTTACCAAAATAAAACATAACACAACCTACTCGTTGTTAGGTTGTGTTATGTTTTATTTTTGTAACACATCTACCTTTGCCAAAATGGTCTGAAAAATTTGCTCTGAGGTGACCTCGGATCAAGATGTCGTTAATATTTTTGTCATACCTATAAGCAACCAGAGTTAGATCGTAGCCAACAGCACAAGTTTGAGAATCAGACTGGAGAAGGGAATAATGTTTGAACAAGACTCTACAGATAGTAGAGTTATGGTGATGGAAAACTGGGGACAAGTTTAACTCCACAAGAATAGGAAGTACAATGAGTATTAGTCAAGGAATAATGGCGAGAGAATTTACGTACACGAAGTAAAGCCGATGGAAGGGCACTGTCAGTGCATGGGAGTCTATGAAAGAACATCAAGTCTGAATGTTTTATGAAGACCATTTTCCATTTCCTTTACATAGATAACTGATGATTATCTAATAATTACTAACATATTATATTTAGTACAGTTACTAACAGTTGTTTCATTTCCACCCGTGTGTTGCCGAGGCCCGAAAGGGGAACAAGGAATAGCAACACTGTTTACCTTTCATGCATGTCGTAAAAGGAGACTAAGGAGGTTATGGGATGGAGTTGGCTGTCTCATCCTATATAGTCAGTGACCCAAAGCCATGCTAAAGTCGGATGTGTCAGGTCGAAAGGCGCAGATATCGCAGCAATGCTGTAAACCATGATACAGCGCATTCCGTTCTCCAGACTACATCCTGCTATCTTCAGGAGTTTGAGAACGAACGCAGAAGAATAAAAAGTTTCATTCCATTAACTTTCTCAACAATTTTAACCCTGTTATTCAATTCACAGCTTAACCATCACTCCTAATTCTGTCAACTTTCTTGACATAATTATCACAATTCATCACTCTTATCTTAGCACATCTGTTTACTACAAACCTATTGATGAACATAGTTTTATGCTGTACACTTCTTATCTACCTGCTCTTGTTAAGTCTTTGACATACTCCCAACTTCGCATTCGACGCTTATGCAGCGAAGAAGACGACGGTATCACACAGGAAGAAAATGTACCATTTCCGGTATCAAACAGGTAGAAAACCTACCATAAATCATATGAGATGATTTCTTTCGTAGATACTCATACTCTGACAGTGTCCTTTCATCGGCTTTGTTTCGTGTCCCTAAATTATCTCGTCAAGATGCATTGACTAATATGCATCGTACATCTATTCCTTGGCAGAGATGAACTTGTGCTCGTTTTGCGGAATGTCTGTGTCTTACCAATGGCCCACTAGACACACCAACCATAAACAAACAAAAACCTTTGTCGTTGACATGCGCCTCTATATTGAGGTATTTTATTCCCTTATGAAAGCTTAGCTGCACTTTATTAATGCAATTGTGATGTTCTTTTTAAAAATGCTTTTTCTATGTTTGTATATATGCAAGCGCCTTCTATCGTTGGGAAGAAGCAGAGATGTACTTCACAGCACTTGGGAGGGATATACTAGCTACACTTTTGTCCTATGACTGAGGCCCACCATAAGGGCACAGTGACTTAGGATATGACAAACATGTTGCCGTAAACATTTGGTTATATTCATTGGACCCAATCTTGGCTGAAGTAGTTTGAAACAGTGCGTAGAAATCCTTCTTCCTGGTGGTATGATAGTTATTTTCTGGCTCTGGCCCTAGGTGGTTATAGCATCCACACACATTCTGCCACTGCCACTGAATCAATGGCATTGGATCAAAATGCATGAGCATGAACCGCTGGATCAGAAACCAACCAACCAAACCTCATGTTTCATCTTGATAACTCTACTCAACATAAAATCATGTTCAAATAGTATTCCCTTCTCCAGTATGATCCTAAAACTGAGTCGTTTTCCAAGACTTTTCTCTGACTTATAGGGAACCTAGTAGCGCAGTGGTTAGCGCACAGGCTTCGCTGATGAGTGGTCTTGGGTTCGTTTCACAGTTGCAAAACTGGGAGGCGGAAATGTATAGCAGAGCGCTACAGTTCTCGGGTCGACCCAGCCCTAATTGGGTACCGAAGTAATCGAGAAGTAAAGACTGCCAGGGAGAGTAGATGCCTAGCCACCTCAAATAGCAGAGTCATTGAAATGTCAGATCGATAACATCTCACACCCCTACGGCATTAATAAATGATATGGGTAAACAACAAAAAGGAGTCAGACAGGGATGTGGGCTGTCGTCTATTCTATTCAACGTCTACATTGACAGAATTATAAAAGAAATACAAAATGAGATACATAGCGAAACAACCGAGAATGAACAACTTAACAACGAACTCAATGAACTGCTTTTCACTATTGATCAAAGTAATCATATATGATGACGAAGAAAAACTGTAAACTCACATCAATTCATTGTCAAGAATATGCAATAAATACAACAGACGGATTAATGCACAAAGGACAGAAACTATACAAATAACGAGATCAACAGACCATTTAAACATTCAAATAGAAAACACACAAATAAACAAGTCAACAAATTCAAGTACCTGTGAAGTATCTTCGCAAAAGACGGACGACTCAACAGAGGGATAGAAACAATGTATCAAAATAGCAAATGGTGTGACATACCAACTATCACCTTTTGCTATGGAGCACACAATTCAACAAGGAAGTAAAGAAACAAATGATTAAGACTATCTGTCAAACAACACTAATGCTAACACTGTCAGACTTGGAAACTGACATCTACAAATAAGAGAAAGATCGAAATGTGTGAAATTGAATGGATAAACAAGGCTATTGGAGTCACCAGACTCGACAAAATGCGCAGTGAGAACATCAGAAAGATAATAAATATAGCATTATTCATCGAATATATAGCGAAACCACAGATAAAATAGTTTGGACATTTTATGAGGATGAGCAATCAACTTTCCATAAGAGATTATTGCCAGATGTAATCAGGATACAGAGCCAAGGGAAGACCTAGGAAAAGCGGGTTAGACAACATTAAGACCATTCTAAACAAACATGACTACACCTCAACCAGAGCAACACACCTGACTCTTGAATGTATACTACATCTCCTTCACAGATCCCTACGCTCAACCGCAAGTGTGGAAGCTACGGCAACACCACAACTTAGGGATAGATAAAAGACAACAGACAATGGGTTAACTTTACTTCTTTATAGGCATGACGGAAATCTGAACGACACCTTGGTCCGAAGTCATGTTGGAGCTAACATTTAGGATCATTTTGGCACGGTTCATTGCGGAAACCAGTGTTGCAACAAATGTGCCTTTTGGTACGGATCTTCTCCGTATCATTTCTTATGGTCACTTTCACTTTCGAGGATGTCTTTACATGTAGATCTAGCTACGTCGTTTACGTTATTACTTATAAACACTGTGACATAAAATATATATGTGAAACTTGCAAGAAACATAGTGACCGTTTCTGCCACAATCTTCCTGCTATTGACCACGAACGGCCTCCTCCTATCGCTAAGCGACATTTCAATGATGGTGATCATCATGCTGCCCATACATTTCAGTAACGGCAATAAAATCTTGCAACACAGACAATATAGCTAGGTACGTCCTTGAAAATCGCTACATAATTCAATTTGATGTACTTAAGCCATTTTGTCATATATAAAAAATATTGGTAGCATATCCTATCCAGGACGTAGCTATCAACCCAGCATTTGTTGGTTGTGGTGATTTTCTAGACAATATAAATACGTTCAGTAAGTTGCCATTGCTTTCTGAACTTTCCGGATGCACAATTGCCTGTGGTAAGGATCGAACTCGGCACCTTTGCCGTCACAGACGCGCTCTGTACCACTTCGCCAAAGAGCCGGACGATATCCCTAATATATCATTCATTTATTTAGATTCGGGTGTTGTGACCTTTATTGTGTTGTCTTCATATTGTTTTCAATCATTGTTTTTAATTTCGTTATAATTCCCCATATTTTGCCAATATGCATCTTTATGACAATACTTGTGCATACGTGATCCATTGGTACCGTGGATGCTTCTGCTGTTAAATATCCACCGTCTAATGTACTTGAGATAATGCTATTATTTTTACTGTTTTCACAGTTTGTCTTGTTTCATTGAAACGACCGAAAGGTTGAAATATTGAAACTATTTTGTATACAGCTATTTGAATTTTTTCATACACATGCCCTATAGTCTATGCGTTAATTGAAATGCTAGGTGACCTTGTGTTTTTAGTAAATACTTTATTTTATACGTTGCATATTATATTTTATTTTCATACAGGTTTTTAGCGGAAAAAGACGAATCTACGCGATTTTCTTATGATCAATAAAAAATTAATTACTCTGCATTTTTCTCAATTTAATAAGGTTCCGAATTTGTACATTAGAATGTATTGTCGCCTGTCTAGTCCCGGGGCTTGAAAGAGGATCAAAGAATAGCGAAACTGTTCCATGTCTTGCATGTCGTAAGATGCAACTAAGGAAGTTTTCGGTGGGTGAGTGGGGCTATTTCATCCAATAGATGGTCAAAGTGACCAACAAATCGTGCTGATGTACGATCTTTAAGGCCAAAAGGTGCAGATATTGCAGCGAAGCAGTAAACCATGCCATAACGACTTCTAAGCTATAAATTACATTCTGTTAATCTTTGGAAGTTTGAGACCGAATGTCAAAATAGATAAAAATCGAAACGTGTTGGTATCAAACAGATAGAAAACTTACCATTGTCGGTATTGAACAGGTAGAAAATTTACCAGTGTCGGTATCAAACAGGTAGAACATTTAATATTGTCGGTATCAAACATGTAGTAAACGTACCATTGTCGGTATTAAACAGGTAGAAAACTTACCATTGTCAGTACTAAACAGGTAGAATGCTTACCATTATCGGTATCAAACAGTTAGAAAACTTACGATTGTCGGTGTCAAACAAGTAGAACACTTACCATTGTCAGTATCAAATATTTAAGAAATAGTCCTCCATTGGAAGATCTTGATAATATCCATTACTACATTGATGTAGTTGGTATCAAATATATAGAACACTTACCATTGTCGATATCAAACAGTTAGAACACTTACCATTGTCGATATCAAACAGTTAGAACACTTACCACTGTCGATATCAAACAGTTAGAACACTTACCATTGTCAGTATCAAACAGGTAAAACACTTACCATTGTCAGTATCAAACAGGTAAAACACTTACCATTGTCAGTATCAAACAAGTAGAACACTTACCATTGTCAGTATCAAACAAGTAGAACACTTACCATTGTCGATATCACATAGGTAGAACACTTACCATTGTCGGTATCAAACAGGTAGGAAATAGTCCTCCATTGGAAAAACTTGATCACGTCCGTCACTGCATTGATGTAGTTGGGGCTGATGCTAATGTCGTAATCGTATCCATCTTTCTCATGATTGATTGTCTGTGAGTAAAGAACGTAAGGCACCCGCAAAGCGTGGCTGTACGACTGGATCATATTGTAGGACCGTGGATTGGAAGACCCCAACAACAGAAGAGCGCCAGTGTCTAGACACCTACAAGCTTAAGAAACATAAAAAAATAACAGGTGACCAAGGTTTTCTAGCACGGACACTAAGATCCATAGAAATCACACAAAAAAGAAAATATGATCATGAAAGGGAAATGCATGATTGTTTATATTATGCATCACTCATATGTGCTTATCTAAGATAGTCTCATGTGACAGGTATGTACTTATCTAAGTTAGTCTCATGTGACAGGTATGTACTTATCTAAGATAGTCTCATGTGACAGGTATGTGCTTATCTAAGTTAGTCTCATGTGACAGGTATGTACTTATCTAAGATAGTCTCATGTGACAGGTATGTACTTATCTAAGATAGTCTCATGTGACAGGTATGTACTTATCTAAGATAGTCTCATGTGACAGGTATGTACTTATCTAAGATAGTCTCATGTGACAGGTATGTACTTATCTAAGATAGTCTCATGTGACAGGTATGTACTTATCTAAGATAGTCTCATGTGACAGGTATGTACTTATCTAAGATAGTCTCATGTGACAGGTATGTACTTATCTAAGATAGTCTCATGTGACAGGTATGTACTTATCTAAGATAGTCTCATGTGACAGGTATGTACTTATCTAAGTTAGTCTCATGTGACAGGTATGTACTTATCTAAGATAGTCTCATGTGACAGGTATGTACTTATCTAAGATAGTCTCATGTGACAGGCATGTACTTATCTAAGATAGTCTCATGTGACAGGTATGTACTTATCTAAGATAGTCTCATGTGACAGGTATGTACTTATCTAAGATAGTCTCATGTGACAGGTATGTACTTATCTAAGTTAGTCTCATGTGACAGGTATGTACTTATCTAAGATAGTCTCATGTGACAGGTATGTACTTATCTAAGATAGTCTCATGTGACAGGTATGTACTTATCTAAGATAGTCTCATGTGACAGGTATGTACTTATCTAAGATAGTCTCATGTGACAGGTATGTACTTATCTAAGATAGTCTCATGTGACAGGTATGTACTTATCTAAGATAGTCTCATATGACAGGTATGTACTTATCTAAGATAGTCTCATGTGACAGGTATGTACTTATCTAAGATAGTCTCATGTGACAGGTATGTACTTATCTAAGATAGTCTCATATGACAGGTATGTACTTATCTAAGATAGTCTCATGTGACAGGTATGTACTTATCTAAGATAGTCTCATGTGACAGGTATGTACTTATCTAAGTTAGTCTCATGTGACAGGTATGTACTTATCTAATGTAGTCTCATGTGACAGGTATGCACTTATCTAAGATAGTATCGTGTGACGGGTGTGTACTTATCTAAGATAGTCTCATGTGACAGGTATGTACTTATCTAATGTAGTCTCATGTGACAGGTATGCACTTATCTAAGATAGTATCGTGTGACGGGTGTGTACTTATGTCAGGCAGTGTTTTGACACGACACGTTTGTGGTTATAACAGGTAGTGTTATGACATGACATATATGTACTTTACTTATCAAAGAAAATATCTCATGTAGCAGGTGTCTCATATCTTATATCTCATGATAGTCGCATGTGTAAGGTAGAATTTGTCTGTGTCTTCTGTCACATATTCTCTGCAAATACTGTCATTGTAAATGTATGAAGTTATCTAAGAAAGTCTAATGTTTTATGTGTGAACTTATGTCAGGTAGTGTTTGATACGATAGGTAAGCTGTTATGTCAGGTAGTGTTTGATACGATAGGTAAGCTGTTATGTCAGGTAGTGTTTGATACGATAGGTAGGTTGTTATGTCAGGTAGTGTTTGATACGATAGGTAAGTTGTTATGTCAGGTAGTGTTTGATACGATGAGTAAGTTGTTATGTCAGGTAATGTTATGATAAAGCAGGTGTGCAGCTATGTCAGGCGTGTAGTTATGCCATGACACTTGTGTACTTTTGTCACGGGCATTTCATGTCATGCTATGTCAGGTAATAGTTATGCAAAGTGGTGATATCACACTATATGTGTGCATTTATATAATGTGTTATGACACAATAAGTGTACAGTTGTAACAGGTAGTATTGTAGTAGACAGGTGTTTAGTTATATATCAGGTAGTATTATGGCACGACAGATGTTTAGCTATGCCAAGTAATGTTATATCACGACAGGTATCTATTTATATCAGGTTGTTATGACGCAATAAGCATGTAATTATGGTGGCAGTATTATGACGCGACATTATGACAGGCAGTATTATGACGCGACATTATGTCAGGTAGTGTTATGACAGGTCAGGTATGTACTTATGCCAGAGAAAAGATAGTATGTATGATTGACTCACTAGCCCTGATGAGGTCACAGTTGTTACGCGTGTCTGCGATGCTCCAGCACGGACTTATGATAATGCTGTTGCCTCCAGTATCGTTGCTGTTGTAGATGTCAATCAACCTTTTTAGCGCTTCAACAACTTCTTCTTCTGCAGAGTCCACAATGATACCTGATAAAAATGACATTAAAATATGAGAATGCTTAGAAATAAATACATATACATCGAATCATTAACTGATTAACTTTGACTGATGCCAGTAACTTCTTCTTCTGCGTTCGTTCTCAAACTCCTGCAGATTAGCAGGATGTAGTCCGGAGAACGGAATGCGTTGTCATAGTTTACAGTATTGCTGCGATATATGCGCCTTTCGGCCTGACACATCCGAATTCAGCATGGCTTTGGGTCAATGACCCTATATGGGATGGGACAGCTAACTCCATGCCATAACCTCCGTAGTCGCCTCTTACGACATGCATGGAAGGTAAACAGTGTTGCTATTCTTTGCTCCCCTTTCGGGCCCCTGCAAATCACGGGCGATGCCAGTAACTGATGTGCTGGGCCGGAAGGTGCAAAATAACTCATCTCCGCCGTGAGTCCAGCAGCACAACGTACTTCACGATCCTCGGCGGAAATTACACGAACTTCGTGTTATTTATCAGATAGCGAACGCAGAAGAAGAAGAATTGCATTAAAACATGAAGATAATGGTCCTGCTAGAATTCCAGCAGGATGTAGTCTAGAGAACCGAAATACTAGAAATACTTAAAATTAATAAAAAAACAATAACAATTAAAAATAACAGTACATTCAAACATGAAGACACATAGAAATGATTGACTCTGAAAGGAGATCATATAATATTATCATTGTATGCATCGTGCCATAATTGTCATCAGAAGCGATGTGTGATATCTTTTGTGATATTGTCTAATACAGCCATGCCCTCCACTTTGTGAAAGGTATTACCCAAATTAAAACACAGTATACCATGACACGAGAGATACAGAAAGGAAATATCTAAACTAAGATTATACAATCATATTTGTTGGCAGACCAAATGCGCGTGTGCTTGACCAGCAGCGGGTCAATTTTGCCACACATGGGCTAGAAAAACTGTAGTATTTTTATTACGTAATGGGTCATAAATAGTTACGGTAGAAGTTATCGACTGGAGTACAGAAAGTGAAAGATTTTTACTGTTAGAAATAAAGAAACCGCCAAAGACGAATGTGTCGGGTAAAGGTAAATGTATATCCCATAGCAACAACTTGCCGTCGGGGATGAAGATAGCTCTTCATGTACTAAGCCACAGCAACTATTAGGTTGGGTGGCCAGTTCCCTACCTTGCTATCATTACCTATTCTAATTCATGGGTCACCAATTCTGAGTCGACTAGAGGAGTGGTCGTTTCAAGTTTCAACAATGCGGATTTTTTTTTGGTGTCGGGCCATTTACACAAATAAAACGGTGACACAGCGAGTTTCCATTTTGTGAATACATCCTGTTGGACTTCTAGTAATATCACTGTCATGCTACACGTGAGATTGAGCGGTAGTTTGAGAATGAACGCTGAGTAAGTAGTAATAAAGAAAATATTAAAACTAAACGCGAAATATTTTCACTGTCCTGACAAAAGTAATTTTGTACAAAGATCGAAGAGTTTGTGGCCCAATATTCTCATTATTGACGCCATGGATAAGTTCTGTCTCTCCTAGTCTCATTTAGTTCTGAACATGTCGTCAACTGGCATAAATAAAGATGTGACAGTCTGTGCATGGAACGTCAGTTGACGATATAATATTTGATACATTGCAGTTTACAGTTTGGTTACGATAACTTGCGACTTTATGTTATGTAAGTTTAGTCCTCGTATATAGTATTTTTTTCATCAGTCTGATGAGTCAGTAAAATTGCCCAACCATGCGGATTTGACCAGTTTTTCACTAGCGCATTTTTTCACTCTTGATGAAAAAATGACCATCCAAAACAGACTTTCATCAAAGAAAGCTTACATATTCTTCTTCTTCGGTGTTCGTTCTCAAAAGTTCAGAGAATGGGACAATCTGTGGTATGATTTACGTTTTTCTACAATTTCTGAGTCGTTTCGAATTGAAACATCAACATCAGCAAATCTTTTGACTCAGAGTAACCAATAATACGGATGTACACGGATATGGATTGAATGATATGGATATGGAAATCTTTTGATTCATATTGATGAAACAGTATATGGAACAGCTAACTTCACCCTCAAACCTTTTTAGTAGCCTCTTACGATGTGCGTGGCAGATGACAGCGTTGTCACTATTTGCTCCCCTTTGGAAAAAGGCAACACGTGAGTGTAGTATAAAAGCATCTCTGGGAAAGTCGCTCAAGAATGTCCAACTCAAATATTGAATATGTGATATCGTAGGGACGGGTAGGTGTAATATTATATCTATTTGTCTATACTCTGTGGCCTTTGACTTGCAGCGTCAAGGGTAGAAGAGTTCTCTGGAGATGGCCTTCTTGAATGCTATTTGTAAGCTTGTTCCTGTGGCTTCTTTGATTTCTGTGGTCCATCTTTTACATTGTCAGCCTTTATAGCCGTGATGTCTATGTGTCATGGTCATCTTTGGCATGCTGTCTGTTGGTAATCTGAAAGTGTGTGAAAAACACTCGATCTGTTGTCTGTTGATGTGCTCCAATACTGGTATTGTAGTATACCTGTGTAATAGTGTAAGGCGGAAAATATATAACACAATCAAATGAACAATCAGAAAACTCTAAACTTTCATCAATCGATGCCTGAGTAGAACGCTGGCTCTCGGCAATACATGTCTCCTAGCTGAACTAATTTTGACCTCATTTGTTACGTTTTTTTAAAATTATTATTGTAATTTTAATTGGTTGCTTTTTACATACGTGAAGTCGTATGTAAAAAAATAGCTACGGCCAATCAATAGATTTCACACAAATCGGAGATTAATTCATGTTTACGCTTTAGTGAACAGGTCTATTATATACCTGACCCGCCGAAGACGGATGTGTTGGGCCATTGGCGCAAATAAAACGGCAACACAACGCATTTCCATTCTCTGGACTACATTCAACTGGAAATCTTGTAGGACAATTGTTCTGATACAAGAGAAATCCAGTGGGAGTTTGAGAATGAACGCTGAAGAAGAATATACCTGACGATCGCGGTAGAACAGACAGTTTCATGTGATACGCTTAGACGGCCAATGAGAAACTCAAAGTCAAGGGATATCAGTTGAGAGAGAATATAAGAACATGAATAATGTGCGTTCAGCAGATCTGCCGTGAACTAGCATAGGTAAATATGCATTATTTTGGAATCCTGATAGAAAAACGACAAAGACAATAAAAGACGTAAGCAACAGTTGTTGTTGTTGGTTGACCTTTTGTACCTTTACAACATTCCGGAAAAGCAAGTCAATGTAAATTGCCGAGACAAATAATCCTTGCGTTCACATTTACATGCTTGCCTGGGAAGATTTTATCTAAAAGGTGCTTTGCTCATTTGCACACTCTTTGTCTCGTACGGTTTTCCTGCTATGCCGAACACGATAGTAAATTAATATTAAAATGTAGATTTGAGCGGCTTTTTGGCATAGTGGGTCTCCAAAATGTAGATATTAGCGGCTCAGTGGACATAAAGTTTAACCCTTTCTAGACTATTGATTATTTCCAAGGGAAAGCAATTTCAATACGCTTTAAAAAAAAAGAACTGCAAGAGGTGCCAGAAAATGGCTAAATGGTTTAATACACCATTTTTTGCCTTAGGATCTACCCTCCTGATTTTCTGTAGGGGTTTACTCCCGTGGTAGTGGAGATAAAAGGACAGGTACACGAAAAGCAGGTAAGATATAGAAATAACTGGGAAGCAATAGTTAAATATAGGACAAGATTAAAGAAGTGTGTTGTAAACATGTGCTCTTTAGGTAGCCGAATAGTGGATAGATATACATGACCGTTCGACGTGAGGATAATGGGACTTGGCGGAGGGGGCCATGGGTAGCTCGACAGACAGGCATGTTGATAGAAATACAGATAGACAGACTGGTAGTTTGTAAGCGATGGAAGGATGCATTGGTGTAAGGAGGGACGGACAGACAGACCAGGTAGACATATGGATAAAGACAGACAATACAGAAGACAGATATACAGGCATACATAAACTCAGGATAGACATACAAACAGGTTTACGGTTACAGACATACATAGATACAGACAGACTAGATAGACAGACAAAGACACAGTCAGACAGGACAGAAGACGGAGAAATAGATAGGAAATATGACGAAATAATGATGCATCTGTGATTGAGATCACTGCGAGCAAACAAATGATTCTTGTACCAACTGCTACCTGAGAAGTGTTCAAGGTATAGGGAAACTTTAAACTACCTGAGTAGTGTTCAAGGTATAGGGAAACTTTAAACTACCTGAGTAGTGTTCAAGGTACAGGGAAACTTTAAACTACCTGAGAAGTGTTCAAGGTATAGGGAAACTTTAAACTACCTGAGTAGTGTTCAAGGTACAGGGAAACTTTAAACTACCTGAGTAGTGTTCAAGGTATAGGGAAACTTTAAACTACCTGAGTAGTGTTCAAGGTACAGGGAAACTTTAAACTACCTGAGTAGTGTTCAAGGTATAGGGAAACTTTAAACTACCTGAGTAGTGTTCAAGGTATAGGGAAACTTTAAACTACCTGAGTAGTGTTCAAGGTACAGGGAAACTTTAAACTACCTGAGTAGTGTTCAAGGTATAGGGAAACTTTAAACTACCTGAGTAGTGTTCAAGGTATAGGGAAACTTTAAACTACCTGAGTAGTGTTCAAGGTATAGGGAAACTTTAAACTACCTGAGTAGTGTTCAAGTTATAGGGAAACTTTAAACTACCTGAGTAGTGGTTCAAGGTACAGGGAAACTTTAAACTACCTGAGTAGTGGTCAAGGTATAGGGAAACTTTAAACTACCTGAGTAGTGGTTCAAGGTACAGGGAAACTTTAAACTACCTGAGAAGTGTTCAAGGTATAGGGAAACTTTAAACTACCTGAGTAGTGGTTCAAGGTACAGGGAAACTTTAAACTACCTGAGAAGTGTTCAAGGTATAGGGAAACTTTAAACTACCTGAGTAGTGGTCAAGGTATAGGGAAACTTTAAACTACCTGAGTAGTGGTTCAAGGTACAGGGAAACTTTAAACTACCTGAGAAGTGTTCAAGGTATAGGGAAACTTTAAACTACCTGAGAAGTGTTCAAGGTATAGGGAAACTTTAAACTACCTGAGAAGTATTCAAGGTATAGGGACACTTTAAACTACCTGAGTAGTGTTCAAGGTATAGGGAAACTTTAAACTACCTGAGAAGTGTTCAAGGTATAGGGAAACTTTAAACTACCTGAGAAGTGTTCAAGGTATAGGGAAACTTTAAACTACCTGAGTAGTGTTCAAGGTACAGGGAAACTTTAAACTACCTGAGAAGTGTTCAAGGTATAGGGAAACTTTAAACTACCTGAGTAGTGGTTCAAGGTATAGGGAAACTTTAAACTACCTGAGAAGTGTTCAAGGTATAGGGAAACTTTAAACTACCTGAGTAGTGGTTCAAGGTATAGGGAAACTTTAAACTACCTGAGAAGTGTTCAAGGTATAGGGAAACTTTAAACTACCTGAGTAGTGTTCAAGGTATAGGGAAACTTTAAACTACCTGAGTAGTGTTCAAGGTATAGGGAAACTTTAAACTACCTGAGTAGTGTTCAAGGTATAGGGAAACTTTAAACTACCTGAGTAGTGTTCAAGGTATAGGGAAACTTTAAACTACCTGAGTAGTGTTCAAGGTATAGGGAAACTTTAAACTACCTGAGTAGTGTTCAAGGTATAGGGAAACTTTAAACTACCTGAGTAGTGTTCAAGGTATAGGGAAACTTTAAACTACCTGAGTAGTGTTCAAGGTATAGGGAAACTTTAAACTACCTGAGTAGTGTTCAAGGTATAGGGAAACTTTAAACTACCTGAGTAGTGTTCAAGGTATAGGGAAACTTTAAACTACCTGAGAAGTGTTCAAGGTATAGGGAAACTTTAAACTACCTGAGTAGTGTTCAAGGTATAGGGAAACTTTAAACTACCTGAGTAGTGTTCAAGGTATAGGGAAACTTTAAACTACCTGAGTAGTGTTCAAGGTATAGGGAAACTTTAAACTACCTGAGAAGTGTTCAAGGTATAGGGAAACTTTAAACTACCTGAGTAGTGGTTCAATGTCCAGGAAACTCCAAACTACCTGATTAGTGGTTCAATGTCCAGGAATCTCCCAACTACCTGATTAGTGGTTCAATGTCCTGAAAACTCCAAACTACCTGAGTTGTGGTTCAATGTCCAGGAAAATCCCAACTACCTGATTAGTGGTTCAATGTCCAGAAAACTCCCAACTACCTGATTAGTGGTTCAATGTCCAGAAACCTCCAACTTACTTGAGTAGTGGTTGAATGTCCGGGAAACTCCAAATTATCTAACTCGTGGCTATCGTACTACGTGCCTATAGAAGGTACTACAGCCATCTAGATGAATGAATTTGGACCTCGTTCGTTATGTTTGTGATTATTATTTCGATTTTGATTGGTCGCTATTCATATACTTGGATTGGCATGTCAAAAATAGTCAGGCCAACCAATAGACGGCACATACATCGGAAATTAGTTAAAGTGTACGTTTTAGTTGACATTTCTCCTATACCAGGGGTCGGCAACCTTTAGCTAACTGTGTGCCAACTTAAGGTTTCAAATTATTCAGAGTGCCAACATCACATATCACGAAGAATGTGAAGAGTCCAGATTCATCACATGTGAAGATTCTGCGTGCCATTTGAAATTTCTTGGCGTGCCAAGTGTGGCACGCGTGCCATAGGTTTCCGACCCCTGTCCTATACTCTCATCGGTCACGCCTGAGTAGTGGTTCAATGCCCGGAAATTTCCCAAGAAAGTAATAGACGCAGTAGCTGAACGGAATAGTAATAGTAAATAGGTAATGTCTTCAATACTAATCGTAGATTGTCACACATTCTTTAAGAAACGCCACAGACAGATGCGCAAACCTGAGAGGACAGAACAGGGGCAAAGTATTGCGAATTTTCTGTATAAATTACAAAATAAGACAAGTTATAATAACATCGCACAAAGTCTAGTTTCACCACAGAGAAAATTGGACAACAACCAGGAGCCACTGAAATAAGAAATTCATGCTAACACTAGACAATTTCATTGAAATCTTCTGTTGTTGATACTGGAAGTCTTCCTACAAAATCTAGTAAATCATTATGACACTAGATGGTTACATTTAAATCATGATATAAATTCGCTTGATAACATTAGTTCGTTGTGTCATATTTACATCCGTTGGCTACGTTCAAATCACATCAAGATGCGCATGCGGTTGTGTCTGTAGGTCTCAATGGCTCACTAGATAAACCAACCATGCAACAGAAAACCTTAGTAGATGACATGCCTTTATATTGAGGTTATCTTCTTATAGAAGCTTCATGGTACGTCATCTATACAATCCCGTAGTCGTAACCTTCGATAACAGTTACCATGTTGTTCCGAAATTCGGACGTTGTAATTGAACTAGTTACGGGCACGGCGTGGGTGGGCGGAACAACAAAGAAAACTGTCGCAAGGGCCAGAGTAGAGCCCTGATGTCGACGTCTGTTTCGGCGGCATTGGACTCGAAACACCATCGGGTCGAATGACCGCTGGAACAGAGGGCGGAGCACTTAGGGAATGGCCCACGTGCTGTGAGGCCAGTTTTATAATCAAGAATCAAGAATCACATCATCATTGCACTCGTTGACTACCCTCAAGTCATGTCATTGTTGCACTTGTTGCTTACCCTCAAATCATGTCATTGTTGCACTTGTTGCTTACCCTCAAATCATGTCATTGTTGCACTCGTTGACTACCCTCAAGTCATGTCATTGTTGCACTCGTTGACTACCCTCAAGTCATGTCATTGTTGCACTCGTTGACTACCCTCAAGTCATGTCATTGTTGCACTCGTTGACTACCCTCAAGTCATGTCATTGTTGCACTCGTTGACTACCCTCAAGTCATGTCATTGTTGCACTCGTTGACTACCCTCAAGTCATGTCATTGTTGCACTCGTTGACTACCCTCAAGTCATGTCATTGTTGCACTTGTTGCTTACCCTCAAATCACATCATGGTTGCACTCGTTGACTACCCTCAAGTCATGTCATTGTTGCACTCGTTGACTACCCTCAAGTCATGTCATTGTTGCACTCGTTGACTACCCTCAAGTCATGTTATTGTTGCACTCGTTGACTACCCTCAAGTCATGTCATTGTTGCACTCGTTGACTACCCTCAAGTCATGTTATTGTTGCACTCGTTGACTACCCTTAAATCATGTTATTGTTGCACTCGTTGACTACCCTCAAGTCATGTCATTGTTGCACTTGTTGCTTACCCTCAAATCACATCATGGTTGCACTCGTTGACTACCCTCAAGTCATGTCATTGTTGCACTCGTTGACTACCCTCAAATCACATCATGGTTGCACTAGTTGACTACCCTCAAATCACATCATGGTTGCACTCATTGGCTACCCTCAAATCAAGTCATAGTTGCACTCGTTGACTTCCCTCAAGTCATGTCATTTATACACTCGTTGGTTAATTCAAATTTGTACACTTATTGACCGCACTCAATATTTCTAAATGATGTTAACACTTGATGCCCTTTCTGTAATATTCACAAGTAAATTTAAGTAGGAAGCCAGAGGACAATTTTTTTTTTAATTTTCTAATCTTCACAGGGATGTTAGCACTCGATAACTTTCTACAAATGTATTGATGCTTGAACTAAATGACTATCAACAAATACCCAAAAGGATGATGGCATTAGATTACTTCTGTGAAATCCCATGTCTGCTGTTTGCACCACAAGACTTCATTAAATCTAATATTTAATTATATTCTAAGAATATTAGTGAATCTTCTGAGGTTCTGCTCCCTTATTTTGCTAAAAATATATTTTCAAACGCAGTCTCCCCCCACCCCCCACCCCCAAATTATTCTTGACATATTCTTCTAATATTCTGCCCTATAGTTATATTATACATATTCGTCTAAGATACCCCCCCCACCCACCCAATTATGCTAGAAATGATTTCGGTACAGGTTAAGCAAATGTGGCCTCTTTTATAACGAAACAAATTAGTTAGTTAGTTTAGTTAGTTTAGTTAGTTTAGTTAGTTTAGTTAGTTTAGTTAGTTTAGTTAGTTTAGTTAGTTTAGTTATTTAGTTAGTTAGTTAGTTAGTTAGTTAGTTAGTTAGTTAGTTAGTTTGTTTGTTAGTTTGTTAGTTAGTTAGTTAGTTAGTTAGTTAGTTAGTTAGTTAGTTAGTTAGTTAGTTAGTTAGTTTAGTTAGTTTAGTTAGTTTAGTTAGTTTAGTTAGTTTAGTTAGTTTAGTTAGTTTAGTTAGTTTAGTTAGTTTAGTTAGTTTAGTTAGTTTAGTTAGTTTAGTTAGTTTAGTTAGTTAGTTAGTTATTTAGTTAGTTAGTTAGTTAGTTAGTTAGTTAGTTAGTTAGTTAGTTAGTTAGTTAGTTAGTTAGTTAGTTAGTTAGTTAGTTAGTTAGTTAGTTAGTTAGTTAGTTAGTTAGTTAGTTAGTTTGTTTGTTAGTTTGTTAGTTTGTTAGTTTGTTAGTTAGTTAGTTAGTTAGTTAGTTAGTTAGTTAGTTAGTTAGTTAGTTAGTTAGTTAGTTAGTTAGTTAGTTAGTTAGTTAGTTAGTTAGTTAGTTAGTTAGTTAGTTAGTTAGTCGTTGGACCATCATCACGGCAAACTGAACACGTCTATAGTTGCTCCGATCTCACCCTGAACCTCATATAAACGTATCAATCTACCAACATATAAACGTATCTATCTACCAACATATAAACGTATCTATCTACCAACATATAATCGGATATATCCGCCAACATATACAGTTTTCTATCTACCAACATACCAACCTTGCTTATACACCAACACACACACATGTATTTATATATCAATATATTCACTTGTCTATTTACCATCTTACGAAGTTGCCACATCTACCAACATACATAATTGTATATCTACCAACATAAAAACTTGTGTATCTATTAATAACAACTGTGTTTGTCTACAATATAAAATTTTGTTCTCCTACCAAAATATAAATTTATATATTGTGGACCTTCCGAACTTTTCTTGCATTCCTTCTAACATTCCAGAAGTTTAGCGGGATCCAATCCAAACAGAGGAATATGTTGTATCATGATTCTCAGTTAGCTGTGATAACTGCTACATTAGGCCTGAGACGCATCCGATTTCAGCATGACTTCTGGGTAACTGACATTTTATATCTGGGGTTCTCAACCTTTTCAGACATCTAGCACCACCCAAATATAATCACTGGTACCCATGACCACTATTTAAATCGCATGTCGCGAGTATATTCCTTTACGAGAGCATCAAGTTGGTCACGAAAACCAGGTTGAGAACACCTGTTCCATGAGATGAGACAACTTCACTTCAAACTTCCTTAGTCGCCTTGTACCATATACATTACAGGTAACAGTGTTTCTGTGTTTCGCTCTTCTTTCGGACCTCAAAAGCACACTGGCGACCTTCGTTATGAAAAGATATTCGCGTAGCCAGATACGTTTATGTTATCCACACACTGGGGTGCATATATTTTTTTAAATTATAAAGTAGAAGTAATCACGACTTAGTCGATAAATTTGTGATGTATGCACGTAATGTAATATGATCGATCGGATATCCGCAAGAGCTGCCTGACTGTGGTGTCGTGATTATTAAAGAAGGATTATCTTGAGTTGAAATCGTGAGAAAATGCCCCTGTCCAGAACCATCTTAGCCACAGACAACTAGAAACTCATCAGTAGATATAGGCCCTACTTGTGATGAGACCACATTAGATCAAGAGAAACACCGAAATTAAAGATAATTCCTACAATTTGTTCTTGAGGAAAGAAAGTCAAACTGATTTTTAGGTATGAGATTGAAAAATGTTTGTGGTAGTCACAAGTACTTTCAACAACAGAAGTGATTCCGTTGTGGTTATAATTTGAAGAGATGTTACTTTAAACCATAGATGCAATTAATTTTGTTGAATAAAATAATATAATATAATGTTCAAATGAGAAACGCAACATTATGGCAGTGCTAATGGACACGAAATTTCAATCGTAAACCACAATTTTATTTTACAGAATTAATGTTTCGACCTTAGCATGAAGAACCTTTGTGACTTTATTAATGTAATCATGTTCATTAAATTTGGTTTGAACTTTTATTCTTTGCGATTGCGGCCTCCGTTTCAGTAAGGTGTATTGCCTCCTCTGGCTTCTATCAGAGAACAATATCTCTGTGATATGGATCCGATTAGCCGCGGATCTATTGTTAGGGATGACTGCCCCTTCTTCCCACAGTGCAAGAGACAACTGTAGGAGATTGGCTGGAGCAACGTCTTATTGGCGGAGTCGTTTGTCGAGTTCATCCCACAAGTGCTATATGGGATTCATGTATGTTGACATGGCTGGTCAAAGAATGGTCTAGGCGTTGTTATCAGCGAGGAACTGAGTGGAGTGTGCCACATGAGGTCGAGTGTTATCCTGCTGATAAATTGGCTCTCGTGCAGCCAAAATTGGAAGGACGCGACGACGAACAATTTCAACGACGTATTGTTTGACATTCAGGTGTCCTTCAATTTGCACCAGGTCACTTCTTCCCACAAAGCCGATCGCCCCCACCCCCACATTAGTATACCTTTACCACTATGTGGAAGAGCCTCATCAACGCTGTTCTGGGCGTATCGTTCACGAACTCTGTGGTAAACTCTTCTAATGTGTCGCTGAAGTACAAACAATGATTTATCACTAAACAACATCCGCTTCCAATCATTCCCAACGCTCCATTGACAATGCTAATTCGCCCACAGCTGTCGGTTCTGGCGATGTCGGTCCGTAAAAACAGGACCTGTGTTGGGTATTCTAGCCTACAAAGACCAGTGTCATGCAGACGTTTCCTGGACGCTGGATCTGAAATTCGACAAGCTGCTGGCATTGAGTGGACTGTGGAGGACGCAAATGAAACTCGATTCCAGAGATGACGCAGCTGCATGAAGCAGTCTTTGGCAGGAGTTGTGACTCTTGGTCTTCCCCTGCGCGACAGGTCTGCCACTAGGTCATTTTGTTGAAATTGCCTCCAAAGACGACTAATGGTACTTCTAACCACATTAAATTATCTGGCCATTACACTTTGTGATTTTCCAGTCTGTAAGTGTCCAATGATGATGTATCGTTGTTCTGTAACGAGATGAGCCATATTTGCGCATTGAATTTTTCGAGGACCGTCAATCTTTTATAATCTTTAAATAATATGTTCAGAGAGTTTTGTGTTCAATAAGTGTCATGGTATTCTCCTTAAACTGTCACACGTTACTGCCAAATAGGTAGTTTTGACCGTGACCTCACGAATCATAAGGTGAGTACAATTCAGGTAACCACGAGAAGTTAATGACTAGAAGGACACAGTTGATAGGTTGACTGAAATGTAAAAATCAGCTAATATCTTTATAAAAGTTGCTCCAAAAATGTAGCATATCTTTTTCTTTTTTGAACAGTATATAATATAGAAGCATTGAAGATTTATTAATAGTACAAAATTCATTTAGCAAACAGGTTTCGAACCAGGACCCCCTCAAATGGCATCAAAATACCTCGCACTTTGAGTCATCTCGTCTTCCGTCTTGGATCACACCACACCTCTTAAAAAGATGCGATTTTAGTTCAATCTTTCAACACTTGTTAAATTTGTTATCAATTACGGCTTCAAGTCTCAGAACATGGAATATCACGCGGAGGAACGATTTAAAGATTGACGCTGTCATTTCTACCTATCTACACCACTTTCATCACACGTCTCTTGTCTATCATTCTTTCTGTTTCTGTTTCAAACAATTTTCCTTTCAAATTCACAAATTCTTAAACAACACACGCCTCTCTCTCTCTCTATCTCTCTTTCTCTCTCTCTCTCTCTCTCTCTTCTCTGTCTTTCTGTACCACATTGGAGATAGCTATGAGAGGGCACTATGACTTTCTACTTCCATGAATTGCAATGGGCATACACCCTCATGTAACTAAGATAGATATGCGTCATCGGTCGATATGAACGTGTCGCATCACATATATGATTTCATCCCATTCTACATCAAATCATCCTACTCTCTCTCTCTCTCTCTCTCTCTCTCTCTCTCTCAATGAGACTGTAACACTTGATTTCTGCGTATAAAAGACTATAAGACTGCATATAAAAAACGTGTGTGTGTATGTTTGTGTGATGTTTGTGGGTTTTGTTCGTGTGTGATGTTTGTGTATATTTTTTCCGTGTGCGTGTTTTTGTGTGTGTTCTGACACCTGTAAGTGTATGTGTGTAACATATTATTTCGTTAATGGGTTAACCATCATAAATGGCAACTTTTTAAGTGGGGGAGAGGGTAGGGGGTTAAAGTCTTTAAAAATTGCCAATTGTGGACAAAGGAGGAACGTTTGAGAAATGTTGGCTTCAACAATATTTTCGTATATGCACAAATTGAATTGTTAGAATTTGAAACATGTCTCCAATATTGTGAAACTAAAGTCATTATTTCTGCACACAATAATGTTTCAGGCTGGGTGAAGGGGTACTTTATTGCTGACATCATTAAACAGGTGTTTCCTTAAACCTTGATAGTTGTTGACAGCAGGAGGAGAGGAGGGGGTAAAAAATTGGGAACACCGTTACGTAATTTTATGAACATTCCCTTACAAAATCCCCATTGTCAACTATTTACGTGATCTCCTTACGAGACCCCTTTACGACATCTCCTTACGAGACCTAATTACGACATCTCCTTACGAGACCCCTTTACGACATCTCCTTACGTACATCCCCTTACAACATCCCATTGCGAATATCCCCTTACGAGACCCCTTTACGACATCCCCTTACGGACACCTTGCAGATATCCCCTTACGGATATCCCTAACGGACATCCCCTAGCGAACATTCCCCAGCCTTCTTTAAATACGTTGTAATCTCTTGATAGATCTAGAGTGATCTTCATCAGCCATCGACATGTGTGATAGTTACACACTTCCATATTTCTTGTTCATCGTCCTCTTGGACAGCACTTTTTCTTGTTATCAGCTATTATTTCTTCTATTGTCATGATGCTATCTCTACTTTTGTGATTACAAAAAAGTCAGATTTCATGTTAATATGTAAAACACATTCATAACAACAACGAGTGACACTCAATGAACATAATACATAGCACAATAGATATATATATATATATAATAATTCTTATTGTAGTTTGGTGTAGGAAGCAATATTAATCCATGGTTAATATTAACATTGCATAATTAAGATTAAAGCATTATTTTGTCGCGGCACGAATCTATCAACCATAGACGCGAAGTACCTTGGTTATGTCACGGTGGATAACATTTGACAAATATGGGGGACCGATACTACTGAAGAGTTTTATTATGATGTTTTCAATCCTCCTCTTAGCTCTCCTTTATCTTGTCGACGAAATGTGCTGCTGTCCCTCTTTTCTTCTACGTGACTCGATCAGCTCTGGTCTCTTGTGGATTAGATTATGTTTTAGCTTTTATTTTATGTGTTCTATTTGCATGACAAGCTATCTTTTCGTTTTCTCTATTTCTCATTCTTTCTCTTCTTAATGTATGTCTCATTTTCTCTATTTCTCACTGTCTTTATCTCTCTCTCTCTCTCTTTCTCCCTATATATAAATAAGTCCCTCCGTTTATTTACAACATAAAATATTTACACAGTGTCTCATGTTTTCTTTGTTTATCTATCTTTCTATCTGTCTATAGCTGTCTGTCTATCATCTGTATCTCAGTCTATAGGTCTGTCTCTCTATCCATATATATATATATATATATATATATATATATATATATATATATATATTGATTTTAGTAAAATTTCATCCCCTGTTTTCTGCGTAAGTACTTTTTGCATAAAGTTTTACTAGCAGTATTACCTTTTATTGATTATTTGCAGTTGTAGTTTATTTTATTTCGCCTTTCAGCGTTAGGTATAGAAGAGATTTTTGGTGCCTTCTCTAATATATGCCTCAAATATAAGCATATTCACTGCATCATATATTACATTAGTCGATCGTTTCCCTGTTGTTCATTACCTGATGTTCCTCAAACATGTTGCTGCCATCAACACTCTGGTACATATGACGTTTCGCATATATGTTACAGCCATCAACACTCTTGTTGTATATGATATTCCATATATATGTTACAGCCATCAACACTCTTGTTATATATGATATTCCATATATGTGTTACAGCCATAAACACTCTTGTTATATATGATATTCCATATATATGTTACAGCAATAAACACTCTTGTTGTATTTGATATTTAATATATATGTTACAGCCATAAACACTCTTGTTATATATGATATTCCATATATATGTTACAGCCATAAACACTCTTGTTATATATGATATTCCATATATATGTTACAGCCATAAACACTCTTGTTATATATGATATTCCATATATATGTTATAGCCATCAACACAGTTCAGTATCGGTCTTCTTAGCTTTTTCTTTGTTCTTTCTCAAACTGCTACTAACCTGCAGAATATATTCTCTAGAAATGTTTGTGTTAGTCGTTGTTACCGCTCTTCACGAAACCTTCTTTACTTGCATACCTCATCTCTCCACACCCCCCTCTCCAACGGGAACTAGATACTAAATTTGCGAAACACTACTCATAAATGTCTGGGTGGCTTGGATTTCTACAGGTTAGAATCAATTCCGGTCGTTCTCTGTGAAGGCATTGAAGAACATTGTAGTGAGATGAGTAAGTCATATTTTTACTGTGAGAACGTGTCAAGATAGGCGGAAACAGGAGACAATGACTGCGACCACACAACGTTGAACAACAGGGCTGTTATTCCTTGATAAACACATTAACAAAATAATACCTAGCTGACCCGTTGTTGTGTTGTTTGTTTGTTTTTTAAATTGAAACATGCTACATGTTTTTAGAATTGAAACATGCTACAGGTTTTTAGAATTGAAACATGCTACAGGTTTTTAAAACTGGAATCGCCCGTGTGTTGCCGGAGCCAGAAAGTGGAGCAAAGAATAGCAACACTGTTTACCTTCCATGCATGTCGTAAAAGTCAACTAAGAAGGTTATGGGATGGAGTTGGCTGTCCCATCCCATATAGGGTCAGTGAACCAAAGCCATGCTGAAGTCGGATGTGTCAGGCCGCAAGGCGCAGATATCGCAGCAATGCTGTAAACCATGACACAACGTATTCCGTTCTATGGACTACATCCTGCTAATCTGCAGGAGTTTGAGAACGAACGCAGAAGAAGAAGAAGAAGAAGAAGAAAACTGGAATATACTATAGATGATGTCCCGTTTTTTTATATATTGAAATATACTATAGATGATGTCACATTTTTTTTAATTGGAATATACTACAGATGGTGTCCCGTTTTTTTATGGAATATACTACAGATGATGTCCCGTCTTTTTATGGAATATACTACAGATGATGTCCCATTTTTTTAAAGTGGAATATACTACAGATGATGTCCCTTTTTTAAAATTGGAATATACTACAGATGATGTCCCTTTTTTATATTGCAATATACTACAGATGATGTCCCGTCTTTTTATGGAATATACTACAGATGATGTCCCGTTTTTTAAAAAAAATTGGAATATAATACTACAGATGATACCTGGTTGTGTTAGTCAGAACATAAACTATTTTATGAAATTACTATGGCGCACTTCAAAATGTTTTTGTGGACTAAGTGACCCGTGATGAAACAACGAGTGTATAGAAACTTCCAATATATATTTTCAAAATAAGATCTTCATCGATTAATTATACAGAGGATTCTAAAACCAGAGTTCTTGAGCAGAATGTGATTTATCAGTGATCTTCAATGATTTATACTCGCATTCTTATAATGAGATATGTATATTTTCATCTTAACGTAGACATATTCACATTATCTGTCATCTGCTTGTCATCTGCCTATTTGTTATTCTTATATCCCATATATTATATAGCCATCAACACTCTTGTACATATGATGTTCGTTCATAGTGAATATTATATGTTTGTTTAGACGGAGATTTTTGATCGAAACGTCAACCGTTTATGTCATTATTTATTTTATTATCCTTGTGTCTATTATCATTATATTTTTTAACACTTATTTACTTATTCACTATTATCACATTATCGTTTTCACGTCGAAATTCATATGTTCATTATGAAATATCATTTCAATCCGGGGTCAATTCGGAGTCACTATATGAGACTAGTTCCACAGTCAATTCGGAGTCACTATATAAGACTAGTTCCACAGTCAATTCGGAGTCACTATATGAGACTAGTTCCACAATCAATTCGGAGTCACTATATGAGACTAGTTCCACAGTCAATTCGGAGTCACTATATGAGGCTAGTTCCACAGTCAATTCGGAGTCACTATATGAGACTAGTTCCACAGTCAATTCGGAGTCACTATATGATATTAGTTCCGGAGTAATGCATGATATCACATATATATATATATATAAATACTGAGATGGTAGGATAGAAGAGTGAAGAGATGACAAGATAGAGGAGTTCAGAGATGACAAGATAGAGGAGTTCAGAGATGACAAGATAGAGGAGTTCAGAGATGACAAGATAGAGGAGTTCAGAGATGACAAGATAGAGGAGTTCAGAGATGACAAGATAGAGGAGTTCAGAGATGACAAGATAGAGGAGTTCAGAGATGACAAGATAGAGGAGTTCAGAGATGACAAGATAGAGGAGTTCAGAGATGACAAGATAGAGGAGTTCAGAGATGACAAGATAGAAGAGTTCAGAGATGACAAGATAGAAGGGTTCAGAGATGACAAGATAGAAGAGGACAGTGATGACAAGACACAACAGGACAGAGATGACAAGACAGAAGTATGCAAAGATGATAAAAGAGCAAAGATTACAAGAGAAAACATAAATGACAAGAAAACGGTCGTGGCAAAACAGCAAAGTTGACAAGACATCAGCGATGACAAGACATTAACGATGACAATGCTGCATAATTGACAACATAGCTGAGACAAGGCGACAAATATGACAAGACAGCAGAGATGACAAGGCATCAGAGATGACAAAACAGCAGAGATAAGACACCAAATGTGATAACACAGCAGAGGGAAAAAAATAGCAGGATGATAAGACGGCAGAAATAAACCACCAAAGATGACAAGACAGTACAGAAATAAGTAGGCAGTAACTATAATTGGCAACTTCTGTGCTCTATGTCAGTGTGGGTATCTTGTTAAGATCACATTTACACCACAGCTCCCTACAAACTATTGTATACCTACATTCTATATTTAAATATAGTTTACAGCACGCGTTCACTATCCGGTGAACCATGTTGCTCTCGTAATGATACGTGACACACGTACGCTCAGTACTACTCGTAAATGTAGGCGGTGCTCGCTCGCCTTATGAAAATCTGAGAGCCCCTGGCCTACATCTCTAAACATGTCACTCTGTTTATTGAATATACATATTTTACTCGTCTGCTCCTAGTACTTTCTGAAATCGGCGCTTCTCACTTCGTTTCAATTTTTGTCTAGTTATACAATTGGGATTTTTCCTCACTTTAAATGTGTGTATGAACAGTCTAATGGTGTTCAGCAGCTAGAAATGTGGCCAGATCAATATTGATCACAGAGAGTTGAAAATAGGAATCAGTTTTATTATTACAGATGAATTCCTACAATAAACCTGACTCTGAATGGGAATATTTGTTTCAGACAATATTTTCGGTGGTGTAGGTTGTGAAATTAAAGGATCAGAGAATAAACCACTTCAAACATGGGATGATACAATACATAGGTCCAGGACAATATCCTACTAAAGATGGAATTTTGTTACAATATCAGGCAGCAGTCTAAAGGGAAATTATATTTCACAGCAGACATAATCTAATTTACAAGAAACATGAGCTCCAGATGGGAGTTTCAGTTTCAATAGTTAAGGTCAAAGTCTTGATTACTTGTCACGTAGAGGGGATGACTTAAGGTGTCACGTGATTCTGGTTTTCAGTCAAAATTCCTAATTGTATTTATTTTATGTTGTTTGTTCTCTTTATAGCGAATTTCCTTTATTACATAAAAATTTCTCGTTCTGGATCAAGTTGCTATAACGGGATTTCACTGTATATAAAGCAGGGTTTCTCAAAGCGTGTAATAACGCCTTCGGCGGTGAACAAATTCAGTGGAGTTAAGGGGGTGGGGCGAACGATCAGTAGATAACACTTTGCCAATAAAATCGCACAAAAAACATTAGGCTTCCTACTAATTGTCGGTACAACAATACTAGAGATTCATTACAGTTTATATTAATTGAACTCTGAAACATGGCCTCAACTAAGAGTATATACACCAGTGGTTTTTATAATAATAATAACTATAACCCGTTAGGATCGTAGGGATGCCACACTGGAGATAGCGCAAAAAGCTCTCCTTATATCTCTATCCTCAGCTCTTCGGAGAAGCGTAGAAAAATCACACCAAGACCATTCCTTGATGTTATCATACCAGGATTTCTTATGTCTTCTTCTTCTGCTTCCACTGTCGAATTTTTCTTGCAAAATAACTTTAGAAAGTGAGTGTCTCGTTACATGTCCAAACCAAGCAAGTGTACGCCGTTTCACTACAGCCAAAAGTGGTTCTCGATAACCAGTGGAAGCTTGTGTTGAAAACATTTCTAAATGTATTGAAAAGTAAATAATGTAATTTAAATGTAACAAAAATGTAACGTATATTAAGAGATGAAGTGAAAAATGTAACAGTAGAATATGTCACAGAATATATTTGTCTTTACTTCAAGGCATAAAGAAGAAAGTGTTCTGGCTTCATGCAGCATAGATTTATTTTTCGAAAATTTGGTTGACTTTGCAGAAGAATTAATCATAATTGGCCATTCGCAAAATTTAAGGACTGTATTGCAGAAATCATCCGATAATGACTATACCTTTTTTTTATCTCAATAACAGATCACTTTTGTATGATGAAATAGCGAACGATGTGAGAACATACATTGTTCCAAAGTGAAAAACACAGAATATAGCTTGCAAACTGTATGGGTCTACCACTCCATGTAAATGAATATTTGTTGCTCTGGTGCGTGCGTTTTGATGAAGATGGCACAATTCACAAAGAAATGCGTTTGCAAGAACTATGGAAATAGATACAAAAGGAGAATCGGTATTTTTCAAGGTCCACGAATTATTTCGCCTTAATGACTTCTATCCATTAAATTTTCTCTGCTTTTGCTATAAGACATCGCAGGATTGAATGGCCATCGGTTTTGGGGATACGACACGTCGCTTGATCTGCAGTACTATTGTGACGTCATAGAATGTTATCAACTCCTTAATTCCACCTTCCTCTTCCTCTGTATCTGGCTATTTTCATGGTGTATCCTCTTGACGCTGGTCAATAAGAGTTCATTCTCACTAAATGGCCGAACAATTTCAGTCTGTTTTTTCTTTCAATATATTTGACGACTGATGTTCCAACAGCTCTTGTAATCTCTTCACATTTCATATTATCTCTTATTTTTCTGTTCGATGCTTGTCTTAGATATTTCATTTCACGTGTAGTAAGCTTTCTCTCTTGTTCTTTTGCTGATGTACATGTCTGACATTGATATTATAATGTTGGTATGAAGATTGAATTTATGATTTGTCTCTTCGTTTCCATCGGAATAGAATGACATACTGTACTCTTTCTTAATAGCATACCTATAACAAATATATTATCTTGTGTAATATTGGACTACTGTCTATGATTGGTAACCGTAGGGACATCGCTGAATAATGTGACAATTCAATATTTATGACACAGAATATCAGCAATCTTTTAAATTTGTGATTTATTTTGCAGCGGGCGTCTTTTCTCGAATTTGGAAATTACGGTTAAGTTCTTGTGATCAGTGAATTCTTCTATTGGTCAACAACTAGTCGCAGTAAAGTATGGCGCTGGTTTTCTTTTTGGAAATTCAGTGAGCTCACTTTGCAGCTGTAATGTCTTAAATAATGAAGTTTGTCACGGCAAAGTCAGTGTCACAGCATTTATTTGCAAACTTACACTATTTCCTCGGAATATTGGACGTAAGTAATGTGTTCCACTTTCATAGTCTTTACAAACATGAAAATTTATATCCGATGGTAAGTTCCAAACTTTCTCTGAACACCTGACAAATGTTGAACAAGATATTAAGGATAAAACTCTTCCATAATTTGATATAATTTCATGTGACAGATTTGATCTGTTTCAAGATATGGATTATGTGGAAGCTAATTGTAAGAAAAATCTTCAGACGTTGATAAACTACTGCGAAATAAAGCTCATCTTCCAAATAAATTCTTATCAAGAATTTTGGTCACAGTCAGAAATGAAAACTAAAATAACTAATATTATGGGAGAAAACACAATTATTTTTCATCGATTTCCTCAACTCACACTTGGTGGAAAGGGACTCTAGTACTGTATCACAGCTTCCTACGAAGACAGAAATATTGGTACATTGTTGATAGAGACGCTGTACGTCTTCTTCTAACCAACATGAAGCCAAATATTGAGGAATTCCTCTTCAAACATCATGTGTGCCCTGTCTATTAAAACAATTGTTAACATTTGATATTCTGTGATAGAAGTTTAGAAATTAAAAGTATTACTTAAATATTGCTCTTATTTTATATATGTACTTTTCTTTAGATTGTGTATCTACTTTTCCTCAGATTTTGTATTTGTGCATTTCTCCAAAATGTATATATGTACTTTATCCAGATTTTGTATCTGTACTTTTATTCAGATTTTATATCTGTACTTTTCTGCAGATTTGGTGTTTTAATTGTTCTCCAGATTTTGAACATGTACTTTTCTCCAGATTTTGTATCTTTACTTTTCTCCAAGATTGTGTTTCTGTACATTTGTTTAAGATTTTATATCTAAACTTTTCTCCAAAATTCATATCTACACTTTCTTCCAAATTTTATATCTGCACATTACTCCAGATTTTATATCTGCACTTTTCTCCAGATTTAATATCTGCACTTTTCTCCAGATTTAATATCTGCACTTTTCTCCAGATTTAATATCTACACTTTTCTCCAGATTTAATATCTGCACTTTTCTCCAGGTTTAATATCTGCACTTTTCTCCAGATTTAATATCTACACTTTTCTCCAGATTTAATATCTGCACTTTTCTCCAGATTTAATATCTGCACTTTTCTCCAGATTTAATATCTACACTTTTCTCCAGATTTAATATCTGCACTTTTCTCCAGGTTTAATATCTGCACTTTTCTCCAGATTTAATATCTGCACTTTTCTCCAGATTTAATATCTACACTTTTCTCCAGATTTAATATCTGCACTTTTCTCCAGGTTTAATATATGCACTTTTCACCAGGTTTAATATCTGCACTTTTCTCCAGGTTTAATATCTGCACTTTTCTCCAGATTTAATATCTGCACTTTTCTCCAGATTTAATATCTGCACTTTTCTCCAGATTTAATATCTACACTTTCTTCCAAATTTTATATCTGCACTTTTCTCCAGATTTTATATCTGCACTTTTTTTCCAGATTTTATACTACAAGAATTTGATATATGCGGAATAAAGAATATAAAATAAATAATGGTTGTATTGTTATGTACTGCGATGATGTGGCTTGTGTGGTGATATGTCGTTGATCTATAGAATATACATGAAAGAGGCGGTAGAAGGAAAAGTTTGAGAAACACTCATATGAACCAAGCAATTTATCTGATGTGATGTTTTATTGCTAGTGGGTTGACCATTCTGGTGATGAATTCAAATGTTGGGAATTTAAAGATACGGTTGTGAGTTACGTCGATACTGGCTTTATGGGATGTCACGGCGAGGATATTAGAGAAGAGGCGTGATTTGTAGCTGTTGGTGATTCGTATAGATCGGTTATTTTTTTTTATAGTCATAGGAGGGAAGCAACGACTATGGGGAAAATGATTGCCATGCAATAATTTCCGAAAAGAAAACAAGCAGCAAGTAAGACAAAAAAGTTTGAAGAGTGAACATGAATAAATAATATTTTGTTTTGCCTTAGTTCTCAAGATTCTATAAGTTAGCAGGAACTAGTGCAATCTGGAGAACAAGTAGTTTTAAGTAGGAAGCCAGAAGACAATTAAAAAAATTCTTGAGACTAACGGGAATTGAACCAGTCCGTTCAACGGCACCAAATCGGCTAGCAACTATTGCACACGCGTTCTTTAACGCTGTGACATTTAAAGAACGCGTGTGCAATAGTTGCTAGGCGATTTGGTGCCGTTGAACGGACTGGTTCAATTCCCGTTAGTCTCCAGAATTTTTAATCTGGAGAACGGAACTTGTAATGTCGTGATTTTCATCTTTAAACGTGTAGGGTCGCGGTTTTAATCTTGGTTGCATAGCTTATCTTATATGTAATGATGAAGTTAACTCCACACCTGTATTGTTTAGTCTCCTCTTAAAACATGTTTGGCTGTTAATAGCCTTACTGTTATTTACTTTACTGCCTGAACTGTGTATGTTCTCATGAAAATACATTTAAAAAATGACAGAAATGGAAGTGATTAGAGGTGAAGGAAGAATATGTACTCTTGTTTTCTTTTTTGTCAAGAATCGATGATCACATAATCAACACCTAACTGGGTGAATCTACATACACTCGAAGGGTTATTGAAAGGGAGAGCGGAGCACTAATGGGAATGTGTCGTATACTATGATGCTAGATTCTAATCAAGAACTAAGAAATAATCAATAAAGAATCAAGAACTGTCGGACCTCGATACAATTAGTGTATACGATACAAATAACGCATAATACATTAGAAAATGCCGAAATAAAAAAAAACACAAACTAGTCTGAATTAGGAAATAAAATATTCCTCATAAAAAATTTGCCGTACAAGACGAGAGAGAGAGAGAGAGAGAGAGAGAGAGAGAGAGAGAGAGAGAGAGAGATGATGCTAGTAGACATGGAAACAACAGTGAACTCACCGAGGAAGAAATGTTGCCTTGAAAGAAATAGAAAATCTTGCGATAGCGCCTGATGCACCTTGAAGTTTGGAATCACTAAAAGAGACTGCAGTGAAAAGTGTCACGGTCTCAAAGAGTAATACACTATAACCAACCAAAATACAGACTTCGAGATAGTCATCACGAGTATTAAGTCCGTCTTCTTCTTCTGCGTTCAGCATCTGTGGTCATGCTATACCGTCGGGCCTGTCGTCAAGACGAAGTCCACTGTCTTCTCCAGGTCAGAGCGGCTGCCCCATAGCTTTTGCCTCAAGTCTGTATCCTCTGGCCAGGTCTGCTGTTTCTGCTCTTTGTATGTTGGGCAGTCCTGAAGTATGTGTTCGGGGGTCTGGGTTCTGGATCCACATGGACATTCATCTGTGTATGAGATCGTAATCGATAAAGGTGACCCAACAGTCTGCAGTGGCCTGTTCTAAGGCGAAATATTGTAGTTTGTTGATATCTTTGGAGGAGATGAGATCATGTTCGTATTCCCCTTCCATTTGTTTCTTCCACTTTTCTGTGTATGTGGTGTTGTGGATTATTGTTTTATTAAGCCCTGACTCAGGAAACACATTTACATTTCAGTTACACAAAGCCCATAACTTATACGCAGAAAGCACCATGTGAAATGTACGAGGAGATCCACATTATTAACAGTTTCAACCACTTAATATTGGAGGACATATTCCAGAACGGAGGTATGTAGATGACATCACACAAATATCAAAGAGCCCCACAAGTTCAGAATACATTATTATATCAGTTAAACATCATATTGTCTATTGTCTATCCCCATGTGAATGATTGTTGATCGCATTCACACTTGCTGTTAAGAGTAGGGGTGGTAGCTTAAGCTTCGTTTCAAGGTCAAATGTGTTGCCGAGGTTGCATTTAGTCCATGTTTGTTCAAGGTTGGCTTGATGTTTTCTATCCACCGTTTTCTTGGTCTACCTTTGGCTTTACGCCTGGATATTCTTGTATTATATGCTCTTATTGGTATTTGGTTTGGCTTCATTCTCATAAGGTGATCGAACCATTTTACTTGCCATCTCAATATGTTCGATACATGATATTATACCAACTCTTTTCCTAATTTCTTCATTTCTTATTTTATCTAGTTTGGTAGCCATTGCAACCAAACATCATAGCGAGGCACAAATTATTTTCCTGAATGCAAAAAATAACAACTAAAAAAACAATAAAAGACAAAAATAATGCGTATAAATAGAGATAAATTAAGACCTATAATAGTTATTGACAATGAATAACAATAAAATGTTCGAAACTTTGAAGATATGCGGTCAACTATCAACACCACAGGAGATTGCTCATCCGAGATCAGAAAGATATTAGCAATAGCACCAAAAAAACTTCACAGTTGAAAATCCATGGTAAGTAGCAGAAAAACAAAGTTACAACTATTAAGGGGCTATATTTTTCCAGTGGTAATATATAGTTGTAAGACGAGTTCAATAACATTCGCAATGCAACGAAAATATCGGCATTCGAAACGAAATGCTATAGAAAGATTCTAAGAATATCGTGGACAGAAAGACGAACCAGCCGCCGACATAAGCAAAGACTCAATCATAGAAGAAAACTGGCCAGTCAAAAATATTAAGAAACGCAAGCTACTTCGAACATATACACAGACACAATAGTTTAGATAGATTCTCGCTGAAGACGGACGTGTCGGGCCCATTGGCGCAAGTAAAACGGCGACACAAAGCATTTCTATTATCTGGACTATATCCTGCTGGAAGTTTAACAGGACCATGGTCTTGCTGCAAGGGAGATCCAGTGGGAGTTTACGAATGAACGCTGAAGAAGAAGAAGAAGATAAATTAATCGTGGAGAGAAAGGTGCGGGGGAGCCGAACAAGATGCAGCCCAAGGATACGGGATATCGAAGACTTGAACATTACACTGGAAAAGGCTGGGCAACTTACAAAGAACCCAGAGGCTTACAGAATGTAAGAACAACGTTTTATAAAGGACATGTCATATAGATAACCATTACAAACCCATAGAAACCGATAACCATTTAGGGTTTTAGGGGGGTCACTCTGGAAATATCAACTTAAAATATCGACTCTGTTCTCAGTTCCTTGTTTAAGCGTATAGAATCATAATATTGTCCATCTTTAATAACATCAATTAATAAGAGACATCATAATTCCAGGCGATATAGAGAATTGCGAAGAGTTATGATCTGCAACATTTTAAGGAATAAAAATATGCAATAATCCCAGAAAAGTCACGTTACTTACAACAAAGGTAACAGTCACGCGCTTCACATAGAATTATTTCTAGAAATAGCTACATACAAAATAACGACTTCTATGCGACGTGTGATTTGAAGAACGGTATCTTCGCTGTAATTCTATAAGTCACTCGGTACTGTACAACTTGTCCTACTTGTTCTTGTAATGTCTTCAAAATGTTTAGATATATATTTGAATTTGATGTGTACACACTGTGGATAAGACAGATCACGCCCCATTATAACATTCTGTTTGTAATGTATAGCGATTGCCTCATAATTATGGTAGGTAGGTAGGTAGTTAATGAGTTTGCCTCTCTTTTGGAGAGGCGTGCCCCTTTCAACCAGCGGACAAGTCCAATTAGGTTATATCAGGACACACTACCATAAAATATTAGAGGTAACAAAGACCCCATCAATAATAAGATATATATAAGGATCACCCCATAATTATAACATCTTCTTTGTAATTTATAGCTTTTCTTTCATTATACCATCGCGCATGCGGTTGAGTATTTGGGTCTCACCAATGGCTTACTAGACAAACCACCCATGCAACAGAAAACCTTAGTAGATGACATGCCTTTATATTGAGGTTATCTTCTTATAGAAGCTTCATGGCACGTCATCTATACAATCCCGTAGTCGTAACCTTCGATAACAGTTACCATGTTGTTCTAACAGGCCGACGTTGTGCTTGAATTAGTTACGGGCACGGCGTGAGTGGGCGGAACAACAAAGAAACATGTCGCAAGGGCCAGAGTTGTGCCCTGATGTCGACGTCTGTTTCGGCGGCATTGGATTCGAAACACCATCGAGTCGAATGGCTGATGGAACAGAGGGCGGAGCACTTATGGGAATGTCCCACATGCTTTGAGGCCAGTTTTCTATTCAAGAAGAATCACGAAGAATCTTTCTTGTATTGTATATCTATTGCCAAAGAAAAGAAACAAAACAGATCGTGTTTGCATTAATTCTCATACGTTAGATGAGGTTGATTCAGATATAACCAGAGTAACATAGGAACTACTCTTAAACATAGCACTATGTAGAGCTGGGTTTAACGCCGTTAAGATCAACACATTAATAGCATTGACGTCAAATTTTACAACGTCCTCTATTCTACTTTATAGACGCGCATGCAACAATCATATCATGCCTTAGATTAGGCTGGTTTATGTGTTTGTCTGGTCTTCTGTTGTATAATCGATAACGAATATTGAACGTATTCGTTGATATCTCACGGCTTCCTTCCCGTAGCTAGAGTTTTGTATCCTAAATTAATCCATTGATGTTGTCGTGAATGATATCCTAGTTTAATTCATTGATGTTCATGTGAATAATATCCTAGCTTAATACGTTGATTTTCGTGTTATTGATATCCTAGCTTAATTCCTCAATATTCATGTGAATAATGTCCTTGCTTAATACATTGATGTTCACGTTAATGATGTCCTAGCTTAATCTATTGATGTTTACGCGAATGATATCCTAGCTTAATTCCTTTATGTTCGTGTGAATAATATCCTAGCTTAATACCTTGATGTTCATGTGAAATATATTTTAACTTAACTCTTGACATTTATTTCAATAAATATACCTAGCGCAATCTGTTGCCATAGCATCAAGTGCATTTAACAGACTGTCTAATATCTGGAATTCAAAGTCAATCAGCACACGCACGAAAATGCGCTTATTTAATTCTTGCGTTATTTCGGTGATATCATACGGATGTGAGAGCTGGAAAAGCTATTTATCTTCAGAAAAGAAATTACTGAGTTTCGAGAACAAATGTCTTCGTAGGATAACTAACACCCATTAGAGTGAATTCAAATCGAATGATAAAATTAGAGAAGAGACACATCAAAATTTCATCACAGATGTTATCAGAAATCGCTGTTGGTCCTACATCGGGCATGTCCTACGCGTAGACACCAACAGAATACACCACCAATCTCTTGAATGGATACCTACAGGCAAAAGAGCAAGGGGTAGACCAAAAGAAACACTCAGAAGAACAATACTTAGAGAAAGTAAAACAACCAATATTCATACTATTCAAGAACTGCACAGAATAGCTTTGAACAGACAGAATTGGAGAGATCTTACCTCTGCCCTATGCGCTAACTTAAGCGCAAAAGGAAAATGAATGAATGAATCTTCTGTAACATGCAATATCACTTGTTGTCCCACTTAATACTGATATGATAAATTGCCATTTGTATCCACAACTGTAATTGTGTTGCCTTCAACTGTCTTCGGCGACAGTACACGTGTAAAGTCATCACAACATAAGACGGGTAGATGTGTCGTCTTGCAGCATATATTAAACTGTCCTGCGAGGTTGTTCTTACACTTCAAAATATATAACTGTCCTCTAATTCAGTCCTCTAACTCTAACAGCCATCCTTTTTACTACAATATATACAATGGTCCTCTAAGTTAGTCATCATATTTACTTCAATGTACACAACTGTACTCTAATTGAGTTAGCCATCCTTAGACTTAAATGTACACAACTGTACTCTAATTGAGTTAGTCATCCTTAGACTTCAATGTACACAACTGTACTCTAATTGAGTTAGTCATCCTTAGACTTCAATGTACACAACTGTACTCTAATTGAGTTAGCCATCCTTAGACTTCAATGTACACAACTGTACTCTAATTGAGTTCGTCATCCTTAGACTTCAATGTACACAACTGTACTCTAATTGAGTTAGTCATCCTTAGACTTCAATGTACACAACTGTACTCTAATTGAGTTAGTCATCCTTAGACTTCAATGTACACAACTGTACTCTAATTGAGTTAGCCATCCTTAGACTTCAATGTACACAACTGTACTCTAATTGAGTTAGTCATCCTTAGACTTCAATGTACACAACTGTACTCTAATTGAGGTTGTCATCCTTAGACTTTAATATACACAACTGTGCTATAATTTAATCATCCATCCTTAGACTACAAACTGACCTCTAATTGAATTAGTCATCCTTAAAGGTAAGGTAAATATAGGACTTATGTTAGCAACCTGCCGTCGAGGATGATAGTAACTCTCCATGCGCTAAGACGCAGCAACTATTAGGTAGAGTAGCCAGCTCCCTTCCCTGCTGTGTTTACTTTCCAAACTCATGCATCAGTTACCCATTTACAGCTTTGCCGAATGAGGAATCGTTATGTCAGTGCGAGAAACTCACGTGCCGGATTTAGAATCCAAAATTCACAATTGTATTGTGTTACTAAGTTACCAGGCTATTCCTAATACTATCATAAACACTAATAGGTCCTATATTTTTTTTCTAGATAAGGAGCAACTCGGAAACATACTAAATAGGCCCCAAGAAATCATAGAAAGATGGACAAATTACTTCAATCAACTGTTAAACTTAAAGGGAGAAGAAAAGATTATAACAATAAATACAATAGAAGAAGACCTAGAACTATACATCCTGAAATCCAAAATTGAAGACGCAGTTAAATATGCACCAACCAACAAAAAACCAGGAATAGACGGCACACCGATAGAACTAATAAAAATTCTAGCAGCGACAGGTATAAAAGAGCTACACCTACTGTTCATTGTGATAGGGAAGACACAAAAGACACCACAGGAGTGGAATACAGCGGTGATTGTTCCCATCTGGAAGAAAACAGGCAGTAAGAGGGACTGCACTAAGTATAGAGGCATTTCACTCTTAAGCCACATAGGAAAAATCTTTAGCAAGATAATTGAGAGAAGGATACGCGCATATATAACCATACATAGGTCAACAACACACAATTGGGATTTCGGGGGAAAAAATAAAAGCTATACAGATGCAATCTTCGCCTTCAAACAGATTTCAGGAAGAGCGACATAACATAACCAAGACTTATATTTGGCTTTCGTGGACCAAGAGAAAGCTTTTAACAGAGTGGATAGAACACACCTATGGATAACACTACAGACATATGGAGTTCCCCAACATCTGATAAGCCTATGTCAGAGCATATACGCCAATAGTCAATGCTCAATAAGAACGAGCTCAAGTACATCTGATAATTTTCAAATTCACTCGGGAGTGAGACAGTGATGTGTACTATACCCCCATATTGTACATAAAATAAAATATATCATATTAGCAAAGTATCAAAGACAACGGAAGAAATCAGTCTGAATGATAACTTAAACGAACTACTATTTGCAGATAACCATGCACTAGTGGCAGCATCAGAAAAGCAACTACAAAGACCAATGGATAGATTACATCAAACATGCCAAACCTTTAACATGAAGATAAACATAGAACAGACCGAAGTAATGAAGATAGGAAGAACAGAAAGAAACACACACACACACACACATATATATATATTGAAAACAACAGACTTAAACAGTTGACAGAACTCACATACCTAGGAAGTAATATAACAACAGACGGCAAGAGCAGCAAAGAAATGCACAATAGATGTAGTAAAGCATACCAAGCCCTAAGGAAAATGACACCAGTCTTCACAAACAAAAACGTAGATTTAAACAACAAAATAACACTATTCATAACGATTATTATGCCACAGGTGCTACAACGCCAAATATGGACAACGATAACAAAAGACAAACGTAAACTTGTGACAACTGAAATGGCATGCTTACGCAGAATCCTAGGAATGTCGCTAAGAGACAAGGTGAGGAATGAGGACATCCGACAAAATACCGGCAACACCCCAATCTTGGAATGATATATTCTATTGATGTATGTAGAAACAACAGCTCAAATAGTTTGCAACATCAGCAGACTACCATCAGACAGCATACCACAGCAAGCTATGCTACACAGATACAGCGAAGGCAGACCTAGAGGCCGACCTCGAAAATGATGAACCACTGAAATAGAGGAGGCGACAGGGTCCACAGTATACTCAGTACTCAAGAGGGCCTTCTCCAGAAAACTCTTTTACCCCTGACGCTGAAACGCAACAAAGGGTTTAGCGAATAGATAGATAGATAAATAATGAGTGGTTTAACAGGATTTTCAGAATCTAGAGTGGATTTATTCCCTTTTTTTGGTTGGTATTATGAAGAATGTGTCTGTTCGGTGGTAGAACAGTTTCATGATTGTTTTAAATAACTAAAACAGGTGTCGGATAGTTGTGTGAATATTAAATAACTAAAACAGGTGTCGGATAGTTGTGTGAATATTAAATAACTAAAACAGGTGTCGGATAGTTGTGTGAATATTAAATAACTAAAACAGGTGTCGAATAGTTGTGTGAATATTAAATAACTAAAACAGGTGTCGGATAGTTGTGTGAATATTAAATAACTAAAACAGGTGTCGGATAGTTGTGTGAATATTAAATAACTAAAACAGGTGTCGGATAGTTGTGTGAATATTAAATAACTAAAACAGGTGTCGAATAGTTGTGTGAATATTAAATAACTAAAACAGGTGTCGGATAGTTGTGTGAATATTAAATAACTAAAACAGGTGTCGGATAGTTGCGTGAATATTAAATAACTAAAACAGGTGTCGAATAGTTGTGTGAATATTCCATAGGTTACTTGAATTTGCCGTTATGGATATATTGTTATGGATTTTCTTTCTAATCTTTAGATTGAATGATTTATTTCTTTGGGGCTGTCCATACATTACATCAGCATTTTTTGACCATTTTTTTTTTCCACCGTCACTGTCAGAAAAACTGTCAGTGATCTTAATTTTGTCCCCAAAAATCTTAATTTTCCCCTCCCACCCACGCATAATAATTTTTGCTGGAAAAGTACGGGAGAATACATGATTATTTTTTATTCTGATGGAGAAAATTCAAATAATTTAATAGGTATATTATACATTTTGTGTTGATGTCAATTTTTGTCAACCCCCACCTCTTTTTCAACAATTGTCAAACTTGTTCAGATCCCACCCCACCCCTAATTGTTGACGCAATTAATGAACATGCCTTTGTCTAGAAAGGTTTGCGTATGTGTATTGGCTCTTCTTATTCATCTAGATAGGTTTGCGTATGTGTATTGATTCTTCCTATTCATCTAGATAGGTTTGCGTATGTGTATTAGCTCTTCTTATTCATCTAGATAGGTTTGCGTATGTGTATTGATTCTTCCTATTCATCTAGATAGGTTTGCGTATGTGTACTGGTTCTTCTTGTTCTTCTACTATTGTGGTTCTTATTTTACATTATTTGTTGAAAATGTTGATGAAGTCGCACACACACTGGGCAGGACACATGGTCCGCATGAAAGATCATTGTCTACCAAAACATTGTTAAATGGAGAACTCCAGACTGGCACCAGCAAAGCCTGAGGACAGAAAAAGCGTTTTAATGACACTCTAAGACTTAACTGACTCATTTAAAAATAGACACAAATTCATGGGAGAATCTTGCACAACACAGATCTTATTGGCGTCGCAGAATCAAGTGCTGCAGCAGCTGCAAAGAGCCTCGGACTAGCTGCGCAACAAAAAAGCGCTAGAAGAAAGGCAAGGGCTGCTTAAAGTCCCACAGACTCCGCCTACACATGTTCAGAGTATGGTAGATAATTCCAAGCACGAATTGTGCTCATTAGTCACAGTCGTGCACACCCACAGACAACATCATCTTCATCATCATCCCAGTTGAACTGAATGGTCATCGTCGACTCCGATGGATGAAAAACATTTCGCATTATGACATGACGTTTATTTCAGCACAGATGGTGTGAACAATCACGATATTCCAGTTCATTACATCATGTCTTCTCGAATCCTCTATGTGCAGTTGTATTATACTTGTGAGTCCTATCCGTTAACAATATAAGACATATTGGCTAATAGAAAATCAATCTTCGTAATTGCTCGTTTGATTAGTCCTGTGATTTTCATTGACCGTCAAGGTATAATCGTTGTCACCAATGAAATTCACTGTATCGTCAATGAGTCATTCAGGAGGTTGATCAGTAGACCAAATTGGGTATTTTTGGGGACATCATGAGAAAATGGATCTTATCCACATCGTGACCACAGGTAATTCGTGACTCTTGGCGGTACAAGCCTTCTAGCAGAATTAATGCCGCTTTCATTAGGTACGTTTGTGATTATTGTCACACTTTTCATTGGTTACTATTTGTATACTTGGAGTACGTTTCGCTATGTCTGGCATGTGATTTATAGTATATAAATAGTGGCCAACAGAAAACACAGAAAAATCAAGAAAAAGAACTAATTGTGGCCTCATTATTTCAACTAAAAGGCCTGTATAGTCGAGAGCCACGAGTAAGTTGTAAACCACGATGGGTAGGCGACGACCACGACACATGATGCTTGGCATGTTAGCCTTGTGGCTAACATAAATATCGAAAATGATAGGCAGTACATGAGACAGCATGCTTAAACAGACACAGTAACCAACACCACACCCCCACGGATTAAAAGAGTTTGAAAATATGGCCTTCACTTTCACTGCAACCCGGAACCTTGGACAGCGCTTCAACAATTTAGTTCTGAAACATCGCATGGGAAACTCTGCCTGCCTACAGCAGGCCTCCATACGTTTCCTGGTTTTATCTTCCAGACCGGAAATAAGAACACTAGCAGTAACCATGGTAATCGATTTTCTCTGTTACTAGAAGTGGGGGCTGAGAATTTTCCACGAGACAGCGGTCTTAATGTGACAGTAAAAGGAAACTTAATTTCAAACAGGAAATTCTAACAAGCAAGAATGAACAACCACTAAGAGTAATGTTATTTCAATGGTGACGTTCAAAACACACAAACAACAAGAAAAGAGACATTATATTTATGTCGTAAATCAAACTTACACAGAGATCTCTCTAATACTAGAGTTAATTTATATAGAGAGGTGAATCCCATACTAGAGTTAATTTATATAGAGAGGTGAATCCCATACTAGAGTTAATTTATATAGAGAGGTGAATCCCACACTAGAGTTAATTTATATAGAGAGGTGAATCCCATACTAGAGTTAATTTATATAGAGAGGTGAATCCCATACTAGAGTTAATTTATATAGAGAGGTGAATCCCATACTAGAGTTAATTTATATAGAGAGGTGAATCCCATACTAGAGTTAACTTATAGAAAGATGTATCATATACTGAAGTTAATTTATAGATAGGTGTATCACATAATAAAATTAATTCATAGAGAAGTGTATCTGATACTAGAGTTAATTTAAAGAGAGATGTATCTCATATCAATGCTCATTTATAGAGAGGTTTATCTTATACTAAAATTAATTTATACAGAGTTATATCTCATACTATAGTTAATGTATAGAGAGAGGTATCCTATAATAGAGTCAATTTATAGAGAGATGAATTCTATAATAGTCAATGTATAGAGAGATGTATTCTATACTAGAGTTAATTTATAGAGAGGTGTATTTCATACAAGAGTTCATTTGTAGAGAGGCGTGTCTCGTACTAAAGCTAATTTATAGAGAGGTGTATCTGATACTAGAGTTTATAGAGAGGCATCTCATTCGAAAGCTAATTTATAGAGAGCGTATCTCATATCAAAATTAATTTTTAGAGATGTGTATCCCATACTGAAACTAGTCTATAAAGAGTTGTATATCATATTAGAGTTAATTTATACATAGGTGTATCCGATACAAGAGTTGTTTATAGAGATTTGTATCTGATACAAGAGTTATTTCTAGATAGGTGTATCTCATAATATCTCATATAGAGAGATATTATCTCCTATTATAGTGAATTTGTAGAGCAGTATATAAATGGAACTCCCGTATAGTTCATTTAAAAAGAAATGTCTTTCACACTAAAGTTTTTTTTAATAGAAATGTATTTAATATTTCACTTACTGCAGTTATAGATTGTTTGATGTTTGAGTTACTGCAACTATAGTTTGTTTGATGTTTGAGTTACTGCAACTATAGATTGTTTGATGTTTGAGTTACTGCAACTATAGATTGTTTGATGTTTGAGTTACTGCAACTATAGATTGTTTGATGTTTGAGTTACTGCAACTATAGATTGTTTGATGTTTGAGTTACTGCAACTATAGATTGTTTGATGTTTGAGTTACTGCAACTATAGATTGTTTGATGTTTGAGTTACTGCAACTATAGATTGTTTGATGTTTGAGTTACTGCAACTATAGATTGTTTGATGTTTGAGTTACTGCAACTATAGATTGTTTGATGTTTGAGTTACTGCAACTATAGATTGTTTGATGTTTGAGTTACTGCAACTATAGATTGTTTGATGTTTGAGTTACTGCAACTATAGATTGTTTGATGTTTGAGTTACTGCAACTATAGATTGTTTGATGTTTGAGTTACTGCAACTATAGATTGTTTGATGTTTGAGTTACTGCAACTATAGATTGTTTGATGTTTGAGTTACTGCAACTATAGATTGTTTGATGTTTGAGTTACTGCAACTATAGATTGTTTGATGTTTTCAGTTACTGCAAATATAGATTGTTTGATGTTTGAGTTACTGCAACTATAGATTGTTTGATGTTTTGAGTTACTGCAACTATAGATTGTTTGATGTTTTGAGTTACTGCAACTATAGATTGTTTGATGTTTTGAGTTACTGTAACTATAGATTGTTTGATGTTTGAGTTACTGCAACTATAGATTGTTTGATGTTTGAGTTACTGTAACTATAGATTGTTTGATGTTTGAGTTACTGTAACTATAGATTGTTTGATGTTTGAGTTACTGCAACTATAGATTGTTTGATGTTTGAGTTACTGTAACTATAGATTGTTTGATGTTTGAGTTACTGCAACTATAGATTGTTTGATGTTTGAGTTACTGCAACTATAGATTGTTTGATGTTTTGAGTTACTGCAACTATAGATTGTTTGATGTTTTGAGTTACTGCAACTATAGATTGTTTGATGTTTTGAGTTACTGCAACTATAGATTGTTTGATGTTTGAGTTACTGCAACTATAGATTGTTTGATGTTTTGAGTTACTGCAACTATAGATTGTTTGATGTTTTGAGTTACTGCAACTATAGATTGTTTGATGTTTGAGTTACTGCAACTATAGATTGTTTGATGTTTGAGTTACTGCAACTATAGATTGTTTGATGTTTGAGTTACTGTAACTATAGATGCTAAGAGTGAATCAAGTATATATGGGAATCAGTAAGATTAGAGGGGGACAAATAATCTTACACCGATGCCATATTGTCTACACTATATTACGAATATACTACCTGAAGGGGTGCAAAGGGAACGCACTTAGTTAGTACCCAGGGTTAGCAGATAACCAAGATCCCAAATGTACCTGTCTTACCTTTTGAGATGTTGATTTGTGATTTTAGATGTACCTGTGGAGGTAGCAGATAGAAAGAGATTTGGCTGCATAAGAGGCAGACAATATCTCCGACACCACCAGCACCAACAGGTACAGTGGCATTGTCAAAACACAGTGACGCTAGTCAGTCCAGTCCGAGCATAGGTGGACGGGCAATGAAATAATGCACGCATGGCGAGAGACGAAAAGAGAACATAATAAGTACAATGAAAGAGCAGCACAGCCCCAGGAAGCAGCGCTAACTGCAAATAGAAAGTGAAAACGTTCCACGGAAATCGGAATAACAAGCACTGTTAGCTCGAGACAAGCTTCTTGTTATCAGTGCTCCTTATGGGCAGAGACCAATACCCAGTCGTGGGCGCACGGCAAAGAAAGAAGACCTGGCTCAATTCTAATCTCGAGCCTTCCTATACCGGAAACATGCTCGCGGAGAGAAAGGGTTCCGTACCCGATGGGCCCATGCACAAACGGGACAACGAAGGCAGCGCTAGTCCAACTCTACTGTCGAGTTTTCCTATACCGTAAACATGCTTGCAGAAAGGGTTCAGTACCCGATAAACTAAGCACAATAGGCGACACGGTCATTCAGCTCGAGAACACACCTTGCTCCTAACTCGTGGTGAGACTCGGACTTGGACGAGGGGTTCACGATTCCAGTGAACGACACCTCGGCTTAGAAGGCGAAAGAGTCCAAGTCCAACTCTTTTGCCGAATTCTTCCTTCACCAGAACCAGGCTCGGGTAGGAGAATAAGTTCAGGACTCGATGTGCACAGGCACAGAACATCTAATTACACAAGGCAAGTTTACTGACGGTTGATGCTGAATTAAAATTCCACAGCACAGTTTCTACTTCCTTGATAATTAAATACACTTTCAATCACACTACAATAAATCAACACCCCCGGTCATCACACATTTTATTGACATAAGACGCTAACAATATAACGTTGACAATACACTAATAATTACGATTATCAAAATTACACAGGCATGTGGTTGCGTCTGTGGGTCTCACCAATGGCCCACTAGATATACCATCCATGCAACAGAAAACCTTAGTGGATGACATTCCGTTATATTGAGGTGATCTTCTTATAGAAGCTGCATGTCATCTATACATTTATGATTTTGTTTTGTTGTTGAAATGTTTTTCATGTTTGCCTGAATATATATGTATGCACCCTCTGTGGTTGGGAGGGAGCCAGAGATGTACTGTGCAGCACTGAGGAGGAGGAAACTGACATCACTGTTTTTCCTATGGCTGAGGCCCATTATAGAGGCACAGTGACTCAGGACGTGACAATCCTTTTGACTTGAACATTTGGTTGCATGCCTGGAGCAATAGAGAAGTTCGGCATAACCAGTAGTCAATTGGTGGCGGGGAATGAGCACAGCGAACCCTATCTTGGCTACAGTGGCTAGGAGCATTGCATAGGTTGAAACCTACCTTCCTGGAGGTGTGATAGTTATTCTCTGGCTCTGTCCCGGGGTGGGCTGAAAATCCACAGAATTCCCAGAAATATAATGCCATCTAATGGCATTGGGTCAAAGAGCATGAGCCCATGGACCGCTGGATCAGCAACCAACCAACCATCAAAAATACACATCTCTTGCCAAGCATTTACAATATAGTTCCATATAGTTACAACGCTTCATTTAATCTAATATTCATTTTAAAAAACTACATGGAATACACAACACACAACATGGACTAAATTTAATATGCTGTTCCGCGCAAAATACAAAAGATCAATAAATATAAACAGGCCGCTGTATACTGCATCTGCTATAAAATATAAATCTGTAGTTTAGTACAGGGAATGAAACGTTACGTTCACCTAATGTTTATAAAAGAAATGCGTTCAGAGCACTCACATCTGCAATGAATGCTCAATAGGCAGCTCTATGCAGAGTACAACACACTTCATCAATATGATATTAAATAGTCAGGGGACAACACAGAATCAATTACTATTTCGGACCTTCTTCATGTTTTGCTCCAAAGCATGTGATAGTGACCAATATCATTAACTCACAAACAACACAATGTCTTCCGTATCCCCGTGACAATACACAGAAGTATCACTATCACCTCATATCCCCTCGTGACAGCACACAACATTTTTACTACCAAGTTTCTCGTGACAACTCACAACATTTTTACTATCAAGTCCCTCGTGACAACTCACAACATTTTTACTATCAAGTCCGTCGTGACAACTCACAACATTTTACTATCAAGTCCCTCGTGACAACTCACAACATTTTTACTATCAAGTCCCTCGTGACAACTCACAACATTTTCACTATCAAGTCCCTCGTGACAGCACACAACATTTTTACTATCAAGTCCCTCGTGACAACTCACAACATTTTTACTATTAAGTCCCTCGTGACAACTCACAACATTTTCACTATCAAGTCCCTCGTGACAGCACACAACATTTTTACTATCAAGTCCCTCGTGACAACACACAACATTTTTACTATCAAGTCCCTCGTGACAACACACAACATTTTTACTATCAAGTCCCTCGTGACAACTCACAACATTTTCACTATATTCTCATGTTCTCTAATCACTCTCACCATAATATTATAAACATACTCTTTAACTGGGTGGTTGGTTAGTTGCTGATCCAGCGATCCATGGGTTCACACCGTTTGACCCAATGTCATTAAAATAGATTATATTGCTGAGAAGTACTCTTTAACTAACCCCCCTCCCCGACTCGTCTTCATTCTTACCATCCCTGTTCCCACACGTCTTTTGTTTCCACACTAACATTACTGAACCACCAAGGAAACTGCTCTGTGTCTATGTTCATCCACACACTCACATTTCTAAATAGCACAAGAAACTGCTATGTGTCTATGTTCATCCACACACCCACATTTCTAAATAGCACAAGAAACTGCTATGTGTCTATGTTCATCCACACACCCACATTTCTAAATAGCACAAGAAACTGCTATGTGTCTATGTTCATCAACACACCCACATTTCTAAATAGCACAAGAAATTGCTATGTGTCTATGTTCATCCAGATACCCACATTTCTAAATAGCACAAGAAACTGATCTGTGTTATATTCTCAGACACACTAAAATAATGTCTACAGCGAAAAATTTCTAAAGTAAATTCCTCGTCACATTTGTCAACTGTGACACATCAGATACTTGCTAGCTGTTTACGTGAAGTCAGTATTGAGAGCAAATTCTCAATTAGGAATAAGATCTGCCGAGAACTTTATTTAATTGTCTGGTCTCATGAACTAGAGAGTTTTCAGAGCCTGGGAAATGTTCATCGATCAGTCATAGCAAATTTCTATTTTGCCGTTCACGTTTGTTTTCAGAATTCATATTTTTGGGAGCTTTCTAGTTGATAATTTTATAGTGATGTAGAGGCAAAAATTTAGCCTCGAACATAGTTTTATAGTGATGTAGAGGCAAAAATATAGCCTCGAGGATAATTTTATAGTGATGTAGAGGCAAAAATATAGCCTCGAGGATAATTTTATAGTGATGTAGAGGCAAAATATAGCCTCGAGGATTATCTATTTCATTGTATTATACTTGTCTATTTTATTATCGAAGATTATCAGTTCCTGATATCGACGCCAGTATAGACGGAAATGTGTATACCAAGTGTCATGTCATGTGACGTATTCTCTCCAGAACGTTGTCTTCTCAGTGAACTCCCTGAACCCTTCTCTGTCTTGAGCGATGCGGCTTGCATTTTCCAACGACGTATTCATGTTATCTTTAATGTCGTCAGTCCATCGTTCTCTTGATCTGCCTTTCCTCCTCCGCCCAGGTTCTCCGCCCTCCATTATTTGTCTTTCTAAACAATTGTGTCTCGGTATATGACCAAACAGGTGTAGTTTTCTTTTTGCTATTGTGTTTAGTAACCAACACTCTGGAATCTTCAATGTATTTATAATATCTGAATTTCTCTTTTTTTTCCTTCCATGATATATACCAAGTATGTATACTAAAAATAGCCAAGGCGACTCAGCGTATATAAATAATGTACAACGAAAATCACTACAATAAAAGGAAACATACGAGTGACGGCCTAATTAATTATGTGCATAGGTCTTCTACTGTCATTGGTCTCGCTCGAGCATAGCTGTTATACTCCTTTGAGACCGCAAGTGGAAGGTTTAACGGCTTCATAAGTGGCCTCACTAGACCATCCACCGTGCAACAGCAAACTCCTATCGGATGGCATGTTTATAAAATGAGACTGTTCTCTTGTGGCATCCAACTACCCTTCATATGTACAATTATGTGTTATCCTCTAAGAGTGGGAGGCTGTACACCCATAAAAGTTAGTCTACTGTGTGTGAAATAGAACTCTGGAGAAACCATCCCATTATTTAAAGTTCGTCTACTGTGTGTGAAATAAAATTCCGGAGAAACCACCCCATTATTTAAAGTTTGTCTACTGTGTGTGAAATAAAATTCCGGAGAAACCACCCCATTACTAAAAGAATAGAAGGGATATACTTATTCTAATCTCTGGGGATCGAAATACACAAAATGAAGATACTCCGAAAAACCGATGTATGATTTTTCTGGCTCATTGTGCAAACAAAATGGCGACAACTCACCGCTATTTGCTGTAAATCTAGTAGGAGAATCGTTATGATACAAGAGAGATCCAGTGAGAACATAAGCACGAATAACGTAAATACATTTTGTAAAACAAACTCTTCATCTAGTTGGGCAAGTAGGTTCGTGTTGCCCTTTTTTGTAGATATCTAACGTGTATGATACTATCACCGGTACGCATGCGGTTGCGATTGTGGGTCTCACCACTGGCCCACTAGACAAACAAGCCATGCAACAGAAAATCTTAGTAGATGACATGCAGTTATATTGAGGTTATCTTCTTATAGAAGCTTCATTGTACGCCATCTATACAAATATGCTTCCCATGCTTTTATTTTGTTGTTGCAATGTGTTTAATGTTTACTTGAATATATGTATACACCCTCTGTGGTTGGGAGGGAGTCAGAGATGTACTGTGCAGCACTGGGGAGGAGGAAACTGACAGCACTGTGTTTTCCTATGGCTGAGACCCATCATAGAAGCACAGTGACTCAGGATGTGACAATCCTTTTGAATTGAACATTTGGTTGCATGCCTGAAGCAACAGAGAAGTTCGGCATAACCAGTAGTCAATTGGTGGTGGGGAATTAGCACAATGAACTATATCTTGGCTACAGTGGCTTGGAGTAGTACATAGGTTGAAACCTACCTTCCCGAAGGTGTGATAGTTATTCCCTGGCTCTGGCTCGAGGTGGGCCGAAAATTCACAGACTTCACATCAATATAATGCTATTTAATGTCATTGGATCAAAGGGCATGAGCACATGGACAGATGGATCAGCAACTAACCAACCAATAATACTATCACTGGTCCTTGCTTCAAGTATGAAAATAATGATAATTTTAGGTATAGATTCTTCATGAAAATAATGTGTATACATGCTAGATGAAAATAATGGCAGTCTTGGGTATATATTATAGATGAAAATAATGAAATTCTTGTGTATAGATTCTAAATTAAAATAATGACAGTCTTGGGTATAGCTTATAGATGAAAATAATGGTAGTCTTGGGTTTAGCTTATAGATGAAGATAATGGTAGTCATGGGCAGAGATTTTAGATGAAAATAATGACAATATTGGGTATAGGTTCTTGATGAAAATAATGGCAATTTTAGGTATAGATTTTAAATGAAAATAATTACAGTCTTGGGTATAGTTCTAGATGAATATAATCAAAATCTTGTAGTAGATTCTAAATGAAAATAATGAATCTTGTGTATAGATTCTAGATAAGAATAGAATACGCCTTACAAAGAGTAAACTAGTGTTTACATGATTTTCTCCACAAACCACAGGAGAAATCTATAGATGAGCCTGCCTCAAACAGGTACATTAGACAATAAATTGATCAGATCTAGAGATATAAATTGTCTAAAATTTCACACAGCAATATCATTATAAGCAGCAAGACTTTCTTAACCTTCGTCACGACCTATTTCAACTTGAAAAGTAGGAAGATAAGATGCATGAGATTAGGGAACTTTGAGACAAGATCTGATGAAGTATAAACGGATTAGGTTTATAAACTGACATTGTGAGGCATGCCAGAACGAGGGACTTATAGGATACTGCTAACAAACCGTAGACACAGCTCAACAGCTTGGACACAGCTATAGTTGACCAAATTTAACATCAAACAAATGTGCTAGTTTGTTTTATATCGTTTGGTGGAGCAACATCAATGAAGTATGTGAGAGAATGATCTATTGTTATGTCAGACAACATCAAATATCAAACAAGTATATGAGAGAATGTTCTATTCTTATATGAGACAACATCAAATATCCAACAAACATACGAGAGAATAACAAAAATACTTCTCAGAACCATCATGAAGAGAGTGAGAAACAAAATAAAAACAGAAATAAGTCAAGAACAATGTGGCTTCGTAAAAGGTAAAGGTACCAATAATGCTATATAGATATTGAGAAAAATAAAAAAGAGGTCTGAAGAGGTTAACACAGACCTGTACCTCTGTTTATAGACTACACAAACACAGACCTGTACCTCTGTTTATAGACTACACAAACACAGACCTGTACCTCTGTTTATAGACTACACAAACACAGACCCTGTACCTCTTGTTTATAGACTACACAAACACAGACCTGTACCTCTGTTTATAGACTACACAAACACAGACCCTGTACCTCTTGTTTATAGACTACACAAACACAGACCTGTACCTCTGTTTATAGACTACACAAACACAGACCTGTACCTCTGTTTATAGACTACACAAACACAGACCTGTACCTCTGTTTATAGACTACACAAACACAGACCTGTACCTCTTGTTTATAGACTACACAAACACAGACCCTGTACCTCTTGTTTATAGACTACACAAACACAGACCTGTACCTCTGTTTATAGACTACACAAACACAGACCTGTACCTCTTGTTTATAGACTACACAAACACAGACCCTGTACCTCTTGTTTATAGACTACACAAACACTGACCCTGTACCTCTGTTTATAGACTACACAAACACTGACCCTGTACCTCTGTTTATAGACTACACAAACGCATTGATAAAGTTAAATATAGTGAAGTTATACACATGCGAGAGAATTAGGCCATAGACAGTAAGGATTTAAGAATCATCAAAAACATGTACTGACAACATATAGCAGCAATAAGAGTAGGAAATCAATTTGTCCATTCCAACAAATAAAACAAGGAGTTAGACAGGAACGTGTACTTTCACCAGAGGTAAATGCAAATAATGTAAATAGGTTACCAGAAAACTGTCAATATAAAATAATAAAATATAGAAAATAACAATAAAACACAGAACAAATACAATTGTCAACCTGTCGGCCCAATTGGGACTTTATCAAGACAACAAAAACAGTTAAGAACACAAAACCATAACGAATTTAACAAAATTGGCTGGGAGAATGATTTTTTCTCACCAGAAAATCATCACCCAGTGACAAATCGAACGCAACACAATATTAATACGAAGTGCATATTGATGCGTTCAATATGTATAAATTATGAAATACTAAAAGACACAAGATGCAAAACTAAAGATAGGGGACACCAAATAGCATTGCCAAGGACGGGGTGGGGGTTAGTGGGGAACGAGAGATAAAAGGGGAAAGGATAGAAGAAAGATAGTGCACGCAGGAGCGGGGGGGGCTACAAATAGATACAGGGAACATAGAAATGTGTAAAGAAGAATAGCATTTGACAGTATAGGATAGATAACGAAATATCAATCAATCAATCAATAAAACCCATAACCCTTCAGGGTCGTAGGGGTACCACATTGGAAGCTTCAGCACACAGAGTATAACGAAATATATACACATCCAAATACAAATATGTATACATTCTATTTGATAATCATAGATAACTATAAATATAAGCACATATACGTACAAATATCAAGACATATATAAAAGTATATACTGATATCACAGCACACATTGGAATACAGAGAAATACATGTATATAGGTAACTTCACACATAACAACAACATATAAATATATATATATATATGTGGATATATAAATATATACACATGCATAAGCTTAACAATATATATACAAACATACATACCAATACAAGCATACTAAGAACACACACAAGGATATATCTAACATGAGCAATACATAGATATAAGAAAGATACCCACACAACATGCACAAACATTTAAATGTACCCAAACACGAGCAATGGCTCAAACTTTCACCAGACCTGTTCTCTTAATACGGTTAGACATAATGCGTGCAATAGTTTATATCATAGGAATATTAGTGGGAGGACATAACATAAATAATTTAAGATATGCGGATGGCACTGTTCTGATTGCTAAAAGTGAGGTAGACCTTCAAGAATTAATTAATGTAGTAGTGACAGAATGTAAAGATAAAGGTCTCTTCCTAAATATCCAAAAAACAGAAGTAATCATTATTTTAAAGAAACAAAACACCAATGCTTGCAAGATCAAAGTGAATGATATAGTACTAAAACACGTCCACCAATTCAAGTATTTAGGTACATCGATTACAGAAATGGAAGAGGTTCAACAGAAATCAGAAGCAGAATAAGGTAGATAAAAACAACATTCAGAAAAATGAAAAATATATTGTGTAATATGACCTTGTCATTAGAGGTGAGGAAGAGAGTTCTTCAGTGATATATAACTCCTATACTGCATACGAATGCGAGTCTTGGACAATAAATAAACAGGAAAGTGGGAAATTAGAGGCAGTAGAATGCTGAGAATACCATGGAGATTGTCCGGAAAACTAATGTGCGGGTGTTGAAAGGGTCAAATGCGAGACGGAGCTTAATCAATAATATAAGGAAAAAAAGGTAGTCTTCATTTTTGGTCATGTTATGAGACAAGGAGGTTCGTAGAAAATAGTCAGAACATGCATGATTAAAGGAAACAGAGATATAGAGTGACGGGACGTGAGAAAATATTAGGTAGTTTTAGTATTTGTATATTAGTAGTAAAACAAACTACTATTTGCAGATGATCAAGTACTATTGGCATCATCAGAAGAACTACAAAGACAAATAGATAGGTTACATCCAACATGTCATACCTTTAACATAAAGATAAATATAGAAAAGACTGAAGTAATGAAGATAGGACGAACAGAAAGAAACACCAATATATATATATATTGAAAACAACAGACTTAACCAAGTAACAAAATTCTCATACCTAGGAAGTAATATAACAACAGACGGCTAAGGCAGTAAAGAAATACACAATAGATGTAGTAAAGCATACCACTCCCTAGGGCAAATGACACCAATCTTCAGAAACAAACACACAGATTTAAACACCAAAATAACACTATTCAAAACGATTATTATGCCAAGCTGTGCTACTCATGCTAAACATGGACAACGACAGCGCAAGACAAACGTAAACTTGTAACAGCTGAAATGGTATGCTTACGCAGAATCCTAGGAATATCGTTAAGAGACAGGGTGAGGACTGAGGACATCCGACAAAAAACCGGCACCACTCCAATCTTGGAATACATCAAGAGACAACAGATCAAATGGTTTGCCCACATCAGCAGACTACCATCAGACATCATACCACAGCAAGCTATGCTACACAGATACAGCGACGGCAGACCTAGAGGCCGACCACGAAACCGATGAAATACCGAAATAAAAGATGCGATAAATTCCACAATATACTCAGCACACAAGTGGGCCGTCTCCAGAAAACTCTTCTACCCCTGACACCGAAAGGCAACAAAGGGTTTCAGTGAATAGATAGATAGAACAACCTGGCACAACAAGGAAACAACGATAACCCTGATACATAATACTGGAGATAGAGAGCTGATGTGGAGAGCTATGATCGCCTACGCCAGCCGGCACGACAACTGATGATGATACTATGAAGTAATGTTCTATTGTTATGTGAGACAATATCGAATATAAAACACGTATATGAGAGACTGTTCTATTGTTATGTGAGACAATATCGAATATAAAACAAGTATATGAGAGACTGTTCTATTGTTATGTGAGACAATATCGAATATAAAACACGTATATGAAAGACTGCTCTACTGTTATGTGAGATAACATCGAATATAAAACAAGTATATGAGAGACTGTTCTATTGTTATGTGATACAATATCGAATATAAAACAAGTATATGAAAGACTGCTCTACTGTTATGTGATACAACATCGAATATAAAACAAGTATATGAAAGACTGTTCTACTGTTATGTGAGATAACATCGAATATATGAGAGACTTTTCTATTGTTATGTGAGATAACATCGAATATAAAACAAGTATATGAAAGACTGTTCTATTATTATGTGTGATAAACAATGCTGAATGCGTTTTTTTAATTATGTAATGAAGTTGGAAAAGGCAAAGCCCTCTCACATTCAGTTGGTATCCGGGGGTATACCTTCAAGTATTCGAAAGAAGACAACTTTTCCAAGATCTACAAGATAATTAGATCGCAGTGCTCAGTGGTTTTATGAATATGAAGTATTGGTTAACCCCCAAAAAAGCTATGACGTGGTTTTCTGTGAATGGTTTCTGTTCGTTCTCAAACTCCCACAAAAAGCTCCTTATGGCAAGACAATACTACTTACGTAAAACACAAGATCGTTTAGCTTTACACTGAACGCAGAGGATCAGACTATAGGGTAAAGGTATTAAAGAAATACCCACATCACCCAACGTCAAGTCTGAGAAAGTTTTCTAGTGTTGTATCTTAAGATGTAAAACAAATAAAGAGGTGCTAAAGACACTTAATATGAAGAAAGAACTACTAAGAGAAATAAAGATCAGGCAAATAAAATACTTTGGACACATTAAAAGACATGACACCCTATTGAAGACCTTACTTGAGGGTATAGTCAAAGGGAAGCGAGCACGAGTTAGGCAGAGATACAAGTGGGAGAGTAACATTACACGATGGACAGGTTACAGTCTAGCAGAGTGCACCACCAAGACAAGAGACAGGAGATGTTGGAGATACGTTGCAGCCAACCTTCGTTGCGGAGACGGCACTTGATGATGATGATGATCTTAAGATGTCAAATCTGAACTAGTTTTCTATTGGTATTTTATTAGACGCCGAACAAGTTTTCTATTGTTATGTCAGCCATCAAGTCTGAGTGAGCTTTCTATTGCTGTATCATCAGACAACCAAGTCTGAACGAGTTTTCTATTAGTATGTCATTAGGCGTCAAGTCTGGGCGATTTTCTATTGGTATGTCATCATACGTCAAGTCTGATAGATTTTTACATCGATATGTGATCAGACGTTAAAATATGGGTGAGTATTCTACTGTTACGTCATTATTCATCTAGTTTGACTAACTTTTTATTATTGTGTAACAATACGTCAAATTTGAGGACAAAATTGATCACAAATTGTGCAGATAAAAGGCAGCTGTTCACAAATGAGTTCTTAAACAATATCAATACAAGTAGACACAGACAATTCAAACTATTATGATAATGATGAAACGAGCTAATAACTCTACACTGAGTGCTTGAACAAGCAAAATTAAACAGCCACAGATCATTGGAAAAAAATGCACGAATAAAAACATCTGCTTACCTATTGGAATAGTCTGTCTGTATGCCAGTGTCAGAGTCAGGCAGGTCAGGACACTTAAAACAATGTTGCGCATGGCGTCAACTGTTACGGATAAATGGTTTAGCAGCTTCCTGGCATTATCCTCATCAAACGTTTTGATTGTATCATTTCTGTGAAGTCGTTTTGATAGATTCAGAGTTCTATAATTTCTGTGAAGTCGTCTTGATAGATTCAGGGTTCTATAATTTCTGTGAAGTCGTCTTGATAGCTTCAGAGTTTTATAATTTCTGTGAAGTCGTCTTGATAGCTTCAGAGTTCTATAATTTCGGTGAAGTCGATAGCTTCAGAGTTCTATAATTTCTGTGAAGTCGTCCTACTGAACCTTAATAAGATGACAAAATGAAATGGAAACAATAATCTACATGGCACATTTGAACATGGAAGCCTATATGACATTCGCAATAAAAATAAAATATCGGCATTAAAAATTAAATGTTATAAAACGTTTTAAGAATATGATGGACAGAAAGACGAACGTTCGCAAAGACCTGAACATAGACGAAGACTGGCCCCTCAAAATTATCATAAAATGCAAGCTAGCATATTGTGAACGTATAAACAGTTACAATGGTTTAGACAGATTAAATAATAAACTGTTCAAGGATATCCGACAAGATGGAGAGTAACGCAAAATAAGCCATAATAGCTATGATACGGTATTAATGTCACTGATGGATAATATCACTAATATATAGCAAAAACAAATAAATGTGCATCAATGTCAATGAGAAACAAGGCATTTTTACGTTACGGTCCAATAGGGATATCCATAAAAAAAACAACCACGAACTAGAAGTAAACAAACAATAAGATGGTCTCAGTAGGGGAATGATGGCTAAGTTTAATTTTTAAAAATAAAGAAATCATATATATATATATATATATATATATATATATATATATATATATATATATATATATATATATATATATATATATAGTGCATAGATATATAAACATGATTATGCTGTTCCTCCTTCGCAAACAAAGACGAGTATGATTTGAAAAACACTAAAAATGTGGTGAACAAATACCTGGAAAAAAATTGTAATTGTTTAAGTTGGTTTGAGTTTGTGAGTTCATAGATGCCCAATGTGCCCGATTCGTACCAGGAAAGTTCTATTTCAATGTATACAGGCGTGCAGAGGGTCCCGAGTAGGAGAGTTTCTGGATTTGTCCTTCCGCTTCCGTCGCTTGTAAATTTCCCGCATTGTCTCTCTTCAAATTTAGTGATGCCAGCAATGATAAGGGTCTGCCAAGCTGAGCGATCACGGGTTGTAGTCTCCCAGCAGCTAGTATTTATGCTGCAGTGCTGGAGATAGTTCTTTATGTGTTCCACGAAGTGCCTTTTCTGCTCTCTGCTTGAACGTTTACTATCGCACAGCTCCCCATTGACTAATCTCTTTGTTAGACGCTTGTCTGGCATGCGAACGATGTAGTCAGTCCAGTGGAGTTACTTAGAAGAGCATGGATGCTTTGCATATGAGATGTTTGAAGGATTTCCATATCTGATACTCAATCCTGCCAACATACTCCCACGAGGTTTCTTGGGTGAGAATGAAAGCCCTTACTTGCGCGATGAAAATTGGATTAAAGTGAGGGAGAGTTGCATAATGTCCACAGACTCACTCTCTCGCCCCTATACATATGGTGTCAGTGGCAAGACGACTGAGTGTGTGTCGGGGTTCAGTAGATGACCAGGGTTTCTTACTGTATCACCGTGCTCTTTGACGCTCTACGAAGCTAGCTGAATGACGCCTTTCTGTCCAGGGACCCATATTAGTTGAGCTCCTTTGCGCAGTCCGCCGCATCCAGACTTACATGTTGGACAGGACTTGGGCCCATAAATCAGAAGCTATGGGCACAGATCCCATTTGCAGCCTTCACTTATTTTAAACGCCGAAGCGGTTTCGGAAATGTGGTTACTGTTGCATGCGGATAGCGATTATGAACCACTAGTGAGGGCTAGATAGAAAAATAGTTGGAGGAGAGTGTGGGCTATTAGCACTTGAAGACGCCCCTATTCTATCCAAGGATCACTATGGCCGTCAAACGTGACTTGATGTTTCTCCGCATCTGCAAAAATTTTCAGAATGAAAACTTTGCTCATATGATTAGGCGCATTTAATACTCATAAAAACCTGGAATATGGTTCAGCTGCGTGGTTTCCTGCATCAAACACCACATTACAAGATCTAGATAAAGTGCAAAACCAGGCACTTAAAATAATGTTGGGAGCAATGAAATCAACACCCATAGCAGAGATGCAGAAAATGGGAAGAATGCAAACACTTGGCGAACGCAGAGACACAAAAGTACTAATTCAAGCAGAAAAGTTTCAGTGTATGTCAAGTCATCCAATGAAGGAAAGATTCCAAAACCTACCAATGGGGCGACTGAAAAGAAGCAGCTTTATCCATCAAGCTAAACGACTACGTAGACAACTTGTAGAATTGTCGTACCAGTATAGGGTAACCATGCAGTGGATACCCTCTCACTGTGGAATACCAGGAAATGAAAAAGCAGACCAACTGGCTAAGGAAGGTGCTGCCGAAGACCAAACAGATATACCAATCACGTACCATCAGAAAAAAATAGATGATCAAGTCAATAAGAAAGTCACAAACACCAACACAAGATGATTATAACATTATGAACAGATCAGAACAAGTTCTAATTCTACGTCTCAGAACAGGACACAACCGACTCCGCAGTCACATGTATACAAAGTTCAAGAGTGGCAACACGGATATGTGTACATGTGGACAGGCAGTACAGAGTGCCAAACATATACTTTCAAGAGTGTTCCTAGTATGAAACGCTGAGGCAGAGATATTGGCCAGAGGAATCAACATTGGAATCAAAGATCTATGGGCCCTATATGAACTACAAAAACAGTGAGTTTTATTCAGGAGAAAGAATTACAGATATAGACATGGTTCTAGTGAACGAAAGAATGAGAAGAATACACAAAATCACACACAAAAGAATGCCTGCAGGCAGATTTGTGTGTGTATGTATTCATGTGTGATCCCATGTGTGGGTGTGTGTGTGGAAGCATTTACATATCTATATGCGTATTAATGATGAAAAATTAAATCAATCGGATAAAGTCAAGCATCTTGGAAGCATTTTAACATCAGATGGCAGGTGCTTCAACGAGATCAAGAACAGGATAGCTCATGCCAAATCAATATTTCAAACAATTGGAAACATTGAATGCAATAGAGTAATATCAATGCATACACGAGTTCGAGTGCTAGGATGTTATATTAAGCCAATCATTCTTTATGGAAGCGAGGCATAAACAGTAACAAAAAGTGATCAAGATAAGCTTGAGGCAACTGAGATGGATTTTTTTTTTAAAGAACAATGATGGAAACTCTAAGGACAACCGAGAAAACTATTAAAGAAGTTCTCAGAGATGCTGGAGTAAAACGACAAATTATAGCGAAAATTAGAAACAGACAATCAAGATTTTAGGGCACATAATGAGAAAAGTAAAACTTGAACATTTAGTAATCACCGGATAGATTAAACAGAAGAAACAGAGTAAGATAAAGAGAGCAAATTCAGTATAGGTTCAGTATAGGTTCAAATTCAGTATAGGTTCAGTATATGTTCAAATTCAGTATAGGTTCAAATTCAGTATAGGTTCAAATTCAGTATATGTTCAGTATAGGTTCAAATTGAGTATAGGTTCAAATTCAGTATAGGTTCAGTATAGGTTCAATTCAGTATAGGTTCAGTATAGGTTCAAATTCAGTATAGGTTCAAATTCAGTATAGGTTCAAATTCAGTATCTGTTCAGTATAGGTTCAAATTCAGTAAAGGTTCAGTATAGGTTCAAATTCAGTATAGGTTCAAATTCAGTATAGGTTCAGTATAGGTTCAAATTAAGTATAGGTTCAGTATAGGTTCAAATTCAGTATAGGTTCAAATTCAGTATAGGTTCAAATTCAGTATAGGTTCAGTATAGGTTCAAATTCAGTATAAACTCTGCCACAAATAGAAGTCACCAACTGAACTTATTAATAATACAAGAGACTAAGAGTTGTGGAGAAGCATGATCGTCTAGGCCACTCGACATGACACTTGATTGATTGATGCTTGTACATATCTGTGTGAGCATCATTCATACAACTATGTAATGACATTTGTATTTGTACTTGTATATGTATATATATATATATACACACATATACTGCAACAGTGTTATTGTCTTTCATTTTTATTAAGAGTCGTACGTTAGTATCCGTAAGGATAAAATTATGAGAATACAATGAGAGGGCAGCACATCATCAGATGACTGCCCCACGTGCTAATAGAGCATGAAAATATTACACGGAAATTATAAGCAAAGTCTTGTTCAGCTCGAGGAAATCAGAACTTAAGTCTTGTTCAGCTCGAGGAAATCAGAACTAAAGTCTTGTGTTCAGCTAGGGAAATCAGAAATAAAGTCATGTTCAGCTCCAGAACAAGCTTCTAGTCCCTGGTGCTACTAAATATGTGTAGAGACTCAGACATGGACTATGGTTCATGATGTTAGTGAATGACACCTCCGCTGAAAGGTTCGAACGAACCCGGGTCCAGCTCTGCCGTCGAAGCTATTCTAAACAAGAGGCCAAATGTAGTGTCGACACACATCTATCGCCTGGCGACAGATAAGAAGGCTGCCACACGCTATGGTAACCAACCCTAATTAAAGACATGCCGAAAACGGTTGTGCTGGCCTTCCCGTGATGCAAATAACGCAGCTATGTTGTATATTGTCTGCACTACGTACTTCACCCTCCCTGGCGGAAATCACAAGAAATTTCATATTGGTTAACAGCGAGCGAACGTAGAACAAGAAAATAGTCTTTCTTTTTCTTTTTCCGTGCTCAGTATTCTTTTCATCTTGCTAGATCTTTTGGTCAGTGTCCAGTCCAGGACGAAACTTTTAATATTCTCAGGTCAGAGTTGGTTGCCGAAATTTTTATTTCAATTTTTTTTAAAAGTATTTGGGGGGGGGGGGTGGGGGGGGGGGGGGAGAAAGTCCGAAAATCACGCAATCAACACCTGATTAGAACTCTGAGTCTACTTACACTGGAATGACTGCAAGATTGGAGCACTTACGGGAGTGTACCGCGTGATGTGATGCTAGTTTCTAATCAAGAAACGTTTTTGCCTCCGATCAGTTCAATGTTCCCATGCCTTGCAGTTCTTTAAATCTGAACAGTCTCGGAGTATGTATTAGAGAGTATGTATTCTTGTTGCAAATTGACATTCATTTGTGTGAGCTGCCGGGATCCAGTGCAGGCGTACACTGTAATCTGCTGCGACCAGTTTAGTTCGTACGATGTAGGTCTGTTGTTGCCTATGTATTTGATGTACGCGGTCTATTTTCTGATTAATATCGATATCTTTCTTCCAGGGTTGTGTATATTGGTTACCGATTAGTGTTTTGACCTCACTGTGCGGCAGAGAATAGCTGAATTGTTTCATTTTGCCTCCAACCTTTGCCAGGGCATCAGGGCTCTCTCATTTCCCACATTTGGCAGCCATTATAAAATTTTGGTTTCATTTTCCTGAATAATTGTCAATTCTAGTCTAATTTTGCGCATTATGCTTTCATTTTTTTAAATTAATTTTTTTGTTTGCGTTATAGTGGATGCTGCATGTGACTCTGGTAGAGCAGAAATCCACCAGAAAGTGGGCACAATATATGACTATGGTGGAGCAGAAATCCACCAGAAAGTGGGCACAATATATGACTATGGTGGAGCAGAAATCCACCAGAAAGTGGATTCTGTATCTCACTCTGGTATAGCAGAAACAAACCAGAAAGGTTGATTCCTTATGAAGAAACTATATTGCACAAGTTGGGAGGCAGAGACAAACAGCAGCATACTTATTAATGTATACACAATAATATTCAGATAGAATACGGGATGACAGCATGGGAACAGCATCCAAAACAAATACAGAATGACTACAGAAAGCCAACAATGCATGTATCACAATGATCACAGGGAGTTTCAATCAATTAAAAAATATCTAAACATTCGGTCACTCGAGAACAGACACACATTAAGAGTACTCTTACACAGACAGAAGCTGATTCGTATACCAAACCGTCCAATGCCTTAAATGCAATGGCTACACCAAAAACAGATTGCACAGAACCGATTTATGCTAAATATCAAAACCACTATATAGTCAACAAGAAGATATATTTCCCAATGAACGCAAAAAATTGTAAATGCTCTCTTGTTTTGAGTAACCAATTTACAGTCCAAAATAAAATTATATTTTCAAAGAAGTCCCTAGCATATTCAACAGAGAAGACCTGACCCCACATCAGCTAAAGTCTCTGAAACAGAAAGTTATTGAAAATAAATATAAATCCAAAATATGCACACTTGACGGGTCGGAATAGGGAGCTATCAATAGTGGAGGAGTTGGTGTCTTCGAAGGATATAACACTGGAAAGACTCTTAGTAAAGCGGTCCTGACAGGATATAAATGCTCGAACATATGGACAGAAACTGAGGCACTCCTCCAGACACTGAAAGCTCTTACAGAGACAGAACAGATAACAACTAGAGCAGTAATATTCACGTGGGCTGAAGATTGTTATTAGATAATATATCTGAATTTGATATTAGTAATATTGTTAGAATTAATATTAAAATTAATTTACGAAACAATGCTACAAGCAAGATCAAAAGTAATTAAAAGAATATTAGAACTATCTTAAGAAATAATGTCAGACTCAAGGATATTAAAACTAGTTTATGAAATAATGCTAGAACTAAGCATATTTCAACCAGCTTAAGGAATAATGTCAGAATTAAGGATATTAGAATTAGCTTAAGCAATAATGTCAGAACTAATGATATCACAACTAGCTTAAAGCAATAATGTCAGAACTAATGATATCACAACTAGCTTAAGGAATAATGTCAGAATTAAGGATATTACAACTAGTTTAATAAATAATGTCAGAACTAAAGATATTAAAAGCAGTTTAATAAACAATGCCAGAACTAAGGATATTTCAACCAGCTTAAGGAATAATGTCAGAACTAAGGATATTAGAATTAGCTTAAGCAATAATGTCAGAACTAATGATATCACAACTAGCTTAAAGCAATAATGTCAGAACTAATGATATCACAACTAGCTTAAGGAATAATGTCAGAACTAATGATATCACAACTAGCTTAAGCAATAATGTCAGAACTAATGATATCACAACTAGCTTAAGGAATAATGTCAGAACTAATGATATCACAACTAGCTTAAGCAATAATGTCAGAACTAATGATATCACAACTAGCTTAAAGCAATAATGTCAGAACTAATGATATCACAACTAGCTTAAGGAATAATGTCAGAACTAATGATATCACAACTAGCTTAAGCAATAATGTCAGAACTAATGATATCACAACTAGCTTAAGGAATAATGTCAGAAGAAATGCTACAAGTAATGCTTTTTTTTCTTTTTCGTTCTTCTGTCAGAATCAAGCTCTGGTATGGATTTCTTCAATGAACTGAACTGTGTAGGCCTGAAATAGTGCTATAGAATTTGTCTGTCAGAGCTCTCTCAGATGACCACAGTATTCTTTATGTGTTGTGTTACAGTGGATAGTTCTGTAAAATATATTGTATGTTTTCTGAGAATTATCCAGAGGGGCAGATATAGTGGTCGCCATTCCCAAACCTTCCATACATGTGTTGTTGAGTTTGTTGTGGTCTAATCTCAATCTAAAATAATTCTTCCCTTCTTCCGAGATTTTGGTTTGCACATTTTCGTCTGCAAGTGTCAGTTACATTATATGTTTACAGAAATAATGATTATGGACGTCATTTCTGGAAAAAATACAGAATCATCTGTTGTTGCTGATACTTACTTCCAGTGATTTTCTTCTTCTTCTTCGTCTTTCGTTCACTTGAAACATGTCTATATCTGTAATTCTGTCTTCTGAATAAAACTCACTGTCTTTTGTAGTTCATACAGTGTCCCATAGAGCTTTGATTCCAGTGTTGTTTCCTCTGGCCAATATGTCTACCTCAGCGTTTGATGCTCAGAACACTCTTGAAGTATATGTTTTGCACTCTGTGCTGCCTGTACACATGGCAGTGTTGCCAATCTTGAACTTTGTATACATGCAACTGCGGAGTCGGTTGTGTCCTGTTCTGAGACGTAGAATTATAACTTGTTCTGATCTGTTCATAATGTGATAGTCATCTTGCGTTGGTGTTTGTGGCTTTCTTATTGATTTCATCATCTGTTTTTTCTGATGGTAGGTGATTAGTATATCTGGTTGGTCTTCGGCAGCACTTTCCTTAGCCAGTTGGTCTGCTTTTTTATTTCCTGGTATTCCACAGTGAGAGGGTATCCACTGCATGGTTACCCTACACTGGTAAGACAATTCACTAAGTAGTTTTTTCAAGTCTGTTAGTTTTCCAAACTGGAGAGCTTGAAGCACTGACCTTGCATCTGTCAGGAATACCACAGGCTGTAGTTCAGAGTTGGAGTTCAGCAGTTTTTTAGCTGCCACACTAATTGCCTGGATTTCTGCATCATAATTATACTTCCAGTGATGTTAAAGTGGTATTAAATATAATGTAAGAAATATTGATACGAAGAAAGGGTTGACTTCCAAGAAATGTTATATAATGTAAGAAGTGATATAAGAAAAAATATTACTTAATTTATTAACTAATGCAATAATTACCATTAGAATAGATGATAGAATCCATGTAGAAAGTAATGTTAAGAAGATACGGGACAATTTTGTGAAAAGTAATGTACGATGTTGTGTGAGAATTAATGAGCAACAATTTTACTCCTGAAGAATACATTGGCAGGCGCATAGATACATACAACTAATCACCATACTGGCATTATTCGATATAGACGTAAGGACTGTTCTTTTGTATGACTCAGAGACATGAGTGATGTTCTATTGTATGAATTAGAGACATGAGTGATGTTCTGTTGTATGGTTCAGAGACATAAGTGATGTTCTTTTGTATGACTCAGAGACATGAGTGATGTTCTAGTGAATGACTTAAAGACATGATTGATGTTCTGTTGTATGGCTCAGAGACATGCGTAATTATAAAGATAATTCAACATGATTACAAATATTTGTGAGAGGATGTTTGGATGGGATGAGAACACGGCAGGATCATGTTTCTCTATAAATCATGTCTGTAAATGTGAGATAAATCAGACAAACTCCGAGGAAGACAGAAAAAATATATTGCAAGAGAGGCATCATCATGAAATACACTAGGAAATAGATGATGGGAAAGTCATACAACATCTTGAGCAAGAGACGATGACAATTATTAATGATTCTGACATCGCGTCAAAGGAACTGGAATGGAAAATAAAAAGATATAACAATCGACAGACATGATGAACTAGAGAGAATGTATCCGCAGCTTATACCTATTAATTGATTGATTATTAGAAGCAATGATATTGATACTTTTATAAATAGTAGTCTAGATTGGTGTTCAATACGGCACGGCGTAATTTTTAATTTTATTTGAAGAATTACAACTTAATTTGCAGTCTAGAAATATAGCTAAATTTACAAAACTATTTGAATTGTTGCAACTCAAAAATTCAACTATTTCAATGTCACGGATTGCTGAACCCACACACTAACAGCCAGTTATACAACCCTACAATGACATCTAGTAATACAACCCTACATTGACATCCAGTAATACAATCCTACAATAAAATATATTACTACAACTCTAGAATGATATCTAGTAATGGAACCCTACAGTGACATCTAAAAATACAACCATACAATGACATTCAGTAATACAACAATACAATGACATCTAGTAATAAAACTTTTTAAAGACAAGAATTTCTGCAAATCTGCTAAACTACACTGATCACTTCAAACATTACAATGACATCTAGCTGTATAGATGTACAATGACATGTAGTAATTAAACTACACAACATAGGGGCCTGTACTTTTTAATGATATTTAGTAATACAACCAATTTAATGCCATAGATTGCCACAACTACATAATGACATCTAATAGTATCTAATCTTTGTGTTGACTTTGTTAGAATATTTATACTACATTGTTACAGAGGAGTGCAACCATATCATAACACGAATTGAAACAGCCATATCATAACACGGATTGAAACAGCCATATCATAACACGGATTGAAACAACCATATAATAACACGGATTGAAACAACCATATAATAACACGGATTGAAACAACCATATAATAACACCGATTAAAACAACCACATAATAACACCGGTTGAAACAACCATATAATAACACAGATTGAAACAACCATATAATAACCGATTGAAACAACCATATAACAGGGATTTAAACAACCATATAATAACACAGATTAAAACAACCATATAATAACACGGATTGAAACAACCATATAATAACACCGATTAAAACAACCACATAATAACACATGTTGAAACAACCATATAATAACACAGATTGAAACAACCATATAATAACCGATTGAAACAACCATATAACAGGGATTGAAACAACCATATAATAACACAGATTGAAACAACCATATAATAACACAAACTGAAACAACCATATAATAACACAGATTGAAACAACCATATAATAACACAGATTAAAACAACCATATAATAACACAGATTAAAACAACCATATAATAACACAGATTAAAACAACCATATAATAACACAGATTAAAACAACCATATAATAACACAGATTAAAACAACCATATAATAACACAGATTAAAACAACCATATAATAACACGAATTAAAACAACCATATAATAACACGGATTAAAACAACCATATAATAACACGGACTGAAACAACCATATAATAACGGATTCAAACAACCATAGAATGGCATGGATTGTTATCAATCAAAATGTTACCTGAATCTATTGACCGACCTCTGCTGCTGCGTCTGCTATTATCGTTGTTATCGAAGCCTAACGTCCGAATTTCCTGCTCACTTTGACAATATTTTCTGTTAGAGGTTCGCGACGTGCAAGCTATCCTCCTCGCCACGGCAGAAACATCAGCAATGCTACCGGCTGGTACTAATCCCTCCGCTATTTCCTTCTGTCTATCGTCAAAGTTGTAACCGTGCCTGAACGAATGAGAGAGCAATAAAGAACAATTGTTAATGATTGCATCGAGTAAAAATGACAAAGCAATGAGAATTGCACTCAGGCGTTTGTGTGTCTGGTAGAATGTTAATGCCTGATTAAAAATATGTTCTAAGCATGATGTACTACACAGGCACGATCGCCAGAACGAGACAGACGGGAGCATTTCTTCATAAATGAGGAAGGATTATGTTACTATAGTTTGTACCCTAAATTACTTGCGTTTCTCTCAAACCAATTCATGTTTTTTTTATTAATTATTTGCATGCAGCCTTGGATTATTGATGATATTGAAGTTCGTGGTTGCATATACACGTATATAGGACTTTGTAATCAATTGAGTATTTTTTTTTACTTCAGTGATTTGTATATGTACTATATACGTTTAGTAGGTTACCGCTGCTTTCTGAGAGGTTATGTTTACTAAACTACTTCATGCTGATTTCGAATTTGGTACGTTAGAACTGTAAGCAACACTCACTTCCCTATAGCTATTTGACAGCAAGGAGTGTAGGGGGGGGCATTTCCCCATAGCCATTTTACATAAGGGGGTGGGGGAATTTTCCCCATAGTCAAGTGAGAGCGGAGGGGGGCATTTCGTAATCTACCAAGCTAATAAGGAACCCCAGATTTCCTAAATTGAGGGAATAATTGGAAAAATCGTGCAAGACATTGTGTAACTATTCTACCTTGATATTTTCGACTAGTAGGAAGGATATTATCCTACTATCAAGCTGTCATAAGTATAATAGTTACTGAAAACAATGTTTTGGTTTAATTTTTAAAATATCTACACAATATAACTAACTACATTATAGTGGACAGATTGTAGTATTTATATCATCAGTGGAAATACCTATATACAAGAATTCTAACGCATTTATTTGTTTTCTTTCATTGTCCTGTCGTTCGCTCATACGACCACATTGATATACTGGTTGCGGGGACACATCCCTGTTTTACTTCTTTCATAAAGACTAGTCCTCGAACACATGATTTACTTCATTCATAAATAACACTATTCAAACCATTATTGTGCCAGCGCTGTGCTACCAATGCCAAACACGGACAACGACAGTGCAAGACAAACGTAAACTAGTGACAGCTGAAATGGCATGCTTAAACAGAATCCTCAGAATATCGCTGAGACAGAGTGAGAAATGAAGACATTAGACAAAGAACCGGCACCGCCCAAATCTTGGAGTATATTAAAAGCGAACAGATTAAATGTTTGACACACATCAGCAGACTACCAACAGACAGCATACCACAGCAAACGATGCTACACAGATACAGTGAAGGCAGACCTAGATGTCGACCTCGAAAACGATGAACGAAATAAAAGAGGCGACAAATTCCACAATATACTCAGCACATACGAGGGACATGTCCAGAGAACTTTTCTACCATGATGCTGAAATGCAATAAAGGGTTTAGCGAATATATAGATAGATAAAGACGACAGTCCTGGAGCACATGTTATACTGTTTGTTTGTCTTTTCCACATGGGCACATGTTTGGCTATTCTTATTTACAATTGTCCTTCTAAATTTTCTTGACATTAAAAGTGATAAGCTTCCATCGTATTCTTTTTGATATTCTGATATCTGTTAGTTTATATTTCAGAATTAAATTTACTCTTCTTGAATTTTTTTTATTTTTTTCCCCTTCCGTGCTGGATGAAGGCCTTTTTGTCAAAACATGCTAGGACATTGTAGGGCTGTACATACTACTCTGATAAGGGATGTGTGTTTTTTCCTTTAAAAAAGCAAATAATATCGGTTTTTTGGGGTTTATAATGATGTGATTTTTGGGAAATCGGCTATTGAGGTCGGAAAGGGGGATATGTGATTTGGGGGGGGGGGGTTAATCGTAACCCTTTATGTGTTTGCGTCTGCAGGTCTCACCAACGACCCACTAGACAAACCACTCATGCAAAAGGAAACCTTAGCAGATGGCCGCTATATTGAGGCTCTCTTGCGGAAGCTTGGTTCACGTATCTAGATAATTATGCTTTTCTTTTGCTGTTGCTTTGTGATATATGCTTGTTTTTTTATATATGCACTCATCAGCTGTGGTTGAGAGGGAGCCAGAGATGTACTGCGGAGGAGGAAACTCGCTGCACTGTTGTTTCTATGGATGAAGCCCATAATAAAGGCATAGTGGCCAAGGACGTGACAATCCCTTGTCTTGAACATTTTGTTGCATGCCTCGAGCCATAGAGAAGTTCGGCACAACCAGTAGGCAATTGGTGGCGTGGAATGAAAACAGTGAACCCTGTCAGTGTGCATAGTGGCTCGGAGCAGTGCATAGGTGGAAACCTACCTTTTTGGTGGTACGATAGTTATTTTCTAGCTTTGTCCCGTGGTGGGTCGAAAATCCACAAACATCCCAGCACTATAATGTGGGTCAAAGCACATGTATCCATGATAGCTGGATCAGCAAATAACCAACCAACCATAAAACCAACCCTTATATACGGCCTTGCATCCGTTGTTTTCTTTTAATTTACCTTTTCATTTCATACTCGTAAATTAGTCTTGTGTTATAGCAGCTCCTATATTTCTATGGGTTATCCGTAACGGTCTGAGATGTATATCTTTGCAATGAAGGTTGGCTGCAACAGACCAACATCCCGTCTATTTGTTTTGGTGGTGCACTCTGCTAGACTAACCTGTCCATCTTGTGATGTTACTGTCACTTGTATCTCAGTCTACCTCTTGCTCGCCTCCCTTCGACTTTACCCTCAAGTAAGGTTTTCAATAGGTGTCATGTCTGTTTCTCTCCATGTATTTTTATGTTTTACTTGATCTTTATTTTAATAATTCTTTCATGTTCAGTCTTTGTTAGAACCTGTTTTCTTCTCTTTCCATGATGTTTTCCCTATTCTATATATGCGCAATTCAACGCATCAATTCTGTCTTGTTTGTTTGTTGTCCATGTTTCTGAGCCATACATTAACATAGATTGTAACATTTTACAATTCTCATTTTTAGCGTGTGTTTAATTTGTTTAGAATGTTAATATTTTCCACATGTCATTGAAAGTTCTTGATTCTTGATTAGAAAACTGGCCTCACAGCACGTGGGGCATTCCCATAAGTGCTCCGCCCACTGTTCCAGCAGTCATTCAACTCATGTGTTTTGAGTCCAATGCCGCCACAACAGACGTCGACATCAAGGCACAACTCTGGCACTTGCGACAGGTTTCTTTGTTTCACCCATCCACACCATGCCCATAACTAGTTCAAGCACAACGTCGACCTGTCGGAACAACATGGTAACTGTTATAGAAACGCATTGAAAGTTATTTTAGTCAATCCTATTCTTCTTTTAACCTATTTCACATCTGCCATCATTTGTGATTTTATGTCCAGGAAATTGATAATGTTCTACTTGTAGTTTCTTTCCAAGTATTTTTATGTTTGACACCTGTTATTCTGTGTAGTACAAATGTAAACAAAACATATTGGTTATATTATTCACACAGTTTTAAAATGTTTTCCATAACTTCTGGAACAGACCTAGTCAAAGATTAGGTTTCCGCATGACATTTTCACAGCACTTGTATCCAGAAGAGTTAATGAGTTTTTGCTCTCATATTTCAGATCAATAATCTGTGATTAGAAAACAATGATCATACACAATCATGGCTGATAGTTGTAAAAAAAAAAAAGTCATATGTTGATAATGGAAGAGAACATATACTCACTCAGTTTATGGATGTATCAGCCCCTCACTAACTCTATCTCTGACAAATAGGCAACACAAAACAAGTTTGGGTATGGCTATATAAGTCAGCCAATACTTTATTTAGTATAAAAAAAACACTCAACAAATTACAAGTCAATTTAAAGATAAAATAAATACTGTTGTGTCAAAATTCGTGAGGATTTCAATATGAAAACAATACATGGAAAGTGTTGGACCATTCAGGTATAATCGTGTTTGTGAGAGAAGTCATAATTTGGATCCGGACACTGACAACTTAGTTACACGCTCTGAGACTATAATAAGCATTGCTGCATTCAGACAAACTGATTTAGTTCTGCAGTGAACTAAAAAAGCAGGATGCAATCAAACCACTCAAAATTGATTTGGCTCCAAAAGACTATCAGAGGAGACAATATATGACCAGGCACTTGATATGCTACATGTGATCAGAAATCACCTCATGGATAAAACTCAGACACGCTAATCGCTGCATCTCAAAGATAGGATGAATTATACTAAGCTTTATACTAGCATTAGGTTCTGCCTTTACAAAGTGATTCAGAGATATACCAGGAATTTACGAAACACACAAAACTGTGAGTAGTGATACACGACAATCAACGTGAACTCTTGTTGCCAAGATGATCCACACAGATGAAGATTCACCTCCGCAGTTACAAGGAAGTATTTTTGTTTATTTTTTTCAGCAGATGTCTGCAGCAGAAACTATTCGCACATGCAAAGCAGCTAGATGTAGGTGCACTAGTGAATGATGTCACTAACTTATTCTAATTCCCAGGTAGACATTCATGCTGAATATAACATCATGGAATAATGAGACATCAGTATGATTTCTTCATTGAATAATGAGACATCAGTATGATATCTTCATTGAATAATGAGACATCAGTATGATATCTTCAAGAGCATGCATGGTATATAAAACACACCATCAACAGAACAAACATGAGTTTAAAAATTAAAACCTGATTTAGATATAGTAAAAGATATGGTTAGTAAAAATGAAGGTTCATATAAAAAACATTTGTCAAAAGTATATCTCACACATCATAGAAGTAGCAACAATAGAATCTTGGCAAAAATATTATCAACATACCCGGTACATCATTGTACTCTGGATCAACATGTAGTTGCACCAGCAGATGATACTGAAGACTCCCATGGTTTAGGCAAACATTTTTCACTCTGTCGAGCAGGTCCGACAAGTGCCAGATATTTAATTATAAAAATCCTTCAAGGACAGTCAAGATATTACCTCAACTCATAAAACTTGCTTAGATATAAGTATCTCTCATTAAAATTAAATTCACTGATTATAAATGCATTGTATTTCAAGTCTGCTTCATTACTGCCAGCTTGAACATATCTTATATCATCTTTCCTTCCAGAAAGTTTGTCTTCATCATGGATACACCGAACATCTCTGGCAAGCAGGTCTGCATTGGCCAGAGACGTGCATATATTCTTCAATGTCACTGTTTTATCATCTTCTTGGTCTTCCTCTTCTTTCTCCTGGTACTCTGCTCTACAAAATCAGCCATTCGATGTCATGTCTCTAAGTGTCCAAAATACTGTAGCTTCCTTCTTATGATGGCATTTAGAATCATTCATTTAGTTTCAGTAATTTAAACAAATTGTAAATATTTTCCTCCATGATATTCGTAGGATCTTTCTGTGGCACTTCAATTCAAATGAATTTATTCTCTTGGATATTGTTTAAAGTCCAAGTCTAACATCCATATGTTGCCACTGGGAAAAATGATCTTAAAAGAGTTACTTCAATGGTGTTATTACTACTTTGCTAGGGTTTCTCTAGAACATATCCTAGAGCATGTGATTATCAAGAAGTAAAGATGTTATCCGCTCATATGAACATATTATGAAACATTCAAAGAATGGATTGAGATTTCATTACTGCATCTTTTCCTGTTTATGAGAATGAAGCCAACCCAAATACCAATAAGAGCATATAATACAAGAATATCCGGGCCTAAAGCCAAAGGTAGACCAAGAAAACGGTGGATAGAAAACATTAAGATAACCTTGAACAAAGATGGACTAAATGCAACCTCGGCGACACATCTGGCCTTGAAACGACAGCTTATGCTACCACCTCTACACTTAACGTCAAGTGTGAATGCAATCAACAATCATTCACCTGGGGAAAGACATTAGACAAAAAAATCTTTTCCTGTTAAGTAATGCAGGGATGTCTTTTATAAGCAGTGGAAATAAAGGCAGCTTTGCTATAGCAGTGATAACATTGTTTATACGTCATTTTTACTGTAATAATTGTGGATTGAGACATACATACATAAATCAAGCATGTCTTGGTGTGCTGCTGTTGGGTAACAAGTGGAAATCCAAGAGAGATGACCAAAAAAACCTGAAAATATGACTATATGGTTGGTTTGAGTAAAAAAGATAAACATGTTTACAGATAAACAAGTCTGGCTGCTACAACAAACTGAATCAATAAATATGAAAGAGCAAAGCATTCAACAGTAGCAAAACAATAATATTGTTTAAGTCATGTCAAGCACAAATGTGATCGAACACTCAAGATCATATGTGTGCATATGTTGAGAGGTGTGGGGGTTAGCGAAAAATATTTTTAAAATTTTCACTTGGATTATGACCCTTTTTTAAGGGTAATCAGCATGTTTGATAGTGATATAGTAGTATGATGGAGGTTTGACAAGTATATGTGCAGATTTGTTCATATGTACTCAGGGGTTTGAGGAGGGTACAAGGATAAATTCAAACTATACTTCTGTACATGTGGATCTGTGTAGAAAAAATTTTGCAACATGTAATTATGTGTCCACATCATATGGTCATATAGAAAGAGGAAATTAAATCAGGAACAAAGTCAACTCAATAAATAACGCAGAAAGTTAACTCAATAACAAAGATACAGTCGGTTCAATAAATAAAGTATATAGTCAACTCAAAAAGAAATATACAGTAGCAGATGCAGTCAACTCAGTAAATAATGTAGAAATGTCAGCTTAAAAAAATAACAGCTGTTACAGTCAGTTTAATAAATAACTCTTCCAATAGTGAGCAAAATTTGTTTACGCTCACATATTGAACACATGAAATTTGCATTTACTAGACATGCATTTTGTAATTTCACTTGGTTTTTTTTTTTTGGTAAGAGAAACAGGTCCAAGTCATTCAAGTTTTCAATATTTTTATGGTTTTGTGTTATTTATTATCTGTTTCTTGAAAATTGGCTTTTGTTTTATGTTTTATTGTTAGTTATTTATTTGTTACTATTGATAGATAACATTGGTTTCTGAGAGGAATGATGAAAATACCATGGACAACCAAGAAAACTAATGCAGAGGTTCTCATTGATACTGTCGTAAACATTAGGGGCAGACAGTCAAGGTTTCTAGGGCATATGCTGAGAAGAACACAGCTTGAACACTTAATAATCACTGGAAAGATCAACCGGAGAAGAGATAGGGACGACAAAGAGAAAAGTTACTAGATGGGCTTGTATCGTGGCACGGTAGAAGCTCACCAACCGAGCTTATTGACAACACAAGAGACAGAGAGTTGTGTAAAAACATGATCACCTACGCCAGTCGGCAGGCACTTGATTGATTGATTGATTGGTATTTACAGTAACCTTTCTACCTCATTTAGTATTTCCTACTTACAAATAATGCAGTAACGGTCAGCTAAATAAATAACCAATGCAATCAACTGAAATAACTTAGATGCAGTAAACTCAATAAACAATGTAGATAGTCAGCTAAATAAATAAGGTAGATACAGTCAGCTCATTAACATTGTCACTGCAATAAATAACATAAATACAGACAACTCAGTCATGTAGATACAGTCAACTTAAATAATGCAATTAGAGATAGCTAAATAAATAATGCTTAAACTAACTAAAATAACATTCATACAGTAAATTAGACAAAAATGTGCCCATGTCTTAGTCAAATATATAAAATAAATTAAATTAATAACAAAGGTGAACTCATTAAATAATATAAATAAGATTTCATACAAAGTAATGCAAGAAACAATATCAGTGTTACTGTAACACAGTATACAATATAAGACTGCACTCGTTAGTCTGGTACAGATCAACTGACATTGCACTGCTATGACATGCACTTGTCTGTCTGGGGATAATATCTGCTGGACACTCAAGCACTTATGGACCAATGTGCAGTGAGGATGATGTGTTAACTGGCTGCATTTAATAAGGCATTCCAACAAGTTTTGCTAATGTGGCATGAGAAGTATGAATCATGTAAATCTCATACTTGACTTAGACTTGACTGAGACTAACATGCTGAAGGCTATATACTCGAATCCCAATATAACAACTTATTACAACAAATTGACAAAATATGTATGCACAGGAAATACACATTTGCTATAACAATTACAAACAATTAAGAGAAAATATAATTTGTGATTTTGAAATATTGAGCTGTATACTTCTACGAGACTAACACTCAACAATATTTTTATTACAAGAAAGTAACAAGTTCTTATATTGCTCTTTGGCCATTTCATTTTGTATACACAGTGTGGTTATTCTGCTCTGATATGTAACATTATCTTAATAACCTTCAACAAAACATTTAGTTCCCTATACAAAGAAAAAAGTTTAATCAACAATAGCAAACAACAAATATTTTATACTGTAAAAGTAGGAGGCGAGGGTATGATCGGACTGAAATGAGATGAGTATTCAGCTGACCATTTGCAAGTCAAATACTTCATTCTCAGATCAGTTTGTAGAGATATGCAAAATAAATGCTATCAGGTATAGGTTGCATGCAAGAGATACAACAATATGAAGTCAGAACTTGCAGACTCAACATACGATGAAAAACTGCAGAATTCATATTTCATTTAATAATTAAGATTGCATACCCTTGACATTCCAAATTAGTTAATATACTCTCATATTGTGCAATTAAGTGGATAGATAGTGTATTAGAGACACTCGGAAATATTACAGCAGAAGAGGCAAATAGAAGGGCAAAAGACCGTACAATCACTCTCCCCTCAACACCGAAAGGTACATGAGGACAGACAGAAGAAGAAGATAATGTGTGATTGCATTGAATTACATATTACTTCTATTCAATCTCCATACAATAAAACATGATTATCAGACTAACAATCACTCCTTAAAATAGTCCTATTTGTGACACTTGTACAAGCAATCAAACAAGAGAACTTTAGTCACATGATCAAGTCATATGACAATAAATACAGTAGACAAATATCAAAGATAGTATATTAATATCATCAAAACATGTGGTAGTCACATTAACATTGTGTTCATAAATTGACAGTGATTATTAAAATTTGTGTACAATTGTGGAGCACATCATTAAACAATAACAATGCAATATTTAATATCAATACATATATAGTCAGATAAATAATAAGGTCAAACCATTAATGTATGTTTTGAGTTCAGCTGTATTAGGCCACTGGGAAAAACAACATTGTGACAATGTATTCCTGGCTTCTAGACTATTTCCTGCTGGAAATCTAGTAGGACTATTGTCTTGATACAAGAGAGATCCAGTGAGTTTGAGAAGAAATATCCCAATAAATGTGTACTTTCTACAATAAAAATATGTAGTGGCTAGAGTAACACTGCAAGACTTAATGATGTACACACAGCCAGACACACAATGTTGAATTATGAAGAATCTGTACCTGCACTGTGATTGAGGCACTCTTAGTATTCAAATAATTAGCCAATTAGAAACAAAACAGACGTGTGACAGCAATGAAAGCTCTCGATATACAAATAACGAGACAGTATGGGTGGTCATACAGCAAGTATTTCCAGTCTGTACACACACTAGAAGTTGAGCATTGTGATTCTTTGCCACTGCTGCCACAATTTTTGATTGCTACTACTTCATACTGCTACAGCATTGACATAGATATAATGGAAGCAGAACTTTATGGATAATTGTGAACAAGTATAAACCAGCATTAGCTCAATGAAGATTGGTTTATATAACAGTAATAAGCAGAGGCACATAACTATATAAGTATTTCATACACAGTGTAACAATCTAAATGTGTTAAATAATACAAATGGATAACTACTTGACATTTGTATGTGAACAATGAAAAAATCTGAACCAATGATGAATAAACATGTGACCAAATGGAAGGCTTATATAAATAACAGTTCAGCTCAACACAATTACATTATCATTAATTATGCACTTATATCTTGAGGTCAAGAACAAATCATGTGCAAAATCAAGTCACCTGGCTATCAATGGCAAATATGAAAACAGCCCAGTTCCAACAGTCATGTCATAGTAAAGAATTTATGTTTGGTAACAAGGAGACAGTCAAAGAGAAAGAGTTACATAGCAAATCATAAATAAAAGACAGTATCACAATTCACATATAATATTTAGCAGCTAGTGCTGAAAATATGTGGCACAGTTGTAGTGAGCATATCTAACACCCAAGGTAACAGGTTTCAATTCAATTATAAGCAGTTGGGCAACAGAACTATTCAGAAAGCAATCGTAAACTACTAGAAGTAAATATTACCCATAAAACTTCTAGATGTACAAATTCTGAGCTAGTAGTTTTTTTCTGAATACATTATGCTACAAAATTGGCTGTCCATAAGTATTGAGACTAAATCTAGTCCATGCACACAACTAGTATCTAACAAATCTTATCTATCTGCTATTATCCCTTTATACCTTTCAGCAACAGGGAGTAGAAGTGTGTTCCATATATACTTGTTCTGGTACCTAACTTAGGTTGGTAATTTGTTATAAATTGGCGAGACCCCTTTGCATGAAACAGGTCTCACAGTAACAATCAACCATGTCAAAAAAGGCTGATATGAAAGCAACAGCGATACAGTACACAAAGACTGGTTAACTTCTTTAAGAAGCTGAGGGGAATACATTGCTATAAACAGATACTCTAATTGACAGTTCAATATCAATGGATGAAGCTGAAAGTTGTGACTACATCAAATAATACAGTGAGTCCAGAAGTTGTAGGTTACTATCGAGTCCAGAAGTTGTAGGTTACTATCAGACTTGTATACTCTTGCTTGTTTGATATAGTATGTTTACTTAGTTGCCAGCCTCATATAAAGCATAATTTGGCACACATTCAATGGTTTTCTAACAATTGAGATAACATGTGATAATGACATTAAATGTGCTTGATTTTTTTATCAACTTGAAACAGCACTATAACATAATGTACAACAATGCCAGTAGCTGGATTAATTTCTTGATCAACTTTAAACAGCTATATAACATAATATATGACAATGCCAGTAGCTGTGCTTGATTTGTTGATCAACTTGAAACAGCATCACATAAATATTCCTCTCTAAAAAACAAAATGTCATTATCTACAATCAGTTATAATTGTGTCATAGAAAATATCTTTTCAGTGAAGTTGCTAATGAATCATGTTATATGCTGCACAGCAGATAAATGACAATAATGTTCACACTGATAATATAAAACAATACAGAAAAAAGATGTCAATCTCACATCAGAAAATTCTATGTAGATATCTGTCTGAGTAAAAACAAATTATACAGGAAATCTATCTATCTATCTATACGCTGTGTCCCTTGTTTGCCTTGCAGCGTCAGGGGTGGAAGAGTTCTCTGGAGATGGCCTTCTTGTGCGCTATTTGTAAGCTTGTTCATGTGGCTTCTTTGATTTCTGTGATCCATCTTTTACATGGTCTGCCTCTGGCTTTATAACCGTTATGTCTATGTGTCATGGCCATCTGTGGCATGCTATATGTCGGTAGTCTGGAAGCGTGTGAAAACCACTTGATCTGCTGTCTTTTGATGTCTTCCAATACTGGTATTGTTTTGGTTATCTGTCTGATGTTATCGTTTCTAATTCTATCTCTTAATGACCCTCAGAGTATTCTTCGTAGACATGTCATTTCTGTTGTCACTATTTTTCTTTTGTCTTGTGCTGTCAATTTCCAGGTTTGGCACTGGTAGCATAGTGATGGAATAATAATAGTCTTGTATAATGCAACTTTAGTGTCTATGTTTACATTTTTGTTCTTGAAAATGCGTGTCATCTGTCCTAGGATCTGGTATGTTTTGTTGCATCTATTTTGTATCTCTTTACTGGTTTTCCCTTCACTCGATATAATGCTTCCTAAGTAAGTGAACTCATTTACTTGTTTAAGGTGTTTATCATCCATGGAGATGGTGATATTTCTTTCTTTCTTTGCTATTGCCATTATTTCGGTCTTTTCAATATTGATCTTCATGTTGAATTTTTTACATGTTGTGTGGAGTCTGTTCATATGGTCTTGCAATTGTTCTTCTGATGTTGCTATTAGTACTTGGTCGTCTGCAAAGAGTAGTTCGTTCAATTTGTCTTTTATGTTATCTTCTTCGTTGGTACTTGTTAGTTTACAGATGTGGTCGATATATGTTATAAAAAGTAGAGGGGATAGGACACACCCCTGGCGAACTCCTGATTGGATTTGGAACTTATTGGACACACCTGCATTTGTTCTTACTGCACATTGGCTATTTGCATAAATGCCCTTGCATATGTTGATTAAATGTTCTGGTACTCCGTATATTGATAGTGTTTTCCATAGTTGTTGTCTACTCTGTCGAATGCCTTTTCTTGGTCTACGAATGCGATATATAATTCTTTGTTGTTTTCTGTGGCTCTATCTGTTAGTTGTCTAAGTGTAAAGATAGCATCCGTACAGCTTTTGTTCTTACGGAAGCCCATTTGGGTGTTTTGAACAGGAAATAATTATTCAAATTGTAAGGCTATTTATTTTGATAAAGTTTATAGAGATAATACTTGTAGTTATCCTTCAGTACTTACAGAAGCCAGGAGAGCACAGTGAGAAGATCAACTACTTGGTGTCATTTCCTTTTAAATATTGACATCTTTACTTTGATAGTTGGCTGACTAGAACACTCTGATACCAGATATCTACAACATGATTTCATGTCAGGTAGAATTTTAACCAGCAAGCATTGGTTGCACAAGTGTTAAGTCATATACAAGAGAATGAACAAATTGCAATTTTTGAACCTACTAGGGAAGCAAAAGGATATAAAATATAGTAACAAGAATAAATTAGATATGAAAAATAGAGATGGCGAGCCGTTTCATCAAACAGCAGGTAAGGCAACCAATTGGTGAAGAGAAAGTCAAGTTACTGATTAGTCTGAACAGAAATGTGAGCAAAAAAGCACTACTGGATATAGAGATTTCATTATCAATACAGAAAAATACATTTTAACATTAATGGCAAGAATATGCAACCGGTATGTACACAACAAATGTGATCTATCATCCAGTGATTTGTTTTTCTTTCATAACTTTGACATAGGATATGCTTTTATTAGTTCAAGCTGAAGGGCAGGAGTGGGGAGAAGATATGCACTCACAATATCTACCCAGAGTGCAATGTTGATTTCAACATGACATTTCATTAATAAAGATCAATTTAAACAACTAAAAACATTCCTATACAACTTCCAACACCTTCAAATTAACAAATTTCATATGACAAACAATAGCCGACACTCATCTCTGGTACTAAAATAATTTTTTGTATCAATGGAACAATACTTCTGGCACTAAAATATACATTTCTCATCAAAAACCAACACTTCTTTCTGGTACTTAGATTTTTAAAATTAAATGTTATATAAAAATATGCATGACACACATAAACAATTTAAATTATCAAATAATTAAAAGAACAGGCTTTCATTACTAGCACAACATCAAGGATGATGACACCTAATAAAACGAAGATGTTGAGAAATTTCCAATAACTCGTGGTGGATGTCTGACAGTCATGTTCCCCATGCCAGTGTGAGTAGCTATCCGGTTTGATAAAGGAATGGCTAAATGTTTGATATCAGGGTCATAGTTAAAGAAGTATACACAGCAGTTCTTAGTGGTCAGCATCAGCTCCAGAGTGTCAGGGTGGACAGCAACATTATGACACTGGGGTAACTTGCTGACTGACTCAAATAGATGAAGGACATTTCCTGACATGTCAAACACAGTGATGTTGAATGTGTTATGGTTATCGGTGACAACCACCTGGCTAAGATAATTAATGGAAACGCCAATGGGAAAGAAGGTGATGTTCTCATTGCCAATCTTGTATAAAAACTCGGCATTATAATTGAACACTTGCACACAATGACCTCGGTTGTCACTAATGAAGATTTTCTCATGCTTAGCTGCAACATCATTGGGAAACTCTAGATCTTTAGCAAGGGAATGTGACACAATGAAGCTGCCATCCTGGTTGAACATGACCAATTTCATGACCTTGCACTCCACCACAATAATGATGCCTTTTTCATCTACGGTCACACCTCGTGGATGTTGCAGAATGCTGCCACCAAAGCAGCGAATAAACTCTCCAGTAATTGTAAAAATCTGAATGTCATGGCTTGGTGGCCTTTCTGTTGCTATAATGTTCTGAGTAATGGGACATATAGCCACTCTGTTTGGGAAGTAAAAGCAACCTTGATAACGTGAGACTCCTTTACCTCTGTACCCACTGCTGCGTTGCTCTTGATCCTCACCTGTAGATGGTAAGTTGGGAGGCTGGCCTATTGTGCGGACATATTCATGCTGTGCGTTGTAGTAGACAATACGGTGATTGTTAGTGTCACAGATAACATAGGAGCCATCTTTAAGGTAAGCTTGACCACTTGGTTCAGTGAATGCATATTCCCTTTTCCCATATTCTCCATACATATGAGTGTAGGAGATCTTGGTGCGATAACGGTTCAGATGAGGTATGAATGTGCCAGCCTTGCGTTCACGCTCACTCACAGGATTCCAAGTGGATATTGACATGGTATCTGGGCCAGGTGACCAATGTTGATAATTACAATCAGATTTCTCATTGTTGGACACTGCAATGTTTGTGAAATTATAGTCTTGTGAAGAATCAATTTTCTGGCTATCTTCTGATAGTGGCACTTTGTGCTCAACACCATTAATGGAATAGCTAATAGAAAGAAAGTTCTGGTTGAGAACATCATGTGACTCCTTATAATTGGGTGTAAACTTTAAATCAATCTTAATGTTCTCATTGTTCTTGGTGATGCTTGAATAATCCCCCACACATTTCTTGTAGGCATTTTCCATTGTGTCCAACAGCATGGTAGCCTCTTGTTGAGAGCAAATCTTGACAGTGTCATTGTTATAAGAGGATACTGTTTCCAACTCTTTAGAGAGCTCTGCTACCAGAATTTTCCAAGCAGATGTATCACTTCTCATCTGTGTAGTAGTTCTCTTCAAATTCTCCAATGCACCAGCATGGTTTTGGATTATTACATCTATGCAATAAGAAGAAAATTCCTGAATTTCTTTTTTGCAGGCTCTCTCCTTGCTATCCACGAGCTGATTATTGAGAGGGGCTTGTTTGGACATTTCTGCCAGATCTCTAGCTTTAATGAGGGCATCTTCGTTCCACTTATTCAGCCTCTCAATGGCTATTGAGTAAACTTCCTCAACAGATGGGCAGCCATTGATATTGCTTGGAAAATCAGGATGTGTATGATCAGAAAGACATACACAGCAAATCATATAACCACAGACACAGCAGTACTTGGTCAATGACTCTGAGGGATGCTTCTCACAGAAGATAGTGTACTGACCATTTGCAGTTTTGCCAATCTTGGTGATTGGAGACAAAACATGGTTCTGAAACTGGTTCATGATTCTATGACCCTCTTTGCAATCTGAACAAAGGTATGCAATACATGTTCTACAGGAGATAATAGCTTCTTGATCACGAGTACATGCAGTGCAGTTAAATGGACAAATGTTGGCTTGTCTCATTAATCTAGCCCCCATGTAATCTAACTTTAGACAACAGGGGTCATCTTCCAGAACTGTTTTGTGAGAGCATTCTGGACAAATAATACTCTTGTCTACTTGGTCAAACTTGCTTGCAAGACATGGAAAACAATAGACATGAAGACAATCTAAGACATGTGGCCATTTATAGTTCTGGTTACAATTCTTACATGTGGTTCTCCTGTGCACAGACTCTGACTTAATAGAAGCATCTCCATTCCAATTGTGAGCTGGTGGAGGTACACAAAAGTTTTGATATGACAAATTATGAATGTTGCTTTGTTGTGATAAATTATCACTGGGCTTACTGTATGCTGGACCAAAACTTGTGCCACTATTAAGGAGTGGAATAGTGACTACGCCAAGTGAAGAATAAACATTGGTGCCTGTGTTAGTTCTACTATCTAGTCCTTGGCTTTGATCAAAGAGATTGGCTGAGTGTTCACCATTATCAGAATTAGTGCCTCTATCAGAGGATGCTTTGAATGCTGACTGAAACATACCTGTCTCTCCATCAGCAGGGGATGGAAGTATATTCAAAAAACCCATGTATCCCATCTGCTGCATTTCCTGATTTATCCCCGCAACAAAATGACTAGGAGAAAATATTTGTCTGGTCAGAACACTATGTAAATTTTCAGATCCCTGTGGAACTCTTTGTGAAAATGTGGAGTTGGCTGTGTCATTCTGGTTTGTAATGTCTTGATCCTTTTCTGAAAGTACAAGCATTGAAAGGAGATAATTAAATTAATGTCTAAACTACTTGAATTGAAAACTATGAGAACATAAGAGTTGCAGCTATGAGAACATAAGGAGTTGCAGCTATGAGGATATAGAGTTGCAGCTATGAGGATATAGAGTTGCAGCTATGAGGATATAGAGTTGCAGCTATGAGGATATAGAGTTGCAGCTATGAGGATATAGAGTTGCAGCTATGAGGATATAGAGTTGCAGCTATGAGGATATAGAGTTGCAGCTATGAGGATATAGAGTTGCAGCTATGAGGATATAGAGTTGCAGCTATGAGGATATAGAGTTGCAATTGTTAGGACGTAAGAGTTCCAACTATGAGGATATATAGTTGCAATTGTTAGGACAGAGTTCCAACTATGATAACATACAGTTGCAAATATGAAAATATAAGAGTTGCAGCTATGAGAGAATAAGATCTGCAGCTTTGAAGAAATAGAGATGCAGCTATGTGGAAATAAGAGATGCCGCCATGAGGAAATAGAGATGCTGCTATTATGAAATAGGAGCTGATATATGAGAACATAAGTTGCAGCTATGAGGATATTCTTCTTCTTCCGTTCACTTGAAACATGTCTATATCTGTAATTCTGTCTCCTTAATAAAACTCACTGTCTTTTGTAGCTCATACAGTGTCCCATAGAGCTTTGATTCCAGTGTTGTTTCCTCTGGCCAATGTCTGCCTCAGCGTTTCATGCTCAGAACACTCTTGAAGTATATGTTTGGCACTCTGTGCTGCCTGTCCACATGTACACATGGCCGTGTTGCCAATCTTGAACTTTGTATACATGTAACTGCGGAGTCGGTTGTGTCCTGTTCTGAGACGTAGAATTATAACTTGTTCTGATCTGTTAATAATGTGATAATCATCTTGTGTTGGTGTTTATGGCTTTCTTATTGACTTGATCATCTGTTTTTTCTGATGGTAGGTGATTGGTATATCTGGTTGGTCTTCGGCAGCACCTTCCTTAGCCAGTTGGTCTGCTTTTTCCTTTCCTGGTATTCCACAGTGAGAGGGTATTCACTGCATGGTTACCCTATACTGGTAAGACAATCTTTAATCATACCATTCTTAATATCCATCCATGTTTTCCTCTTCTTCTTCCACCCTCAACTGTCTCCTGCATGATAATTTTGGAAAAGGAATAATGCCTCATCAAAATAATCAAAGCACACAAGTTTGCAACAGAGTAGATATTAAATATGTATACAGGTTAGTCTTCACTGCTGTTCTTATTCTGTTCTTCCATATGGTATTTAACTTTGACATTGCAGCTGAGACTATTTCAAGTCTAAACTTTGTTTTTGTTAATGCTCCAATAACTGCTGACATAATACCCTAAATAAAGTTTTAAACTTCTTGCTTCTGTCTATCCACTCTAGTATTGCTAGTTTTTAGAAGTTTTGAAATATATTTGTGGAAGTTTTCTCACTTATAGCTGTAAGATCACTGTTATCTGCAAAACCACAAGTTGCAAAGAGGGCAACAGCTGATTGAAGTTGTTTGATGGTTCTGCAGTGTCTCATGTATAGTATGCTCCAAATATCTATTGAATGAAAATTGGTGATAGTATGCATCCTTTTTTAAACCGTGCTGTTGTTTTGATAAGGGCTCCAATATCACCATTAATTACAACACCATCATTTGCTACTATGTATAGCGCTTTCATGATTTCTGTAATATACCTATCAAAATTTTAATTTCCCATAATGTTGATATGAACCGTTATCATACTCAATTGCATGCATTGTTGAAATCGATGAAGTTATCAGATTTCATGCTAATGTAGGTGTTCCCCGATGATTATTCTGTTTGAAAATTTGTTCTATACGAAAACCTGCATGTTCTTCAGTTAGTATCTGTTCTGATCTATTTCAATCTGGCTAACAGTATACTTAACATGACTTTTCTTGAATGAGTGATAAGCCTACAGCTCTTTTAATTTTTTCACAATTTTAAATTCCCTTTCTTTGGCAGCGATTGTGTCCATTTTGTAGCTCACTTCTTTGCTTACCATATACATTGGCAGACTATTATGAGAACAGAGCTGCAAGTATGAGTTATCTCTGTGCATTATACACAAGACTGGAAACAGTCTCAAATGTGCAAGATCATGCATACATTTTATATATCATAACTGACAATTGTTGGTTAATGCATTGTGTCATGGTTTACAGCTTAACTGTGATGTCTACATATTTCAGTCTAACACATCTGACTTCAGCAGGGCTTCTGTTACTTTGAACCTCTATAAGATAGGATATGTCACCTGTTATGACATCATGGCATGTAACAGTGACACTATAATTTGCTCCCCTTTCAGACCCTATCAACGCACGGGACAAGAACACTGACTAAACTGGAAACACATTTTCTGACTACCAATTGTCATTTCCACTTGTGCAAGTAAACATTGTGATGGGAAGTTGGAGTTGTCTATCTTTGGCCATTTGGGTCACACTGGCCATGGTCAGTCTTGTGTCTCTTTATAGTTTCTTTGACTGACTCCACCCATCTAGTTTTTGGGTCTGCCTTGTAGCCTGATTGGCTGTATTATGCATAAAGGGCTGGTTGCGATGGTTCCATTCTCATAATGTGGCCAAAATACCTATTTTGTTGTGTCTCGATTTAGTCTTAACCTTTAGTTTTAGCTCCCTATGACAGCACATTTAGCCCGAATTTGATAATCCTGAAGGCAAAATCCGTTGCCCAGCGTGTGGAACGTGATTCCAAAAAAAATATATTCAGATTTGTACTTTTTTTAGAAAATGTTATGACAACTGCTACTAGCTATATTATTTAACTTCCTGTTTCTGTTATTACAATGGCGTCAGGAGATGTCGTGTGATTATGATTTTGAAATCCGAACAATCTATAGCCATCCACATAGAGGCGACAGGACTGAATTGGGTTTCATATACTTTTATCGTATATTCAGTGAAATCATTATTGATTCTGATTCGAAAGTGGAAATATTGAGAAGTAAGTTCTTCAAATAGATTTTTTAAAATAGACCACGAGGTACCACAATTTTTTCATTATTTAAAATATATAATATTCAATAGATTTGGAGCGAACAAAAATACAATAGGTCTAGATATAGATAGGTCTAAATCTGTCTTTATCACACATCTCGTATCACATACACACACACACACACACACACAAACAAACAAAACGTACACCAATATAAGCAGATTTCAATTCCTTATTTATAAGTGCAAATATTATTGAAATATCTCTAACAACAAAACAGTTATGATTTCCAAAACTAATTCCGTAGCAGGAGAGACATTATGTAATTGTAAACAGAGGGTGTTAACGGTTAACTTGAGCTAGTCTTTATTTCCTGATTTCTTCATTTCTCTAAAAATGTAATCCTGCTGAGTAGGAACACACAAAACTATATCATGAGACAGTACATGTACATTTAGCTAGGAGAACATACTTGAAGCATCTACTGCTGTCTGCATATTTACATATAAGCTGTCCAACTTTGCTTTCAGCTTGGCTGAAGTGTCTGGGGATACTCTTGTTCCATGTAATTCACAATCAGTGACAGTATGTTGCTGCAAAAACAAAAGATCACAGGTTAAGTTTTAAAAACAAGAACTGTACAGAACTGAATTTGTTTGTGGAGCAAAGAATTGGGTCTAAATTGAAAATCATTTTAATAATGTACAGGTGGCATTATCAAATTAGATGGGACCTGTCTAAAGCAAGTCAAGCTTGTTCGAAAATGCGGCTACCTGGACAGCAAGTCCGTTTTTTTTAATAAATGGAGCTGTGTTTGAAAGCTACTCAAGGCTCCCATACAGTTTCTGTAGATGTCTTGTCTCTGTGGGCCAGTGTTCCTACCTCAAATTTAGTATAATGCAGTCTTGCAGGATATGTTCAGCAGCTTTTGCTCCGTGCCCATATGGACACAGGTGGTGGAACCAGTATCAGTCTACTTAAGTGGCTGTTTAGTCTATATGTCATGTCCTGGTGAGAAATTAACTTGTTCAGCTCTGCCAAGATAATGATAGTTGTCTTTTGAGTTGTCAACTTTCCTAATAGCTTTGATGAGGGTCCTCTTTTCCCCATTAGGTGATTTCTTGGTCTTGTTATTCCTGTATTACTTAAAATTATGCTTGCATATCTGGTTTCATTTCCTGAAATGCCACAGTGGGAAGGTAGCCAATGTAGTACTACCCTTCTTTGTAACAGTAGATAGGACCAACCTGAAGCAAGTCGACTCATTTTAAATAATTGGCTACACCAATAACAGTAGATGACTTGTATTAATAAGTCAAATATAGAATAGACCAAGCAAATGCAGCATTTTCCACGACCACTAACATCATTAATATATCTTTATCAATTGAGACGAGAGAGATATATGCAGATATCAAAATTATAACATAAATTATGTTTTTATAGGTTTTTTCATCTTGGAAATGTTCAAAGTAAAATAGTAACTAGTGGAGCTGCCTGTGTGTTGAAGGGGCTGTAAAGGGGAGTAAAGAATAGCGACACTGTTCCTGTCAAGTATGTCATAAGAAGTGACTACGGAGGTTTTGGGGAAGGGGGTGTTAACTGTCCAATTCCAGAGATGATCAAATTGACCCAGAAGTCATGTTGAAGTTGGATATATCATACCGAAAGGTGCAAATATGACAGTAAAGCTGTAAACTATGACACATAACTCATTCCACTCTCCTGACTACATCCTGCTAATCTGCAATAGTTTGAAAATGAATGTAGAAGACAGGCAATAAAAAATTATCTACGCGATCAAATCACAGCACATCTCTCTCTCCATTTTTGTTTATACTTTTTTCCAAACAAGACCCGCTCCACCCTACGTGTGTAGTTTAGTTTCTAGGTAAAGTGAACATCTGACAACGTGTCCCAATCTTTAAGGTTGATGAAATCTTTTGAGGGTTTACAGATATCTTTGCAATTCAATTAGTATGGAACATCATCTTTGCACTGCGGACACACTCATAGGTGCTCTGATGTCAACTTGAGTGTATCCACCATTACGCAATGACTGATAGTTCCAGTTCTCTGTTGGCAGGCAAACATTCTTATAAGCCCACATGAGCTCATTTCTGGCATGCAATGTGCATTTCAAGTCATTCCTTTATTCTGGGCTTGGAAAAGGAATCATCACCTTCATAAATTTCACACCCACGTGACCAGGCATGAAAATTAATGTGATACATTCCAGTTTCAAACTTTCCACAGAGCCAAGTGACTTCATGAACACAACTCATTTGTATGTTTCTGGACATGCTCATCGGGTCACTGAGGTTGACTTCTTCCACTGTTAAAGTTCCTTGCAAATAATTTTGGAAAGTGAGTTGTTTCTCATTACATGTCCAAATAAGTTTATGATGTTTCACTACTGCCAACAGTGGTTTTTAATAGTCTTTGTTTTTATAATAAGATCTATAACCCATCAGTTTCATAGTGTTCCACAAGCTTAGCTATCAGTCATTTTAATAATTCATTACATTGATGAAATATGTAAAGACATTATATAAGACCTATATAGAAGTATGAGTATAGTTATTGTACCCATATTTATCAAATTAAAAAACTATATGTTCAATTTGTGTATACAATTAAGTGTGTGTGTGTGTGTGTGTATATATAGATAGATGTTTACATTTGGTGGGATATTAAATTCTAGGAACAACTTTGGTATTTCATGTGTAAGAAAGCATTGCAGAGTGAAATTCTAGGAACAACTTTGGTATTTCATGTGCAAGAAAGCATTGCAGAGTGAAATTCTAGGAACAACTTTGGTATTTCATGTGTAAGAAAGCATTGCAGAGTGAAATTCTAGGAACAACTTTGGTATTTCATGTGCAAGAAAGCATTGCAGAGTGAAATTCTAGGAACAACTTTGGTATTTCATGTGTAAGAAAGCATTGCAGAGTGAAATTCTAGGAACAACTTTGGTATTTCATGTGTAAGAAAGCATTGCAGAGTGAAATTCTAGGAACAACTTTGGTATTTCATGTGTAAGAAAGCATTGCAGAGTGAAATTCTAGGAACAACTTTGGTGTTTCAAATACAAGAAAGCATTGCAGGGTGAAATTCTGGGAACAACTTTGGTGTTTCATATACAAGAAAGCATTGCAGAGTGAAATTCTAGGAACAACTTTGGTATTTCATGTGTAAGAAAGCATTGCAGAGTGAAATTCTAGGAACAACTTTGGTATTTCATGTGTAAGAAAGCATTGCAGAGTGAAATTCTAGGAACAACTTTGGTGTTGTGCATGAGAAAATGTAGCAGAGCACTGCTATAGATAATAAACACATATGATCAATGTTCTAATAGCTAAGGGGATGTTTCATTTCTATTTACAAAATGAACTGGCTGCTTGGACTAAATTCATCTGTTAAGTCAAATTACATGGAGTAGGGTATATTTCTTGTCAAAGCATTGCACATTTGTTCCAGAGATGGGATTTCCTAGATATCAGGTTGACCAGAAAGAATTGCATAAGAAAAGTTGGAAGCTTAAAATTACCTGGATAAGCACACAAAAAACAACCAATGTACATCATATACAATATTAAGATCCCAAATAAACTTACCAAAGTGTTATCTGTTGCTGGAAATAATACTTCTGTTTTCACATTACTTGGTTCACTTGCAACAGAAACAGGCTTCACAAGATGATGCTGGCTCTCAGGTTGAACTATAGACACAGTGCCTTGCTTGTTTTGTGGCTGGACTAAATCGATGCACTCTATGATGGAACCACCAGAAGAGACGGATGATGATCGACTACTGTGCCTATGCTCACCTATAACTCCATGAATATCTGAAAATTATATTCAGTTAACTCTTTGTAAATTCTGTAGAACATTTTTAGATGCTATAAGTGCATCCCTCAGTAAGATAAAGTAAATGGGTGCGCTCTTGATACTCTTAAACCGAGGAACACAGTAGGAAGGAACCACTACTAATCCCCCCTCCATAGTCTAACAAAGTTTTTATTGCTAAGCTCAAAGTTTGTGACTACTAACCAGACATTTCCCTTCCATATTCTAACCAAATGTTGATTGCTGTTACGCTCAAAGTTAGATACTACTAATTATGAATCCAGATTGTGCAGAAACAATATCAAACTGCTAACATATTTATATTGCCTAAAAAAAAACCACTACGGCCAATAAATGCTGGGTTGATCGTTTCATCCTGAATAGGCCCTATTTTATTTTCATGTAGCTTCCAACACTTTAATTTACTAACAGAAATGGCATCAAATCACAGTTCTGTTCACATGTTCCTAACATTAGCATCAATTCTTCTATTTGTTGCACCCTTATGTTTTCACTGATAAAAGATTGTCCATATTTTTTGAGCATATGAAAAGGGAAAAACCTGGAGGGTATGGTGATAACAGGCAGGTTCAAGAGAAATGGGGACCAAGAGAGAAGATATTGAAAAACTTAGCATTGTAGCATGGGTGAACATCTTTATCAGAAATAATTGGCAGCACACAAGACTAGACAGAGATGATAACAAACACAGCAAGGATTAGAAGAACTGTAAGCATGAGCCAATGCTGGAGGCAGTGATTTTTTTATGAATCATGCAGGCAAAGTGAAAATATCTGTTGCAAATCACACACTTGAGGCCTAACTTTTTCATGAGCTTCTGTAAGAAAAATCAGTTATTTACATCTATAAATACATAACTAACGTAAATATTGCTATGAAACTTGAAATACATATGAAAGAATGGACTGTACACTACAAGTAGAAGCCACCATATGTTTATTTCCCTTGTCTATGTTTGTAAATTTCATTGATCATCATTTAATAATTGACATATACGTATTCAGGATTGGGGTTAGTTATGTAAAGCAAAACTACTCTAACCCAAAAATAAATCAATATTTAAATTATTAAGTGATGAACATGAAATTTACAAACATAGACAAGGGAAATAACTCGACTATATGTGGCTTCTACTTGTACTGTACCGAATGGTGTTTCTCTCAAAATATATTCACTATCGGCACATATACCTGGTAGTAAATTGATAAATAGAAAACTCAGTGGTTATCCATATACATTATACAAATAAAAGTAACACTTCTGTGATGTTTCTGCTAAAGAGCATAAAACTTGTCTAAAAACAAATTATTCTAAATATTTTATATTTAGCACTAATCTTTAGTGCCTAGGTACTAATATGTTGAATTGTCCTATGTTGAATTGTCCTATGTTGTATTGCATACGAAAACCTTTGTGACAATTTTAGATTGTACTAATGTCAATTTAAAAAAACTTTCTTTGGTTATTTGAAGCAAGACCCTCAGGCAAACAAGGATATAATTGATAAAATAATCCTTTCAGCTGTAAGCAAGTAGCTCTTGACAGTCAACAGCCTTTCTGTGCTTTTGCACAGATCAACTTCAGTTGAGTAACCGAAGCAATAACTGTGACTTGCGCAAGGATTGTTGTCTCAGAAGCACTGTGTTAGCGAGGTTTATAAATGTATTTTTAGCTTTCATATGGAGAAGGCATTTCTGTGATGCAGTATTCCAGTATCATCATATCCTGCTACATAATTCTTCTGTCAACTTTTTGTGATTCGCAGTAGTGTAATATAAAGCCATTCGTCCGCTAATCAGCAAACCCCGGTTTCAAATCCACACATTATTCATGGTTTGAAATAGAAATTACATCTGTGGTTTATCCAAAAACCAAAATGTAGGTACCAAGGCTCATTTTCTGGAAAGGTTTTTAATGCCATTGCTACTGAGCAAGTATGGTACATGTGATGCTAGTCATGCGGTTTCTGGTCAATCACTGACTAGGCAGTTGAGCATTTATGGGAGACTGTGTGTTATGACATAGGTTGATACCTTTAGCTTGTCAAATTTTTTTACCCATCTGAAACGATGGCATAACTAGCATTCTCCACCACCTAGCAGTCTGTCACACCAGAAAAGAGTTGCAATGTCCACAGGCCTTCATCATGTATGAAAAATTTCATGAAATTAAGACGAAAGTAATTGAGACCAGGGTTCACGAGTATCAGCCTATCCCCCAAATTTCCAGTCATGACATACCTAAAAAGACAGTGAACCCATATTCTTTGAATCCTGAACTATGTGTCATGATTGCCACATGGACAAAAAAAATAGACAAGGAGTCAAGATTTTTGTTTTAAAATAATAAAAATAGGTGAATTTTACATGGAATGCATAGAACAAGACAAAATAATACTGCATGGCTATTGGGGGCCTAAGCTTTTTATAAGCATTCTTTGACTGACAACTCTGATAATGTATAAGACTGCAGGTGGTTCCTCCACTACTTTGCTAATGCTAGCAGAACAGATCTGATGCTGTAAGCTGGATAGCTATTTCAATCAATGGCTATTCAATTAATTATTCACAAAGATGATTAGGACTATTACAAGCCTACATAAATTACTCACTCCCTAAGGCAGGACTGTCTGCTGAAGACGAAGATGCTGCGCTAACAGGCCATGATGTAGACAACATTTGATTCACCGGAATGTGTGTGACTGTGGCCATCTGATTTCTGTATTGTGCAGGTAGATTTTCTTGATAGTGTCTGTAGTTAGATGCTGACGCTTTCAACCTACCTATTAGAAAATCGATCATACCCACAAATAGTAAATTATGCAAAGATGATCTCAAGAATATGGCCCTATTTATTATTTGTGATGTCTAAGAGGTTCTGACTCATCCAGAAATAATTAACTTAAAAACAACATGTCATAGGCCACTATTTATTATTATTAGGACTGGTCTAAATGTGTATAGGAAAATAACTCTTGAACCACACATGAATCAACAGCCACAACACGTTAATCATTCCTGTACTACACTTCCTACACAATAATAATTCAGTTGTCAGTAGAAGTCATAGAAATATATATATCAAAGAAATATATAAGACAAGATCAGATCAATCGCAAAAAACTTTCTTAGGCAGCACATAAAGTTAGATCGCAGTAATGAAATGATTAGTGTCTGCTGGCTTATTAGTTTCCAGTGCGATGAGCTATTAGATTTTTTCACTATTAAGGGTTATAATAAATGACGTAGAGAGTTGATGTCAATGTACATGGATTATCCTATATGTACTCTCTCCACAAAGCAGCAGGCCACCTGTCAAGATAACCACTTGTTGCACATAACTCTGTTTAGCTTCAAGCAATAATCATTAGGGATCTTTGGAAAAAATCAACTTTATAAACAAGATGTGATGAGTGGGATTCAAACCTGTGACATTTTGAACACAAAGCAAACAGCTTAACCACTATGCCAGGAAACGGCCCTTATTCCAGGATTAATAATAGGCCCTAATCCTACTCAAGCGTAGTAGGCCCATACTATACTATTGTACAGGACATTGATTTTAGCTATTTTTGAATGTTGAAGCCTCCCTCATATTTATTAATATTAGCTTGTGTAACATGAATGGTGCGATATCTTGCTAACAAGAGTTGGGATCGTGAGACTGCCTCACTAAACCCTGTCACAGAGAAACACTCCACCCTGTCACAGAGAAACACTCCTACACATTTAAATTTGGTCTGACATATTTCAAATTAATGTAGTCTATTACAATGAATCAGCACTAAAACAACCAGACATACAACAAAAATACCTTGTAGATGTAAGGAATAGATATGAACATCTAATGATAGAATGCATGGAACAATACAGAAGGGAAAATCCAGGAGAGAAAATAGACAATAAATGGGAAAGCCTAAAGAAAAGTATTCAAACAGCAAGTGAAAATTTACCAACAAGAAATACCAAGAACAAACAAACATGGATGACAGATGAAATATTAGAGAAAATGACAGAAAGAAAGAAAGCTAAAAATATGCCAAAATACTCAATTATAGACAACGAGATACGTAACGGGCAGAATAGCAAAAAAACAATGGCTAGAAACAAAAATGCAGTGAAATAGAGGAGATGTCCATACAACAGAAGACAAAATTAATGCATAAGGAGATAAGGCTGATCACAAATAAGAAAAATCCTATAAATGGGGGTGGCTGCATTAAAGATAAAAATGGTAAAATAATATTTGATAAAACAGAAGCACTCACAAGATGGGCAGATTATATAACAGAACTGTTTGACGACCAACGGAACAAAAAACCAACAATACACAACAATGATGGACCAGCAATACTGAAATCAGAAGTAGAACATGCAATAAATTCAGTAAAATGTGGAAAAGCTGCAGGCTCTGACAACATAACAGCAGACATAATAAAAACTCTAAATGAGTTTGGTGTAGATACTATCACAGAAATTTGCAATGACATATACGAAACAGGCCATATACCTAAAGACCTAAAGTCATCAATATTCATACCACTACCTAAGAAGCCCAGGGCTGTGGACTGTACAGAATATAGAACAATAAGTCTAATGAGCCATCTAACAAAAATACTTCTCAAGATAATACATGAAAGACTTAAGAACAAGATAGACATGGAGGTCGGTGAAGAACAATTCGGTTTTAGGAAAAACAAAGGAACCAGAGAAGCTATACTGAGTATCCGGCTAGTGATAGATAAATATAAAGAAGTCCAAAAAAGTATCTATATTTGCTTCATAGACTACAGCAAGGCCTTTGACAGAGTCAAACATGAAAAATTAATCAAATGTTTTCAAGAAATAGGCATAGATGGAAAAGACATCAGGCTGATGAGAAATATATATTGGGAACAAACTGCATCAATAAGGTGTGAAAACAGCTACTCTCCATACATAGAAATAAGAAGAGGGGTAAGACAAGGATGCATTTTATCACCAAGCCTATTTAATATCTACACAGAGAATAATATCTTTAAAAATATAGAAGAAATACCAGGACTCAAGATCAATGGGAAAATAATAAACAACATTAGATATGCAGATGACACTGTTCTTGTGGCAGAAAGTGAACATGAACTACAAAGACTAATAGATCAAGTCAATAAATCAAGTAATGAATATGGACTGGATTTAAACATTCAAAAAACAAAAACCATGATAATCAGCAAAGACACAGAAGAACAGGAGGTGAGGTAAACATAAACATACAGGGAGTGAAACTACAACAAGTAAAACAGTATCAATATCTTGGACACATAGTCACAAATGATGGCAGATGTGAAACAGAATTTAAAAGGAGAATAGGAATGGCTAAAAGTACCTTCAATGATATGAGGAAATTATTAATATCTAAACAAATTACAAACAAGTTAAAAATGAGAATTATAAAATGCTACATCTATTCCATATTAATGTATGGCTCAGAAACATGGACACTAAATAAACAATTATAAGACAAAATTGATGCCTTTGAGATGTGGGTATATAGAAGAATAGGGAGAACATCATGGAAAGAGAAGAAAACAAATAAAGAGGTGCTAAAGACACTTAATATGAAGAAAGAATTACTAAGAGAAATAAAGATCAGGCAAATAAAATACTTTGGACACATTAAAAGACATGACACCTTATTGAAGACCTTACTTGAGGGTAAAGTCAAAGGGAAGCGAGCAAGAGGTAGACAGAGATACAAGTGGGAGAGTAACATCACACGATGGACAGGTTACAGTCTAGCAGAGTGCACCACCAAGACAGGAGATGTTGGAGATACGTTGCAGCCAACCTTCGTTGCGGAGACGGTACTTGATGATTACAATGAATATGTCTACACTAAATGATATATTAATAGGCATTCACGAGAGAATAGGATAGTAAATTATCAATAGGCTATTATTAGAATTAAGTTCAATGACATTGTATTAAAAAAAGCCACAATTTTCAAGACAAAAAATGCTAATAATTACTGGTTAATCAGTTGTAGCATGCAGGTAAAGAAGGATTAGGCCCCTCTACACAGAAACATTCTCAGTTATCTTCCGTTGTTAGTAGGTCCTAGCTAGGCTATCAATAGGCCATAGGGTCCTGTGTAAACTTTTCGATAAGCACTTTTATTTTAATTAACCTATTTCGTTCATCTTACTCGTAAGGAGGGTTTAGAACCTGAACATGGAGAGATAAATCACAACAATCATGTTAAATGGTAAAAAATGGTTGTTAGCTTAGAATCTTTAAAATGAATAGACGATTTTACAACTTCAAATATGCAAAAATGCATCACGCAGCTAAGTAAATTCTAGGGACCATGATAAAGTTGTTTGAGATGAACGTATCAAGTATTCGCAAATATATGTTGTTTATAATGTTTAAGAAAACATCTTACCGCTGACGCTTTGACTTTGTGAACGTGACATGCCTTCTAAGTGAATATTATAGAATAGTCATATAGTATAATGTTGCAATTGCGCAGCTATACACTGGCATATAGTGTACCACCAACTGATTTGAGCAATGATACAAACAAATCAGACTTGTGGTGGTTAAAATTTGAACAAGTTGTTGACTGAAGTCTACGTTCGAGTGGTTCTTGCTCAATGTCCACGCAGATGATAGATTGTGAACGTTGCTAGCCTACGCGGCAAATCAATATCTTTTGGTCACGAGTAGTGAATGCTCTTTGACCGATAGCCTACAATTACTGGCAGGTTTAGTGTAAGCTTTCGTTACATCAATAATCCCTAAATTTGCCGACAGCCTGGAACCCCTTCTGAAAAGACTTGCTGATCATTCCCACGAAAAGGTTTGGATACTCGTAATATTACCTCATGCATAGATAAAAGGTTACAGCGGATATGTGCTCGCATCCCGCGCAGATCTTTTCAACAGAGACTGGGAGTTACGCGGCATTATTGCGTGGGCCGGACAGTACTAGTCAACAAGCAGTGGGCAGAATTACCTCAATTGAGAAGAAAGTGTCATGAGTAACAATAGGCTCGTTTTCAAGATTACCCGTGGCAATTTCAAACGGACGGACGTTCGGAGTTAACCAGGTGTAAAGGATTATCCCTTACTGAACCGCAGCGAAATATATATTTCTATAGCTCCCTCCCCCCATGTAGATCACGAATTAAAGGGAAACGGTAAAAGTAATATGAGTTTTGAACCCTCGTCATAGCACATGGTTTCCCATAAGTGTCAGTTGCCAGTCAGTGGTTGGCTAGTAACCGCCATACTAGCGTCGCCTACAGCATTTGCTCAGTTAACAATGGCGCCATTCTTCGTCCTTCCCAGTACATGAGCTCTGGCACGTACTTCCTGGTGGCTAGTTGAACACCAGAATTAATTTCAAACCACAAATAAGTGCATTAGAAATCCGGGCGTGCTCGTAGACGGACGAATGACACTGCCGCGATTCTGCTGAAAAAGAAGACAACGGTCACTATTTCTTAGAATTGATGTTTTCGAGGCCGACGGGAGAGCAAATAATCTTCCGCCTGCCCCGCATATCGTATGATGCGATTAAAGAGCGTTTGCAATTGGTAAACGGGAATAAAGTCACAGGGGAAAAAAAGTCACAAATTTGACAAGGAAAAAGGCACAATTAGTTTATGTGGGTAGGAAATATAGTCACAGAAAAGTAATTTCGATGGGGAAAAAGTCACAGCAAAGAAAGTCACAATTTGACTAGCAAAGAAAGTGAAACGTGAATATTAAATAAATAATATGCAAAAATATAAAACAATCTGCGCGATATTTTAGCAATTACATTTTTAGTTAATGTTTTGAAAATTTAAACAAATATTCCAGTCAACTGGACGAAAAAATTCTGCCACGGTCTTATACACTCAATTTTTCGTAAGATTGCCAACCGATTCCTGTTGGATAATAGTGCTAACTGTTGCTGTGTCTTGTTGAAACCATTCAATGATACGCCAAACCGAAGGATGATAGTGACGCACGAGGTTGAAAAGTGTGTAACTTCAGTTGTCACAGATGTTGTTGCTACGGTCATTATTGTTCAATGTGGCATTATGCACGCTCCCTTGGTGAGGAGAAAACTGTGGAACGTGGCGCATTCTCAGAGGCGGCATGGACGATGCAACAGACTGCTGAATCACTTGAAAAGAGCCACTAACATAATTTCACTAGAAATATGTAAAGTACCTCCTCTGCTTCAGGTGTTTCGTGTGGTATGACAGTTTTTGAGATATTGCATATCTTCATTGATGTCTTCCAATAGCAAAAGAGATAAAACATCAATCATGCCACAAAACAAGTGAAACTCAGCATCGAATTGATATTGGGCTGTCAAACTCAGTCCCGGGATCTTACGCCAAGTGGACTATGTTAAGATAACATTTGCTCACCACGTCGCGGGAAAACACCGTAAGGACAACTACTAATACACTCTCCTCAAAAAACTCATCAAACGCTTTCGCTCGGAAATCAGAGTAATATTTTACTTCAAGATTTCAGTAAGATCATTCAATTTATGGGTTTCATTTTTTCTTCGATACGCTGGTCAAATTTCACGATAATTACAGTATTCATGTCTTCTGGAGAATGATCACGGCGCCGTATTTGTACGTTACTAGCTAGGTCTGAGTCTGGAAACATAAACTGGATGTCTAACGCGCAGTCGTTTTTACAAAACCCATATATAGCTGAATCTTGGACTGCCATTGCTAATCATGCACAGTAGCTTAACACTTTGCATATGGGGTGCAAAGGGAACGCATTGCTCTAGGCGGACCCAGGGTTAGCAGATAATCAAGATCCCAAATGTACCTCCACGTGGTGCACCCTGGAAACAGAAATACAGCAGCTCGAGCTGATTCTGGCCAAATCATTTGGGGATCGTGTCCGAGAATGTGGAGGTAGCAGATGGAAAGAGATTTGACTGCACAAGAGACAGACAATATCTCCGACACCACCAGCATCACCACATATAGCGACACTGTCGACATACAGTGAAGCTAGTCAGTCCAGTCCGAACATTGGAGGGGCGGCCAATGTAAAATGCACGTAAAGGTAAATGCATGGCGAGAGACAAATATGTTTCATACAGAGTACAATGAAACAATGAAAGGGCAGAACAGCGCGAACTGCAAATAGAAAGTGAAAAGTCCCTAGGAAAGGGAACTACAAGCTCCGTCAGCTCGAGACGGGCTTCTAGTTACCAGAGTTCCTAACAGGCAGAGACCCAGACCCATCCATCGGCGTTTGGTAAAGCAAAAGACCTAACCCAACTCTAATGTCGAGCCTTCCTAAACCGGAAATATGCTTGCAAAGAGAAAGGGTTCTGTACCCGATTGGTGTAGGCAAGAAAGGGACAACGATGGCAGTCCTGGCCCAACTCTACTGTCAAGGTTTCCTATACCGGAAGTAACTTGCAGAGAGAAAGGGTTCCGTACTCGATTCGCTCAGGCACAAAAGGGACAACGATTTAGCCCTGGCCCAACTCTACTGTCAGGTTTTCCTACACCGGAAATACACTTGAAGAGAGAAAGGGTTCAGTACCTGATGGGCTCAGGCGCTATTGGGACAAGGACGCTCAGCTCGAGAACGCCTTGCTCTCAAACGCGTGGTGTGAGACTCGAACTTGGACAAGGGGTACACGATGTCGGTGAATGACACCTCGGCTAAGAGGGCGAAAGAGCCAGGGTCCAACTCCTCTGTTGAGTTCTTCCCCTTAAGGAACCAGGCTCATGGATGAGAAACGGTTCAGTACCCAATGGGCACAGGCACAGCACGTCCAATTACACGAGGCAAGTTCATAGACAGTGGAACACCTCGTTCGAGTGAGACGAGAGCAAGAAAATCGTCTGGGCGAAGAGTTTTCACTACGCGTGCCTGGAGACAGATATAGAGGCTATCACAGGCTAAGGGTAGCCCACCCGAATTGTCAAGGCATGCCGAAATCGGATGTGCTAGGCCTACAAGGCGCATAACGGTGGCACAACGTAATCACTTTCCCGGCGGAAATCGCACGGATATCCGTGATGGTTACAATGGAGCGAACGAAAAACAAACAAACAACAAACTTTGCATATCCATGTTTAGTCGGGGGCCAAAATGGGAACAAAGAATAGCAGCACTGTTACCTGTCATGGGAGGCAGCAATGATGTTAATGGATGGAATTGATTATTTATTCCATAGACGATCAAAGTGACCTCTGACAATTACTAACAAATACCGAGCCTAATTAACTAGTTATCTCACAGTCATGCACATCATCTTCACCAGCTAAGGAGGAACATCAGTTGAGTTCGTGTGGTGGGACAAGCTAACCACTATATCACAAAGCCGACAGAACATCAGTTGAGTTCGTGTGGTGGGACAAGCTAACCACTCTATCACAGAGCCGACATAACATCAGTTGAGTTCGTGTGGTGGGACAAGCTAACCACTCTATCACAAAGCCGACAGAACATCAGTTGAGTTCGTGTGGTGGGACAAGCTAACCACTTTATCACAAAGCCGACAGAACATCAGTTGAGTTCGTGTGGTGGGACAAGCTAACCACTTTATCACAAAGCCGACAGAACATCAGTTGAGTTCGTGTTGTGGGACAAGCTAACCACTCTATCACAAAGCCGACAGAACTGATAGAGTTCGTGTGGTGGGACAAGCTAACCACTCTATCACAGAGCCGACAGAACATCAGTTGAGTTCGTGTGGTGGGACAAGCTAACCACTCTATCACAAAGCCGACAGAACATCAGTTGAGTTCGTGTGGTGGGACAAGCTAACCACTTTATCACAAAGCCGACAGAACATATCCATTTAGTTATTTTCATGATGTATATACCTTTGAAACTGGGACTACTTTCCATACTTCTCCAGTAAACACATGCAGGTTTCAGCCAAGAGAATAGAATGTGCTGTTCCTGGGTAAAAGATTGGCTGCCATATTTGCGCCTTCCGACCAGACACATCCGACTTGAACATTTCTTGTGAGACACTTGACCCTTTTTTTGTGAGCCGGGACAACCAACTCCATTGTCAAAAATCTCCTTAGTCGTTCTTACTACATGCAGGGAAGGTTACAGTGTGTCTAATATCTGCTTCCCTTTCTTACTACATGCAGGAAAGGTTACAGTGTGTCTAATATCTGCTTCCCTTTCTTACCACATGCAGGGAAGGTTACAGTGTGTCTAATATCTGCTTCCCTTTCTTACCACATGCAGGGAATGTCACAGTTTGTCTATTATTTTATTCCCTTTCTCAACACATGTAGGAAAGGTTACAGTGTGTCGATTATTTGATTTCCCTTTCGGTCACTTCATCTAAATAATGCAAAGAAAGGACTAACATCTATTTTTTTACATATGAGTATTTTCTTAACAAGTGTCTTAACAAAATACAAGTACCAACGAAGAAGATAAAATGTAAACATAGACACTAAAGTTGCATTAAACGAGACTATTATTAATCCAAAACTGTTTTACGAGTGCCAAACTTGGACAATGGCAGCACAAGACAAAAGAAAAATAGTGACAGCAAAAATGACATGTCTACGAAGACTTGGAGTGTCATTAAGAGATAGAAATAGAAACGATAACATCAGACAGATAACCATAACAATACCAGTATTAGAATACATCAAAATAATATATCAAATGGTTTGCACACGCTTCCAGACTGCCAACAGATAGCATGCTGCAAATGGCCATGACACATAGACATCACGGCTATAAAGCAGAGGCAGACCATGTAAAAGATGAATCACAGAAATCAAAGCAGCCACAGGAACAAGCTTACAAACAGCACACAAGATGGCCATCTCCAAAGAACTCTTCCACCCCTAACACCGCAAGGTAAACAACGGCCACAGCTCATAGAGATAGGAAAAAACCACAAAAGAGAATACTCTGTGACTTTTTTTCCTACATTCAGCAGATAACCAATATCCAAAAGTACCTACTCGCGGTACATCCTGGAAACAGAGATACAGCTGCTCGTGCTGCTTCTGGCTAATACTTCTGGGGATCGTGTCCGTGAATGTGGAGGCAGCAGATGGAACGAGAATAGACGGCAGAAAGACAGGTAATATCTCCGACGCCTACGAGCAGCACATGCAGCGGCCGGTCGAAACACAGTTAAGATAAGTCAGTCCGGCTCGAGTACAGGTTGGGCAGCCAATGCAAATGTCACGAAATGGGTAGATGTCATGACAAATTGAGTCGATCGATAGTCTCCGGAAGGATAACATATTGGATACAATGAGATGGTAGAACAGCGCCAGAGAGCAGCGCCATGTGCAAGTATAACGGGAAAACGTTACAGGGAAATCGGAAATAAGCGTTGTTCAGCTCGAGACGAGTTCCCAGTGCCCGGTGAATAGTGTCATATTCACAATATCAGCTCTTTTCATATGTCCCTCCAATTTCCTATTCACAATTATCAGCTCTTTTCATATGTCCCTCCAATTTCTTATTCACAATATCAGCTCTGTTCATATGGCTCTTAAATTTCCTATTCACAATATCAGCTCTGTTCATATGGCTCGCCAATTGCCTATTCACAATATCAGCTATGTTTATTGTGCATTTGTCCTATCTCTCGTTTAAAATATCTTCTGCGTTCACTCTCTGATAACCAACACGAACGTTCATGTGATTTCCGCCAGGATGCGTGAAGTACATTGTGCTGCTGGCTTTACACGAAAGCTTCATTAAGTTGTGCCATCACATCCGACCCAACATATCCGATTTCGGCATACTTTTATTTCAAGTGAGCTTTTCTACCTGTGATAGCATTTCTATCTGTCGTCAAACAAGCGAGTATCTGCTCTACGCCGTGACGATTTTCACCCACTGTGCCCTTGGGCTTTGCAGGCCAAAACGTTTCCCCGTGTGGAAGTTACCGAGGAGACGGTGAACAGGTATTTAGACTTGTGTCAACTACATCTATCTCCGCTGCCAGTGAACTTGTCTCATGTAATTAGACGTCATTGCTGCCTGTGTCCTTGTGTACAAGTCTTTATTTCAACTGTGAGCCTCTGCCAGTATAGGTTTGCTTAAACAGTAAAGACGATATAAAGTTGGTTCGTCCTCTTAGCCGTTAACGGACATCGTGAACACATTTAAGTTTGAGCTTCTATCTATATTTTCTTCGTACCGGGTCAGTATTATCTTGTCGTGCTTCACCTTTCCACACAACTTGCTGCCGCTGGCTTTACCTTTCCACACAACTTGCTGCCGCTGGCTTTACCTTTCCACACAACTTGCTGCCGCTGGCTTTACCTTTCCACACAACTTGCTGCCGCTGGCTTTACATTTCCACACAACTTGCTGCCGCTGGCTTTACATTTCCACACAACTTGCTGCCGCTGGCTTTACCTTTCCACACAACTTGCCTCCGCTGGCTTTACCTTTCCACACAACTTGCTGCCGATGGCTTTACCTTTCCACACAACTTGCTGTCAATGGATTTGCCTTACAACACAACTTGCTGCCGCTGGCTTTACCTTTCCACACAACTTGCCTCCGCTGGCTTTACCTTTCCACACAACTTGCTGCCGATGGATTTACCTTTCCATACAACTTGCTGCCACTGCCTTTACCTTTCGCCACAACTTTCTGCAGGAAGTCAGCTGAATGCTTGTTCTCGAGCAAGAGCATTGCTTTAATTATGATTATATTCTCAATTATTCCTGGATATTACGCTGATCTAGAGCTATGCTGCTTTCATATGTACTCACCAGATGAATCGTACTTCTCCGAACACTTTCTCATTATTCTTGCCTTAGTTGAGCTTCCAGACATGAAAACCCTGCACTCTATGCCAGTTGTCTTTAACTGTGCTGCAACAGTTCTTTGTCGGGAGGAGATGAGATTCTTTTCAGATATTGTTTGTTTTGTTTAAAACAGTTCTCATTCCATCTTAGTCTGCACTGCTCGGTCACGATCCATAAAGTGTTAGCCAAATTGCTTCGCGCGAGCTACGGAACAATCTGTTTCCATGGTGTACTACGAGAGAGTGCTTCTATGATTTTGGTTATCTGCTAATCATTGCACGAGAGCAATGCATATCCCTTTGTACCCCATATATCAGTTCAGGGCATTACTCATTTGTCTCTATCTCCTATTCAGAAAATTGGTTCTGTTCATTGCTCATTTGTCTCATCTCCTATTCAGAAAATTGGTTCTGTTCATTGCTCATTTGTCTCATCTCCCATGAAAAATAATGACAATGTTCATTGTTCGTTAGTCCAATGTCTAGTGGTCTGTGCTGTGTTGGATGCCATGAATATCTATTGATCTGCATTATGTTGGGTGCCGAAGTCTGTTCATATCTGTGCTGTGTTGGATGTCATTAATGTCTACTAGCCTGTTCTGTGTGTCAACAAAATCTATTTATCTGTGCTGGGTGTCTTAATATCTGTTATGTATGTATGTATGTACGCTGTGTTGGATGTGTCTACTGGTGCGTGTCATTCATGTCTGTCCGCTGTGTGCTGTTTTGAGTGTTATTAATGTGTTCCGTGTGCTGTTTTGGGTGTCATTCATTGCTGATCTGTTCTATGGGTCATTCTTGTCTGTTCATACATTCTGTGTTAGGTGTAATTAATATCTGTTGGTATATGATGTGTCGGGTGTCAATAATATCTGTTGGTATATGTGTTGGGTGTCATTACTATCTGTTGGTATATGATGTAATTACTATCTGTTGGTATATGATGTGTTTGTTGAGTGTCATTAATATATGCTGTTATATGATGCGTTGGGTGTCATTAATATATGTTGGTATATTTTATGTTGGGTGTCAATAGTATCTGTTGGTGTATGATGTATTGGGGTGTAATTAATGCCTGTTGATATGTGCTGCGTTGGGTGTTGTTAATATCTCTTGATCTGTGTTGCGGAGAGTGTCATTCATACCTGCTTGTCTGTGCTATGTGTCATTCATGTCTGCTGGTTTGTACTATGTGCCATTCATGTCTGCTGGTTTGTACTATGTGACATTCATGTTTGCTTGTTTGTATTATGTGTCATTCATGTCTGCTGGTTTGTACTATGTGCCATTCATGTCTGCTGGTTTGTACTATGTGCCATTCATGTCTGCTGGTTTGTACTATGTGCCATTCTTGTCTGCTGGTTTGTACTATGTGCCATTCATGTCTGCTGGTTTGTACTATGTGCCATTCATGTCTGCTGGTCTGTGTTGTGTTTCTTTCATGTCTGCTGGTCTGTTGTGATTCTTTCATGTCTGCTGGTCTGTTGTTGTGATTCTTTCATGTCTGCTGGTCTGTTGTGATTCTTTCATGTCTGCTGGTCTGTTGTTGTGATTCTTTCATGTCTGCTGGTCTGTTGTGATTCTTTCATGTCTGCTGGTCTGTTGTTTTGATTCTTTCATGTCTGCTGGTCTGTTGTTGTGATTCTTTCATGTCTGCTGGTCTGTTGTGATTCTTTCATGTCTGCTGGTCTGTGCTGTGTGTCATATGTGTCTTTTGGTCTTCACTGTGTGATTGCTATTTCAATGTTGGTGTGCTGTGTCATTCATGTCTGCTGTGTATATTGTATTGGGTTGCATTAACGTCTGCTGGTCTGTGCTATATGCAATTCATATCTGCTGGTAGAATGCTCATTCATTTTCCTTTACCGCTGAAGTTAACACAGAGGACCGATCTCTCCAATTCTGTCTGTTCAAAGCTATTCTGTGCAGTTCTTGAATAGTATGTATATTGATTGTTTTACTTTCTCTAAGTATTTTCTTCTGAGTTTCTTTTGGTCTATCCCTGGCTCTTTTGCCTGTAGGTACCCATTCAAGAGATTGGTGGTGTATTCTGTTGATTTCTGCGCATAGGACATGTCCGGTGTAGGACAAACTGCGTTTTCTGATAACAAATGTGATCATCATTCGATTTGAATTCACTGCAATGGGTGTTAGCTATCCTATGAAGACATTTATTCTCGAAACTCAGTAGTTTCTTTTCTGAAGATAAAGAACTTTTTTAGCTCTCACTTCCATATGATAGCACCGGGAAAATGGAGGAATTAAATAAGTGTATTTTCGTGCGTGTGGTGATTGTTTTTGACCTCCAGATATTAGACAGTCTGTTAAAGGCATTTGAAGCAATGCAATTGAGTTGTAATATAGGAAAATTTGTGTACTTTTTCAAGTTGTTGTCCATTTAAAATAATTGTGTTAGGTGAACTGGTGAAGACCATAATTTTTGTTTTTGAGAATTGATTTGTAGACCTATTTGGCCTGAGATGAGTTTAATCTATCAGTTGTTGTTTGTACACCTTGATGGTTTTCACTCAAAAGTGCAAGATCATCTACAAAATCAAGGTCTTCTAATGTTTTATTTACCATTTAATTCTTAAATTGGTAGAATGTACAAATGGGTAAAAGCATATCTGCATAATAGAAGATAACCATGGTACAATTGGATGGTTGCATTAGCAAGAAAGTCCTACTACGTCATGGAATCCTCCAGGAGAGAGTCCTGTCACCCACACTTTTCTTGGTGTATATCAATCACCTAGCTGCCGAACTACCACATGTAATCAAAGTGGCAATGTATGCTAACGACCTAGTGCACTGAAGAACATGTGACAGTGGCCACTAAACAAATCCACAGAGCTATTGATGTCTTAACCCTATGGGCACATAGATGGTGCGTCAGCATCAAGAGTCCAGAAAGACAGGCCACCTAGGAGATGGAAAACTCTACACAAAGCCTGGACAGATGGTGCTCATGATCCCAGTAGGGCAGACCATCTACGGAAAGCAAACCTAAAAAAAATAGCTTGCGGAAATCTGATGCACTTGGCCATATGGCACATAACAAAGTGCAACGTACCTCATATACAGATACTCATGCAGATTGGTGCGTCAGCATTAACACAGATAAGTGCATCACTACACACTATATCCTCTCACCAAACCAAAATGTCAGTGTTATCAAGATGGATACCTTTTGAAAGAAGATAAACAACCTACAAATCCATATACCTCTGAATTACTTTTGATGATAAGCTGACAAGAAAGCAACACATAAACAAAACCAGGAGGAAGTTAGCTATACTGATAAAACAAATGGAACCACATGGGGAACCAGTGGGAATATACTCTGTAAAGTTTACTAGCAAGGCATAAGACCACACCTGGAGTATGGTTCAGCTGCGTGGTGCCCTGCATCAAACACCACATTACAGGATATAGATAAAGTGCAAAACCAGGCGCTTAGGATAATGTTGGGAACAATGAAATCAACACCCAGAGTAGAGATACAGAAATGGGGAGAACGCAACCATTTGGTGAGCACAGAGACACAAAGGTACTAATACAAGCAGAAAAGTTTCAGTGTATGCCAAGTCATCCAATGAAGTAAAGATTCCAAAATCAAGCAATGGCGCAACTGAAAAGAAGCAGCTTTATCCACCAAGCTAAATGACTCCGCAGACAGCTTACAGACCTACCAGTACCTGAAGTTGATAGCTCCTTAATGTCTGTATGTGAAAGGAATACTTAGTGAGGACGAACAGAACAGTGTGTAGTGAAGGACAGTCGCCCTCAGTTTCAAGGATGATGAAACTCCACAAGACATATGGGTAAGAGTATACACAATTGGATAAGCACAGAATGCAGTGAAGAATGGAGGTGCAGGTGTATATATAGAATATCCACACAAGCTTAGAGAAACTATCAGAACACCAGCAGGGAAATTCTACAGTAATTAGGGTGGCTAGTGAAAAACTGCAGAGCTCCAAATCTGGCCCACAGCCCGTGGTACTCCTGACAAATGAAAGGTCAGTGCTTCAAGCTTTCTAGCCTGGAAAACTGATTTACAAAAAACTACTTAATGAACTGTCTTACCAGTATAGCGTAACTATCCAGTGGATACCCTCTCACTGTGGAATACCAGGAACTTAAAATGGCAGACCAACTGGATAAGGAAAGTGTTGAAGACAAACCAGATATACCAATCACCTACGATCAGAAGAAACAGATGATCACGTTAATAAGAAAGTCACAAACACCAACACAAGATGACTATCACATTATGAACAGATCAGAACAAGTTATAATTCTACGCCTCATAACAGGACACAACCGACTCCGCAGTCACTTGTACACAAAGTTCAAGATTGACAACATTGACATGTGTACATGTGGAGTGCAAACACAGAGTGCCAAATATATACTTCAGGAGTGTTTTGAGTATGAAACGCTGAGGCAGACATATTGGCCAGAGGGAAAAACATTGGAATCAAAGCTCTATGGGACACTGTATAAACTACACAAGACAGTGAGTTTTATTAAGGAGACAGAATTACAGATATATACATTTTCAAGTGAACAAAAGAAGAAGAAAAATAATAATTGCTGTGTTGTATGTCAATGTATGTTGATCCGCACTGCGTTTGGTGTCAATGTCTGTTGATCTGTGCTGCTTTATGTATCATTTATGTCTGTTTATCTGTGCTGTTTTGGGTGTCACTCATTTCTGTTATGTCTGATGTGATGGGTGTCATTCACGCTGTTTGTGCTATGTTGGATGTTTGTTTCTCCTGTGTACTAATTTACATGTCTGCAATTCATGTATCTGTGTTTCAGTTATGTACATTGTTCATAGTTGCAAAAGGCAAGCATTCAAACAGTTTGATTAAAACCATGCCCATAGATATGGCGTTAGGGGTTGGTAAGGTTTAAACCCTTAGGATATTACATTATTTAATGTTTAACAATTTTTGCCAAGACATCATAAAAATTCTTATGAAAATGACAGAATTGAAATAAAAATGGGTGAATGACCCTTTTTAAAAACTTCTTTTTAGGTAACTCCTTCCCCTTACTGAAGATGTGTCAATGGCTCTGAGTTCATTTTTTTTTCTGCTAAGAGAGGACTAGTATGTCATTGGTTAAAGGAGTAAAGCTGTGTCCAAATCTTAATTGACATTTTCTAAAAATAGAAACACTGAGTAATCAATGGTTCAAAGATACAAGGATGTTGAATATAAATATTTGTTTGGTCATGTACATTTTCATGCAGGAAAATATAAATTGAATCAAAGGAGCACCAGTAGTGTGAAAACTAAAATGATCTGAAGAAATATTACAGAAAATAATAGATAAATCAGTAAATCTTGGAAGACAAAAACCCTTGTTAAATTTTTAAATCATTTCCCAGTTAGAAATATTGTAAAGAAAACTACTTCTGCTATGTTTGTTCTCAAACTCATGCAGATTAGCAGGATGTAGGCCAGAGATGGAATGCATTGTGTCATGGTTTACAACTTTGCTGCGATATCTACACTCTTCAGCCTGATTTATCTGACTTCATCAAGGCTTTGTTCACTTTGACGCTATATGGGACAGCCAACTCCACCATATAACCTTCTTAGTTTATTCTTGGAAGAATTAACATGCATAGAAGGTAAACAGTGTTGCTATTCTTTGCTCCCTTTTGGATCACAGGTGAGAGAGTAAACTAAATGAAATAAAGGAAGGGGAAGGTCAGCTTTTAACTAATATAAACTAATGATTGTGAGAGATTTTAATTGAAATGTTACATATTCACAATCAAGAAATGAATTTAGTATAGGCCTGGCATATATTACTGAAATCACAATAAAGGAATACCAACAATTGCAACAAAATAAGAATATGTAGCCACCTATATTAGAAAGTGTCTCTGGAATTACATCAGACATGCCTTACGAAAACTGAAAGACTCCCCTGTCAAGCTTTGATGTTGTCACCAAAAGGCAAGAGAAAACGAGGAAGACCAAAATAGACTTTACTTAGAACTATTACAAGGGAACGTTTGACCATCGGTATTAGAAACAATGAAGATCTAAAGCAAATTGCTATGAAACAAGAGACATGGAAATCTATGACATCCACCCTATGTGCAGTCTTTGGCCCTAGAGGAATAACTAACAATCGCATACTAGGCCTATATTCTGGTGAATTTCCATATCCACATCCACTTACTGCACCCATGTTCACTTACTGCAACCAATTCTTCTTTAGTTTGCCATTAATGTCTATATTTGCAGTTTTGTTTCATATACAAATTGAACAGTTTTTCAATTTCTTCTTGTGTACCAGAGTTTAACATTCATAGGCATATCAGATGGTGAGTGTGTGCACCATAATGTGTCATAGTTTGCATATTCTTGAAGGATATGTGCTACAACTTGGTTAGCTTTTACCATATGTACACTTTGCTGAGGTTGTAATCAGCTCTCTCATTTCCTGGCATCGAAGTCCAATTACTGTTACTGGTTTAGTTACTGCAACCAGAACCATTACTATGGGAGCTTTGTTAATCCATCAAAAGCATCGATAACTTGGATTTCTCTAAATAATCACATAGTAAACACCCACAACATCGGTTACTTTGAGAGGGGATGTCCTTGAGAGGACCAGCTCAATTAAGTACTTGGTGGTTATGTTGGACCACAGTCTGAGTTTCAAAGATCACGTTGACCACATCATTGTAAAGGCTTATAAAGGTCTTGCGGCAATGAAAATTATGGCTGCTGCTGAATGTGAACAGAGGCTGCTATTTCTGCTGTATCAAGGATTGGTGGTGGCGGTAGTAGAGTACACACTGGCAACTGAGTCAGACTCACACAGAAATATTGGACAGAATCCAGAATAAAGCAATGCGGATAATGTTGGGGTGTACAAGAGATAAGTCAGAAGGTTATGCAATACTTACTGGATTACCCAACTGCAGAGCAAAGAATACAGGGTGTTGAATTACCTACAAATCACCACTGATAAAGAACATCCTCTACACCCTGAAATTCTCAAAGTGAAAGGCAGTCGACGTAAGAGATGAAAACAGTGGATGGGCCATGCAGAGGATATTATACAGAATGTGTAATGTATAACATTTGGTGCAGAATGAAGTTGTGCACCCTTAGATTGCCCAACAGTCTTCATGGTAATAATAACACTCAATAGAGAATGCAGGGAATGGTGTCCGACAGTGGTGGTGTCGGAGGTACTCGCTCTGATCTGTGAAAATTTAAGGGAAGGTGATATGATTATATATACAGATGGGTCGGTTGAGAGACATCAGGAGTGTCTGAGCCTTCACAGCTCAAAGGTGGGGGGAAACCATCAGAGAGGAAAGTGGTGCATCCGCTCAGATGGCAAGCAGCATGACAATAGAGATTTTGGCAGTAACCAAAGCTTTGCAATGGGTCTGCTCGCAGACTATTTGCGAGCATGCCTGCATACTCTGACTCAAGCATGATTGTGAAAGTTCTTGAGAGGTACATTCGGGAACAGTGGTTGGATGCAGTGAAGAATTCCTGTATGCGCAAAGTGATTTTCATTTTTGTATCGGGACATGCGGGAGTCCGGGGTAATGAGAGAGCAGATAGGTTGGCTGCACATGTTTTACTATGGGTGTAGGTGGAGAGATGGATCGAGCAGACTTTTTGAATGGCCTACAGAAAAACGCACGAACAAATGACTGTATAAATGACAATGACTCTTGTTCCATGACTAGAATAAAGGAATTTGGTTTGAAATGTGGTGTCATTAGAAAGGAGCGGTTTCGTGGGCAAGAAAGAATGATGGTCGGTCAATGTGTAATGGCGACTACACTCAAGGAGAGATCTGAACACCTATGGACTTGTCCAGAGTGCAGTGACAATGATCCAAGGACTAACTAACCACATCAACTTACTGTAACTAGATCAAAGTTCTGCATTAACTGCATACACTTAAAAGATTTCTATTTTGAAGATATAGGGCCTACCTCTATTATCGGTACATCAAGTAGCCTATGTTGCTATCCCTCAACACATTTTAAACTGAATATAATAAATTCCATTACTGGGTGATGAAAATTAGTCTCAAGATTGTATTATACACTATGCTGTACACTATAGCCTATACTCTGAAAGTACTGCAGGAAAAACAATGTGGGTAATTAAACTTGCAACATCCAGCAAAACGTATACATGGAACATTCGTTGATGTGCTACTCTACGATAAATTCCCATTAATACTTGTACCCTCCTATTTGCTAGGAGTTGTTCAAACAAGTTACTCATACAATGAATCACCAAGAATACTATAGGCCTACCTGTACTAAACTAACCTAACCTACTCTGGATATATGCTAACAGTTAACACTGACAATGCTGTTAATCACGACCAGCCGTGTTGACTGCTCTTTAACATTACTGTTAGAAATGTTTTCACTTACCAGATATCAAATACTGCAAGCAGCAGCCACATTTACCCAACTATAGCTTTTCCGAAAATGTGTCGGCTATGATCTTGTTCAGACATGTAAACACACGAGAATGTGATGCGAGACAGCAAGTTTGTTTTTAACTAGTGTCAACATAACTGATCTGGACTGCTATAAAAGTTAACAAGGGAGTGTTCAACATTTCTTCGTGAATGAATAAATTCTGCAGATAGCGTAACATTCTAAATGATCAAATAAAGACACAATAATGTATATTATAGGCCCTAAAGTGCTACTTTTTCTTGCAGCCCTACATTTCGTTCGATTTAGGCCTAGGTATTTTAGGACCTAGGCAAAAGTTTAGTATTTATTTGTAGACCTAATCCGTATATATTATTCTATTAAACATCCTAATATATTACATTAGTAGCAGGACCTATGCGGGAACTATGCCATTCAATCATTCAATGCCAATGGGGAGTCGTCTATTATTAGGGTCTATCATTTTGATTATTAGGGATGATGAACTCAATATCCATGTTCGAAAGATCAACACTCACACTGCCTTCAACTTTATTAATTTTAATAGAATAATTAAAAACCAATAATTGTAAAATGGTAAAACTACGGTTAAGTCTTCACTGTACTATAAATAGCACACTGTTTACATTTTAACTATTTGACGTCACGGATTTCCATGTAAAACCAATGAAATTAATGGCTGCCGTGACGTCACATCCCGACAATCGCTGAGTTCAAATCTAGACACAGACGAACTTATGCATAATCTGTTTCTTTTCCAATTTACATATTTTAAAATATCTTCCACTGATTTGTACTGAGCGCTCAGTATTTCTACACAGAGCACGGTGCGCGCACACATTAGAAATATTATTTCTAATCCTAACCGTAATCTAAGTACTTTGCTTGCCAAATCACACAAAGGTTAGGTAATACCTCTAAACTAGACCAAAAGGTCACAGTGAAGACTTATATGGTAGTTGCGCCCAAATAATTATAGGTCTACATATGGGTTTATCTATCTATCTATCTGTCTATCTATCTATCTATCTGTCTGTCTGTCTATCTATCGTTCTATATCTTTTTATCTGTCTATTTATCTATCTGTCTGCCTCCCTGTCTATCTATTTAATTATCTAAGCTAGGCTTATCTGTCTATCTATCTATCTGTATCTATCTATCTATCTGTCTGTCTATCTATCGTTCTATCTATCTGTCTGTCTGTCTATCTATATCTTTCTATCTGTCTGCATCCCTGTCTGTCTATCTATTTATCTATCTAAGCTAGTGTATCTCTGCCTACCTCTTGCTCGCTTCCCTTTGACTTTACCCTTTAAAGACACTAACTTTAAAGACACTTTCACTTTAAAGACACTAACTATGTCCTATCTATATTTGCCTCTATTTCATTGCCCCCTTCTCACACCTATCATCTCGTTCTACGTTCTACTTCGTTCTCGTCTGCTCTTTTTACACCTTCATATCTCATTAAAGTGGCCTCATGGATTCGAGGTTCTTCCTTGACAAGCACTCTCATCCCTCTGTGTCTATTCTATTCTCATCCGTCTTGCTGAGCGTGTGCTCACTCTTAATTCCTTTGAATTTTATGGGCACTTCTTCGGGGAAAAAAATCAGTGTGGTCGCCATGGGTACCAAGTTTGGACCCAGCTATTCCTGCTTGTTTATGGGCCACCTTGAGCACTATGTATGGGCATCCTATGGTTCCATATGTATGTCAATGAAGGGATCGGTATCACAGACTTGGCTGAGGCTGATCTGTCACACTTTATTCACTCCATCGATAACTTTCACTCTACCATCAAGTTCACATCGAAAGTTTCTACCTCTCATGTAAAATTCCTGGATATATCCGTCGCTATCTAACCCTCATGCCTCCGCACATCGGAACACTACAAACCGACTGATGCCCATAGCTTTCTTCTATACACTTCCTCTCATCCCTCTTCCTGTCACGATTTCCTTCCATTCTCTCAACTTCTATGTCTCCGTCGTCTGTGTAGTGGTGAAGAGGATTTTCTCTAGAAGGCTCACGAGATGATAGACTTCGTCCACTGTCGCCTATATATCCTGAAAGGGTCCTCAGGTCTGCCGTCTTGAGAGTGCAGCATCTCCCGCCAGGATACCCTCTCGATCATTCGGAGGTCTTCTCCCTCTAACAGGGTCAAACTTGTTCTCACTAATCACCTCATAGTGTTGCTGTTGCTCCTGTCATACTCCGTCACCTTCCTATTTTCCTTTCAGATCCTAAGACGCGCGGTGAAGTGTCCTGCGACCCCAAACCCCCCTTCCGTTGCATACAGACGTGACAAGAACCTCAAGGATTTAATTTTCCGGAGTCATCTCAAGTCTGATGTCCCCAATGATTTTGAAACCATCAGCTGCAAATGCACTATATGCTACACCTTTGCCTATGTCACACAGACCTGGTCTGTCCATTTTCCAAAGATACCCTCACCATTGAAGAAAGTTTCTCATATGTGTCCCGTAATGTTATCTGTGCCATTATCTGCATGCGCTGTACCATAATATACATAGATGAGACTTGTAGGAGACTCACTGACCGATTCTGCGAACACCTACGCAACATCGAACATCATGTTGACGTCCACTTCAATGGTATAGGCCAATGGGTCGCCCATGGTATTCATGTGTCGGCTATCAATTCGTGCTTCTCTCATGACCTATTCATATATATATATGAAGGTGGCACTATTAAACCTTTAGGGATCAATGAGAATTTGTCATTTGCGTGATATCATGTTGTTACGTAATTTCTTTGTCTCGTTTTCATATGTATTTGAGTGCGGTCTGTGTATGTTCCCTGTTTGTGTCACCCCTGATCTAGTTTCAATTCTTCCGGACATTTTCACATTTTGATAGTGAAACTGAAATGTTTCATTCCTGTTCGTCGTTTCGAATGTGTACGTAATCTTGATATAGGCTTTTTGGACTAAACGTCGATTTATCTGTGTCCTGTAATTACCCTGTTTCTAGCTTCATCTGTATGACAATTTACAAAGGTTATGATAGTGTTACAAAAATATGATAATGTTACAAAGATATGAAGTTACAAAGATTACAAGGAAGAAATGCATGCTCTAAAAACATGCATTTGTGAATTGTTGAGGGGAGAAGAATTGGTACATTTCTTCTACCCCTCTCTAAATACATTTTGTTAAAGTTAGCCCATAGCATGTATTAAAAAAAAGCCTGACCCTGAAAAAAATGTGGATGCTTCCTGGACACTAAAACGCGCATGCTATCTTGGTAATCACCAAGAAACACGACTGAAACATGTGACCTTCCCGTGCTAGGTAAGTATGACATTAGTAATGCGCTTATTTGTCTCCCCCCCCCCCAATCGATTAGCCCAGTTAAGGTCAAGATCAGACTTGAGACCACAAACAGCTTTAAATGTGTCACCACTAAATTTCAAATATGTTGAATTCAACTCCACCGACCTATCGTTGACATGTTTTGCAGTTGGCGGACAAAACAAAACCAGTCTGACCGGCGTCTATTGTTTCCACAGTTACACAGGGAGATTGCATATTAGTGCTTCTTTCAGTGGTTGAATCCTGGATCATCCTGTGCCAGAGGGTTAAGACGTAACGTGGTCAATTTCACTGACTCCAGGTGGCTAATTAGAAACTTCTTGTAACGTTATCTAGGGCTCTCACATGTGCTGAAACTTCAATTGCATGTTGGGAGGAAGTGAAGAATTATAGCGACCGTGGAGAGGGATAGCGGGCGTCCTCTGTAGTGTTTCTGGTAACAGATAATATGTAATAAATTGGAAATTCAAGTAGGAAGCGAGAGGATAAATTAAAAATTTCTGAGACCAATAAGAATTGAACCAGTCCGTTCTGACTGACCACTTCCCGTTTGTCTCAAGAATTAATAACTGGGAACCTATCCGCTTTTGTGAGAAGTGTTCGCTTTATGCGCAAGAGGTCGTGGGTTCGAATACCTGGCATGACTTCTTATGTATATAAAGAGTGCATTGAGAATTTTTGGAGATCGCTAACAAATGTCAGATCAAATGTGGGACAAATATACGTACACACATCTGTATGTACACTCACGCATACATATATGTACACATACCTATAACTATTCATAAATAAAAATAAAATATAAACTCAAAGAACTACGTATGAGTATGTGGATTACAACGGAGAATATTTACATTATTTAACGAATCGAAATATCGATAAAGACGCATTTCACAGTAGCTAAGACTACTGGCCAATCAAACGATCTCACCCCTACATACAGAGAGGCCCCCCCTCCCCAGGATGAACCAGAGGGACGATGGGCCTCTCAGAGTGCACAGCGCACAGATCGAAACAGTCTTATACTCTTTTTAATTTGAGTTCTCCGAGGTCACGCAAGCTGCATGTCTACGCATTGTATATAAAAATTGAAACATTGCCACAGCTTTCCGTAATGAAATGAAGTTACAAACAAGCTAAAAATGAGAATTATAAAATGCTACATCTATTTTATATTAATGTATGGCTCAGAAACATGGGCTATCAACAAATAATTAGAAGACAAAGGAGGTAGACAGATATGATGATGATGTTCGTCCGTCGTGATCGACGATGACCAAAAACTCAACCATAATAATAATAACAATACATAATAAAATAATAAAGTTAATAGTGCGTTTTAAATGACTAGCAAGTCCAATGCGCGCACAAAATGTTCTTTTACAGAATTGACAACAATAGAAGGTATCTGTGTGAGATTGAGATGTTTTTTCTTTTCTACGTGTCCGCTTCTGTCTTGCAGTTTCTTGTCTGAATTCTTTCGCCGCTAGTGCTCCCGTTCTAATGCTGTGACACCATGCTGTTCTATCCTGAGCGAGGCTCAAGCGAGGCCCAAGCGCCTACGTCAATGTTAAGATGTTTCAAGGATGACTTGAGCGTGTCTTTGAAACGCTTTTTCTCTCCACCAGCGCCATGCTGTTCTATCCTGAGCGATGCTCGAGCGAGGCCCAAGCGCCTACGTCAATGTTAAGATGTTTCAAGGATGACTTGAGCGTACCTTTGAAACGCTTTTTCTGTCCACCAGCTTTTCGAAATCCTGCCTTGAGTTCTCCATAATATATTTGTTTTGGCAAACGCGAGTTCTCCATACGCACAAGATGGCCTGCCCAGCGTGCCTGCGCCTTCATAAGTATTGTGTGGATGCTTATTGAGGTTGATTTTTCGAAGACCTCGTAGTCTGGTACTTTGTCCCACCAATGGATGTTTAGTAATTTACGTAGGCAGGTAAGATGGAAATGATTTAACTTTCTTGCATGTCTAGCATACACTGTCCACGTTTCGCAGGCGTATATTAAGGTTGGTATAACAACAGCATGATATACTTGTAGTTTGGTGGTTGTTCTTAGACAGAGATACATGTTGGAGAGTAACATCACGAGATGGGCAGGCTACAGTCTAGCATAGTGCACCACCAAGACAAGAGACAGGGAATGTTGGAGGTGTGTTGCAATCAACCTTAGTTGCGGAGATGGTACTCAATGATGATGATGAATTGGTGTGAGGGTGTATACATTTTTGTGTGAATTGGGGTGCCTGGTGTATATGTGATTAGGGTGATGGGTGTATATGTGATTTGTGAATTGTGAATTGTGGTGCTGGGTGTATATGTGAATTGGGGTGCTGGGTGTATATGTGATTTGTGAATTGGGGTGCTGGGTGTATACGGTAGTATTCTTATTTTTAGAACAGTTCTATGTGCATAGTTAAGCTCGCAAAATCACAGCTTTGTAAATTATACAGTAAATGTGAGTGAGGAGTTTTCGAAATTATCACTAGTTATTAACTACTCACATTGCTATATGTTTTGTAGTTATTTCTTTCGTGAGATTTTATAAGATTTTCTGGTTCTCGCAGTTTCTTTGTTTATTTTACTGTGCGCACCTGTAACACTGACATTGAATGTTCGTGTATCACAAGTAATGAAAGCAGTCGTTCTTGTTTGAAGTTAGTGTCTGTCTACCTACGTATTTTATGTTTAAGTAATCTAATTAATCTAATTAAGTAATTTAAGTAATCGTTCACAATAAAATGATGAACCTGAAATTTACAAACACAGACAAGGGAAATAATTAAACACGTGCTGGCGTCTACTTGTACTGTATCGCAATTACTTTCTAGAAAATCACTACCGTCAAGAAATGTTGCTGTGATCGCTACGTTCCTGTATAAGTTATAGTACGAACAATTAGTTTTATACAATTAGTCTTCTTCTTCAGTGTTCATTTTAAAACTCCCGCTGGATTTCTCTTGTAACATAACAATGGTCCCACAAGATTTTCAGCTGGATGTATTCCAAATAATTGAAATGCGTTGTGGTGCTGTTTTATTAGCGCCAATGGTCCGGCACATAGGTCTTCAGTGGAGTTTCATATAAACGGCCGAACAACATGAGCATCTTATTTCTTCTTCTGCTCAACTGTTCAACATCTGGTGTAATATTGCTCATGTATAGAGCACTTTACGTCTTCTTGGGCTCCCCACATTTTGTTTTGCAAGGAAGCTCCTGTGAGCAAGGTCATGATCGGGTTTCAGTAAATGTATGTGTACAGAAAGTAAACATGACCAGAAAAAATTATGATAATTTAATTATTTCCATGCATTTCGTTGGTTAACCATGGCTTTGTTTTTGACATGCAATTCTAAGTATATACACATTGACCAACGAAAACACGACAATACTAAAAAGCGTAACGAATGTAGGCTTGTTTACTTTCTGTAAAAAATGTCTTAACTGGCAACGCGCTCGGCCAGATTGTCTTTCTATGAACAGCGAAATTGCGAAAATGTAGAATGTGTTCTGATGTCTATGCTGTTGCCCTGCAGATGCAGGCAAACGTCGTTGATACTGATTCGGCGTTTTTTTTTTTTTTTTTAGACAGCAGCGTCGAGTGATTCGCAGATTAGGTTCAAGTATTTGTAAATTTATTGATTAAAAAAACTCGACAATATTCTTTTCTATTAGTATGCCGTCACACGAACGACCATACTGTTGTCATTGACCTTTCACTCTCTGTCAGTGCTCCGTTATCAGTTGTGTTTCAATATGTTATCTTCTATAATCCGTTTACAACTTTAGTAACACTGCTGATCCAGCAATCCATGGGCTATTATCATGTGACAAACCCGTCTGTTGCCTGGGCCCGAAGGGAAGTGAAGAGTAGCAACGCTATTTTATCTTCCATTTATGCCGTAAAAGGGTACTAAGGAGGTTTAGTGGTAGAGTTGGCTATCCCATGCTGTATAGGGTCAAGCTGACCAAGAAGCCATGATGAAGTCTGATATGTGAGAACGAACAGCACAGAACAACTACAAAATTACGTTAGCTCACTATCTGCAATATGTAGAAAATACAACATGAAGATCAATATACAAAAAAAGGATACTATGAAAATGTGCAGAACACCGAGTTCACTAAATATACAGATAAACAATATAGAAGTAAAACAAGTAACAGAGTTCACATATCTCGGTAGTATTTTTACAGAAAATGGAAGCCTCAATAGAGAAAGAGAGATGAGATGTCAAAAGGCAAATGCAGTAACTTACCAACTGTCACCACTTCTTCTTCACCCCAAGATCGAGATCAAAGTTAAGAGACAAATGATCTACAGTATATTCGTACCAAAACTGTGTTACCAGTGCCAAACCTGGTCTCTCTCATCTTCATATTACAGAAAGATAGTGACATGTGAGATGAAATGCTTGAGGAAAGCTGCCGAGGTCACCAGGCTTGATAGATTGCGAAATGAATATATCAGAGAAAGAATAGGTATAATATCTTGTACAGATTACATAGAGAGAGAACAGATCAAGTGGTTTGGCCACATTATGAGAATGCATCACGAAAAGTTGCCCGTACAAGCATATAACCAAATGAGATCATGATACAAAGCAAGAGGAAGACCACGGAAAAGAATGATAGAAAACGTCAGGGACATCCTGAACAGACACGGTCATAGCACAGCCGAGGCCACACATCTGGCTTTAGAACACAATCTCGAGCTCCAATCACCCCTACGCTTAACGGCAAGAGTGGATCACAAACCACTTGGGGAAAGACAATAGATAATAGAACAGCACAGTTATTACAGCTAAGCTGTAAACCATGACACATTGCATTTTGTTCTCCGGAATACATCGTGCGAATCTGCAGGAATATGAGAACAAACACACATTTCTTCCCCCTCTTTAATTTGCTGGTCATCAATGATAATAGTGGTGTTTCTGTCTGTTTCTGCGATTGACATTACTTTACACTTTTCTGCGTATATCTCCATGTTAAAGTCCCTACATGTTGTGTGGGGTTTATTGATATGTAATTGTTCTTCTGATGTTAGTAATATTGTTTGATCGTCTGCAAAAAACAAGTTTACCCAGGAAGTTGTTTAGGCTGTTTTCTTCATTGGTGTTGTCACTTTTACATTTACAATCAATAAATGTGATGAATAGCAAGGGAGATAGAAAACATCCTTTTCGCACGCCAGAGTGTATGTGAATTTATCTGAAAGCTCTATACTCATTCTAACTGCACATTGACTACCTTTGTAACTACTCCTGCACAAGTTGATTAGGTGTTGTGGAACCCCATCTGTGATAGTAATTTTTACAGTTGTCTGTCTACTCTGTTTAAGATTTTTTTCTTGGTCGACAAACGCGATATACAATACTTTGTTGTTTGCAGTTGTTTTGTTTTCTGCCAGTTGTGTAAGTGTAAAAGCAGCATCTATACAGCTCTTGTTCTCACGGAATCCCATGTGAGTGTTGTTAAGCTGTGGTTAGATGAATACTCGTAATCTTCTTTCTAAAATTATGTTGAAAATTTACCAGTGTGGCTTAGAATTGAATTACCTCTGCACTTTGTGCTATCTCTTTTGCTGCCTTTTCCCTTCCAGATAGGTATTATTACAGCGTTTTCCCCAAGTCTCTCATGTTTCTTGCGTGTTCTATATTATATTAAACAGCCTGCGTAACCATTTCATCCCTATATCTGCCGCTGCTTTGATTAATTCGATTTGTACGTTATCGGGTCCTAGGCTTTGTTTAATGGAGCTATTTGCATGGCATTTTCTATTTCTGCTAGCAATATTTTTGGTTCCAATTCTTCCGTTATATTGCTTTCTATGATGTCGTCCCCTCCGTCTTTTAGGTTTAGAAATTCTTTAAAATACTGTTGCCGCCTTTTCATTATTCTTTTCTGGTCATTATTTCTCTTTCCATTTTCATCATTTATTACTGTATTTCGGTTGGTTCATATTTGTCTTCCCTGTTTCTCATATTCTTAATTTTCGTGTATAATTGCTTTGTTGCTTGCTCGCAATCTGAAGTTAATAATTAACCATATTCTTGAAAAAGCTTTGGTTTTAGCAACTTTAATGATTTTCTTTGTTTTTGCTTTAGCTGAACTGTACTCGATATAATCTTCTTGCACTTTACTTGCAGCCCATTTCTTAAATTTGTGTTTCTTATGTTTTAAGGCGCATTTTACTTTCTCTTTCCACCAAGTTGTTAGTTTTGACTATCTATCTTTATATTTGATGTATCCACAAGTTCCTCCCGCTATTTACAATATGGTTTTCTTGAATACTTCCCATTCTTCTTCATTGAATTGGTAATTTGTAGATTTTCAAATTCTTCTAAACATATTTGTTTATATATTGTTCTCATTTATTGTTATCCATGAGATTTGCATAGTTCAACTTGCATACTGGTTCCAGCTAGTTTGTCGAGTTCCTCGTTGTTCTTCTTTCTATTTATTTTAACTGATGTTATTACTGCTATGTAACCGATGTCTGCGTTCATATTTAGTATTATTCTTGCATATCTTATAATTCGTCTGTTATTTCTTTTTGTTAGTATGAAGTCTACTTCACTGTTGTAATTTAGGTCGCTCCATTTGAATTGCCGTGTATTTTTGGGATTCCCTATGTTTGAAAGAGGTGTTTATTATGAATAAATTGTACTGGTTGCATGTTTCTAACACTCGCTATCTATTATCCTTTTTCCCGTTCCAACTGGATCCCCAAATGGTCCTAGATATTCTTCTATTCCTTTTCTGTCCTTTCCTAAGTGGGCATTGAAGCCACACACGACATACACATTTTCTTCTCTGTTTACGCCGCTCAATGTGTCTTTTAAGTTGTCAAATAATTCTTTACACTCAACTATGTTGTTTCGGGCATGAAATGGTGCTTACACTTGAATATAGTTTGTACATACACTGTTCACTGCAACAAAAACTGATATTACCCTGTCTGATACGTAACTGGTTTTGACAATGCCTTGTGACGTCACTGTGTCTATTATAAATCCGACTCCGTGTTTAGCGTGTGTATGTGGGTCAAGAAAACAGAAGTAATGGTTATTTCAAAGAAATAAAATAACACACCTTGCAAGATCATAATGAATGATATAGTATTAAAACAGGTCCACCAATTCAAATATCTAGGTACAATTATTACAGCAGATGGAAGAAGTTCAACAGAAATAAGATGCAGAATAGTACAGGCAAAAACAACATTCAGAAAAATGAAAAATATACTGTGTAATATGACCTTGTCATTAGAGGCGAGAAAGAGAGTGCTATATATCCCCTATACTAACATATGGGTGCGAGTCTTGGACAATAAACAAACTGGAAAGTGGGAAATTAGAGGCAACAGAGATGTGGTTCTATAGAAGAATGCTGAGAATACCATGGACTGCCAGAAAAACTAATGTAGAGGTGTTAAAAGAGTTAAATGCGAAACGGACCTTAATCATAAATTTAGGAAAAAGGCAATCTTCTTTTTTTGGCCACTTTATGAGACAGGCAGGTTTAGAGAACATAATCACAACAGGCAATATTGAAGGCACCAGAGACAGAGGGCGACAACGTGATAAAATATTAGACAGTTTGACAACCTGGCACGGCAATGAAACAATAACGACTTTGATACATAATACTGTGGACAGACAGCTGTGGAGAGCCATGACCGCCTACGCCACCTGGCATGGCACCTGGTGATGATGATGTGGGTCAATACCGTCATAGAGTAGTGTATAGTTTAGATACAGTTGTTTACATCCAGTACTTTTAATTATGGTATCTGACAGGCCTAAAATTGAGATATATAGTTTCTTCTATAGGATCATATACCTCGTTTCTTAATCCACAGATATTTATCGTTCCGTCTTTATTTGGTGGTTTGCTTACGTTTGATGAATTCCGCCTTCTGAGAACTTTCCATGTTTCCTACCAACATTTTAGTTCTACACTGTCGGTTTACTAGTCCAGTCTCAATGTCTCCGAATGGTTAAACCATGTTCTAATCTATCATATACAGAAAAGAAGTCACATATTCCATTTAGAAAGCACTGAAACACTGACCGTTACTTCCTTTGGGATAGGCATGATATTACCCGACAACCCGCGCCATTATCCGGAAGCCCGTCTACGTAGGTCGTATATATTCGTCCAGCTCTGGAATATGGATTCAGCACATATGCAACATCAGCAAATACCACTATCAAGAAGATGGACAAAATTTAGAATTCAGGTCTCTGGATTATTACAAATGGACTAAGGAGCACGCCTATGACGGTAATGGAAGCAAGAGCAGGATTACAAAATCTAATAGATCACAGGGATGGAAAAAATCAAAATAATGACTGAAAAATGTAGACGTCTGAAACATCACCCTATGCATAAGAAAACAAATGAACTAACAAAACAAAAAAAACCGACCGAAAAGACCAATCTTTAATCACCATTATAAACTCATGAAAGCAAATGAACAAGTAGCCAGCAACAATTCGAATGAATGGGAACAGCTAGAAGCATATTAAAAGGTAAAGGTATGTCACATGGCAGCAACCTGCCGTCCGAGATGACGATAACTTTTTATGTACTACGCCGCAGAAATTATTAGGTGAGGTGGCCAGTTCTCTTCCTTGATGTCTTTTCCTTCCCTAATTCATGCGTCAGGTACTCATTTGCAGCTTAGCTGACTGGAGGAATGGTTGTTTCAAGTGAGAAATCACACATGCTTTTGTATTTGTCCGGAGGTGGTTTCGAATCTTGCACGCTGTAATCCGGTAACATATTTGAAACATATTACAACATAGCAAACACATCTCTCATATATACTGCAAATCATACAATCCCAGGCATTGCGAGCAAAACTATGAAAACTCCTACTGCTCTAAAGGCAAAAACACTTGATGACCTATACACCCAATATCCCCGGTTCACAGCGGATCAGTGTCTTCACAGAAGGACCATCAGAGGATGCAGTAACGAAAGAAGGATCTGGAATACTAATACTCATATCAAACACCCCAAAATTAGAACAATTCTCAATCGTTACTGGCAAATTATCAACAAACTACAGGACAAACTACACGCAATCTTAGAAGTATCAAAAGATCTATAGGAATAGAGACTCAAAGAAGCTAACATAGTCTTCATGTGCGACTGAAGGTCAGTACTCCAGACCATCCAAAATGAACCTAAAGATCTAACAAAAACAATTGTAGAACTTTTAAATCAACTGTTTGCTAACAATAAAGTCGTGCTGCAGCGGATCCCTGCGCATTATGGAATTTTAGGAAATAAGGCAGCTGACAGACTGGCAAAAGCTGGTGAAAAAAATAATAATTGAAAGACAGAATATCACTGACTGAAGCAAAAACGCTCATCAAAAGATACAAACATATATGGAGTCAGAGAACAGGCAGCAACGTTCCACAGCCTCCCGTTTCTAAAGCTAATCGTATCACAGCAAACCACAATTTTTAGATTCCGCACAGGACATTGTAGACTACAAGCACATCTCCACAAAATGACTTGTTGTCCGAACTGACCAATGACTTGTGGGTCCACAGACTCCAGAACATATAATTCAGATATGCCCCCTCTCCGATGAGGAGACAACTAAAATATGAACCTCCTGCTGACTACCGAATTCATGGAGCGAGGCGACCAACTTTCTGTATAGACTTATAAGCATAGGAAACTGATCACTGAAAAATATTCTATCTGTATATTCTAAATGTATTATCTGACTCTTTGCTGTTAATTCATGGGAAGTAACCGCTAAAACATGCTAGGATTTTAGAAAATAAGCTATACTGTCCCTTGTTCTAAACCACATTTCATTCCAGTATTCGTCTATCTATTGTTTATCCCCAGGTGGATGATCAGATTATCCATACTTGCCGTTAATCGTTGGGGTGGTGACTGGGAACTTTAGCTGTCTATCCAAGGCCGAATGTGTTACCTTGGATGTGTTTAATCCATATTTGTTCAGGGTTCTCTTGATATTATCTATCCATCTTCTTCTATGTCTTCCTCTGGTCTTGTGACCGGATCTTCTCATGTTATATGTTCTTGTCGGTAGTAGTTTATGGTTCATTCTCATAAAGTCTCCAAACCATTTTATTTGTTGTTTCTCCCAGTATTCTGTGCATGTCTTATACCGATTCTTCTCCTTCTTTCGTCATTTCTTATTTTGTCTAGTTTTGTCACTCTTGAGACTAACGGGAATTGAACCAGTCCGTTCAACGGCACCAATCGCCTAGCAACAATTGCACACGCGTTCTTACGTTCTTGACTAACCGCATCTCCAAAAAAAAAGATGCGATTTCATCAAGCCATTCGAACCGTGCACACAAAGTCACACGAACTGACCAATCGAGACAAGGACTATTACAACAACAACAAACATTCCGTACAGGTATTGAAATATCCTCAGTAACAGCAAACATATAACATAATATTCGTATTAGTTATACAAGGGCCGATAGATCTTCTTGTAAACATGGATAACATATATAGACAATACAATTGGTCACTCTTGCGGCTTGTACGTTTTCTATGTTCGGCTATTGTCAGTGCCAGCTACAGTCTAATTGTGACATACCAAACTTTGCAGGTACACACTGCTACAGTTTAGCGGTGACATACCGAGCTGTTCTCCACTTACATACTGTTACAGTCTATTGGTGACATACCGAGCTGTCCACGTACACACTGATACAGTCTAGTGGTGACACACCGAGCTATGCACGTACACACTGATATAGTCTAGTGGTGACATATCGAACTGTCCACGTACACACTGCTACAGTCTAGTGGTGACATACCGAGCTATGCACGTACACACTAGTTAGTTAGTTAGTTAGTGGTTGGATTATCGTCATTGCACTCTGGAAAAATCCATCGGTGTTCAGATCTCTCCCTGAGTGTAGCCGCCATTACACGTTGACTGACGGTCCAAGTACGCAGTTGATTGACCAACATTCTTTCTTGCCTACGAAACCGCTCCTTTCTAGCGACACCACATTTCAAACCAAATTCCTTCATTCTAGTCATGGAACAAGAGTCATCGTCGCTTATAAAGTCATTTGCTCGTGCGTTTTCCCGTAGGGCGTTCAAAATGTTTGCTCGATCCATCACTCCATCAACAGCCGTAGTAGCAGCGTGTGTGGCTAACCTATCTGCTCTCTCATTACCCCGGACACCCGCATGTCCCGGTACAAAAATGAAAGTCACTTTACGCATACAGGAATTCTTCACTGCATCCAGCCACTGTTCCCGAATATATCCCGCCTAAACTTTCACAATCATGCTCATCGATCACTGAGTTTGCAGGCATGCTCGCAGATAGTCTGCGAGCAGACCCATTGCAATGTTGTGGTTACTGCCAAAACCTCTATTGTCATGATGCTTGTGGTCTGAGCGAAAGCACCACTTTCCTCTCTGATGGTTTCCCACCACCTGTGAGCCGTGAAGGCCCAGTCACTTCTGATGTGTCTCTCAACCGACCCATCTGTATATATAATTATATCACCTTCCCTGGAATTTTCACCGATTAGAGCGAGTACCTCCGACTCCACCACTGTCGGACACCATTCCCTGCATTCTCTACTGAGTGTTATTATTACTATGAAGGCTGTCGGACAATCTATGGGCGCACGACTCTATTCCGCACCAGGTAGCACATTCTCCAATATGCACACACTCTGTATAATATCCTCTGCGCGTCCCATCCACGACTTTTAAGTTGGCTACCTTTCACTTTGAGAATTTCAGGGTGTAGAGGATGTTCTTTATCAGCGGTGATTTGCAGGTAGTCCTGCGACCTGCAGATTTGTATTCTTTGCTCTGTAGTTGGGCAATCCAGTAAGTATCGCATAGCTCGTGCCGACGTATCTCTCGTACACCCCAAAATGATTAGCATTGCCTTATTCTGGTTTCTATCCAATCTTTCTGTTTGAGTCTGACTCAGTGTTAGAATCGCCTGTGCATATCTACCACCACCACCACCACCAATCCCTGATACAGCAGAAATAGCAGCCTCTGTTCACATTGAGCAGCAGCCATAATCTTCATCGCCTCAAGACCTTTATAAACCTTTACAATGATGTGGTCAACATGATCTTTGAAACTCCGACTGCGGTCCAACATAACCCCTAAGTATTTCATTGTGTTGGTTCTCTCGAGGAACTCTCTCTCTCAATGTAACTGATGGCTTGGGCGTGTTTACTATATGATTATTTAGGGAAAACCATGTTATTGATGCCTTTGATGGATTAACAAAAGCTCCAGAATTACTGCACCAATCCCCTATACGATCAAGCTCCCACTGCAAATTCCTGGCGATCGCTTTTTTATCTCTGCCCTGTCTATATACCAAGATGTCATCAGCATAGGACATAGTTCTTCCTGGTCCTGCAATCTGACATCTTGTAATTTGAACTGTATACACATTAAATCATACTGGGGACAGAGATGACTCTTGTGGTTGTCCCGGGTTTATGACTGTTGGTGCTGAAGACCAACTCCCACACTTAAGAACAACCTGTCTCTGAAAAAGTGCCGAGATAATCCACCTGACAATGAAAGGACTGACTTTTAGTTGCAGCATTATGGTCATTAAGAAATCCAAGGGAACTCTGTTATAAGCATTTTCCAGGTCTATTGCAGCCGCGCATGTCTCCATTCGTTCGTCAAAACTTTCGAATACATCTTGCGCGAATACGGCGACGTTTGCCAAGTCTGCTTACCAGGACGATAGCCTCCCAAACTTGAGGGCAGGCTGCTATTCCTCTCTAGATGCAGGGACAATTTCCATGCAACAATCTTTTCTAACAACTTGCCGATCATACTCTGCATGGTCATGAGTCTGAAACCCTGTATCATCGCATGACTCTTGCCAGGCTTGGGTAGTAAAAAACTATGCAACCAGTTTTCCTCCACTGTGCCAGTCGCTAGGCTCTTGTTAAACAACATTGCCAGCTTCTTACGGTCCTCTGAGATCGTCGTACATAATGCCATCAGGACCTGGAGCTGTGTTTCTTGAACTTTTCAGTGCGGCTGTAATATCTTCAAGAGTAATTGCAGTATCGCTTTCGATAACTTGCTTATTGCACATGTCTGTGACTGTTTTCATGATTTCATTGTAATTCCGTACGTTCCTCTGACCAATTTGTGCCTTATAATGAGCCAGCAGTGCTGCACCCTTATTCTCATCTGTCTTCTGCCATACCAAGTCTGTGCTATGAAAATTGGGGATTGTTATACGCTTCCTTTGGGTCGTTCATTGATTTATGCAGGCCCAGAACAGTTTTGGCGACTTTTCGTTTGAAATCTCATAACAAAAGTTTTCCCATTTTTTGTCTTTTGCAGATTTGGCGATATCTTTAAACTGTTGAACCCTGTGTTCTTTGGTCTGTTTTAATTGCAGAACAAAATCTGGTTGTGCTGTCACTTTTTTTCTTGCTTTTTGCCACTCTACAACTGCGCTGCGTTTGCACTTCCATGCACATTGAACCTCATCATTCCACCAGGGGGTTGATTCCACACACGTGCCCTGGTGGCGTGTGTCCTACGTTTGTCCTTCCTAATTCTGCTTACGATGGACGACCCTGTGCGATCATACTGGAAGGACTTAACTTTAGCTTTCTGTTGTTTACTTTTTCCGTTGTCCACCAACAAGACACATGACAAATGGTCGCTGTCATGATGCCCCAGCACATCCCATCTACATTTGGGTGCAATATCAGCTGTCACTAAGCCCAAATCAAGCGCACTCGTCGACGCCATCCCTAGCAGCCAACCTTGTCATACGCCCATCTTTCATGCATACTAAATTTATATCAATCAGAGCCTCCTCGAGATCTCTTCACTGTTGATTAGAGGCAGTATTGCCCAAGATCTACCTTTGGCATTAAAATCCCCGCAGAAAATGACATCTCTTTCTTCCTTTACTATCTCACCTAGAGATTTCCAGTCCAGCACGATCATGCTAGTGTTGCACGCATACACGTCGACTAGCACAAAAGGGTGCTGTGCGTTTTGTACCCTGACAGCTTGCAGATGAATGTCATCATTATCCCATTTAGATATATCTATCTCGATCACATCAAAGCTCTCTCGTACAAGAATTACTTGCCCAAAGTGTCACCTATTGTAGAAACTATGAAAGTCGGTGATTTGGAGACGGTTTCCCATTCCCAAACGTGATTCTTGTAGAGCCACAATATCTGCACTGCAGATTAATTTATCCAGTTCTGGGCGTTTTCTTTCAATACTAGCGACATTCTAGAACACACGTAACGATTTCAAAGACATACGAACGACTTTAGATCTGTGACGCCTGGCTCCAGCGCGATAAACTTGTTGTTTGGCCCCGCCAACTTTAGAACGCTTACGATTGTCAGCCATTTTCTGCGTACTAAGCTCCGCAATCACATGAAATACCCTCTACACTCATGAAAATTTCAGCTCTGATGTACGTACTCCGTCGCACCGGCGAAGATCTAGATGTGTGGACCCCCTGTCAAAATAACTAAGACCACATCCTAGACGAAATAATGAAATAATCCATCTTTCAAGTGATGTTGACGGTGTCACACAAAAACACAAATTTTTATGTACGCCATTTTGACCGGAACGTACACACTGCTACAGTCTAGTGGTGACATACCAATCTGTCCACGTACACACTGCTACAGTCTAGTGGTGACATACTGAGCTGTCCATGTACATACATACCTACCCATTCATATACACACGGTTGTGATGTTTAAAAAATTAAACTATTAGAAACAAGCAACAGATGCTGTGGTTTGGTAGACTCGTAACCAGTTGTGAATACAAGACCTGCTGATCATTGTAAAACAAACTTTTAAAGTGACAATTTTGCCTTTTACAGTGATTTGTATTGGTTACTGTACATAATTTGTGTCGAAAGAATGAAAATCACAGGAAAAGTTAAATGTGTCACTTTAGAAGACTGGTTACAAATTAATCCCCAGGTCTTATATTGACGATTGGCCACGGTTGACAAGTTTATGACACCACCTGTTTAAGTAGTCTAGTTCTTTCTGAGTTTCTTCAGAAACCTGCTCCCGATCTCTGCCCTGAAGAAAAACTCAATCAATAATTATATATAACCATCCTCGCCCCTTTTGTATTGATGTCTATTTCTGTGTCTCTATCTTGATAAAGACCTATGTGTCGAAGCGTCGACGTGTTGTTGTAGTCTCTCTGTAAAGTTCATTATATTTTTTGTGTTTTAATTATCTGTCTAATTGGTATACGGTTATACTACAATCTCCAAATTATTCCCTCGAAGATAAACTAGAATGTCGTCAATATATGATAGTCTTCCCCCATCCCGTGTCATATGAGTCTTATATATAGCATATCTACATGGCGCTCTACAGACAAAAAGAGCGCATTATCTTGTGAAAAAAAAGGAGAAATGCTGCAACCCAACAGCGGAGAGTACCTAGAAAGTCATGGATAGATCAAAAACCGTCTAAGTGGTCATTCCATGTCCGAACTGTCCAAGAACATTTACAGCTCGAATAGAGTTCATTAGCCATCTATGAAATATTACGTATGGTAATAATTCTAACTGAATTTTCACAAGTGGATGTAGAAATGGTCATCATGACGTGTGATGGACGCACACGCATATATAACTGGTACATTAAAAATCTACCTGTGCCAAACCTGGACAATGACAGCACAAGACAAAAGAAAAATAGTGACAGCAGAAATGACATGTCTAGGAAGAATACTCGGAGTTTCATTAACAGATAGAATTAGAAACGATAACATCAGACATAACCAATAATATACCAGTATTGGAACACATCAAAAGACAACAGATCAAGTTGTTTTCGCACGTTTCCAAACTACCAACAGACAGCATGCCACAGATGACTATCACATATATACATAACGGCTATAAAGCCGGAGGCAGACCATGTAAACGGTGGATCAAGAAATCAAAGAAGCCACAGGAACAAGCTTACACACAGCACACAAGAAGGTCATCACCAGAGAACTCTTCTACACCTGACGCCGCAAGGCAAACAAGGGCCACAACGTACAGATAGATAGATTAAAAATCATAGGAAACACGGGTGAACCATGTAGAAGTCTCAGAAATAGACTTTTATTTAGTTTCTCAACAGAAATTCACTGACAGAATGTGTTCAATGTTTTCCTTTTTATTGTCTGTTATTATAGCCGGTATTCAGAATCCAATTTTTTCCATAGATATCTTCAAACTGTGAGCATGTCGTGAAGTAGGTGCACTAGACTTCTCAACTTCATAGATATCTTTAAACTGTGAGCATGCCGTGAAGCAGGTGCACTAGACAACCGAACTACATAGATATCTTCAAACTGTGAGCACGTCAAAAATCAGGCGCAGTAGTCGACTTAACTACAGAATCTGCGGCCTGTTATTCTCCGAACACCAGCAATGTCAACACTTCGATTGCAACTGTCTATTTGTGGGCAGATGCCATGGAATCAAGAGACGGCAGTAAAACTGTGCGCCGCTTGGTAAGTAAATATTGAATAAAACTAGTGGAATAGCAGTTGTACGTTCAATAGTACACATGATCGACGTTTCGATTAACAGGTCCTTATCAAGAATGGTACAAACACAAAACTCAAATGGATAACAATGATATAATGTTCGGTATACATATCTGTAAAGCAAGAAATAGAGACGACGAGAGTCGAGAACCACAAACATGTTATTAAATGACCAAAAAGTACAGTAGGGAACACAAAGCAAATGTTAAATTGAAAACAGATGTCCTATAATTTGTTAGTGTTACTAATACCAAGTTATTATATCAATGTAAAGTATGGATACTGCAAAGCCAGAAGTATGTTCAGGAAGTAGTCACAAATCATATTCAGATAAGACTTTTTTGTGTGTTAATATTAACAAATTTTTACCCTTTTGTTTACAATTTTGCATTTTCGATTTATTCCATACTGTACTTTCTGGTCATCTCCACATTTACATTGTTCTCGCCTCTCTTTGTTTTTAATTTTTGTGTTGCAGATATGTAGGGCCTATAATGTATTAAATTGCTGTTTCATTATTTGATTTTGTAATTTAATTATGTGTTTGTTCGTTCCTTTCTCGACAAAGACGTTTTGCCCTTAAAGTCGATAGAAGTCATGGATAAAACGCAAGCAATAAACTAACTATGATTCAGATTTACATGAAGTCTAGCTTTCACTGAGCAATGCCATCTACTGCCTCCTGATTTTTTTGTAGTTTGATGAATCAATCAATCAATCAATAAACCCGTAACCCTTCAGGGTCGTAGGGGTACCACATTGGATGTCTCAGCACACAGAGTCCTCCAGCGAATTCTATCCTCAGCGATGCGGATGAGTGTGGAAATATCTTGCCCTGTCCATTCCTTGATGTTGTTAGTCCATGTATTTATTTGCCATCCCCTGCGTCTCCCCCATTCTACGGTTCCCTTCAGTACTGTTTTTGATAAGGAATCGTGCCTGCATACATGTCCAAACAATACTAGTTTTCGTCGTTTCACTATTGAAATCAATGACTCCTGAACATCTGCACACATCTCTACTTTATTAATAATTGTTGATGAATGTCATCAGCTGATACATTAGTTATTTTGTTAGTTACATTAGAGGTGCATTTGATATTTTTGTTAGATATTACATTAGAGATATTACATTAGAGATATTACATAAGAGATATTACATTAGATATATTTTATTAGTTACTTTAGAGATGTGTCATGTGACGTATTCCTTCCGGAACGTTGTCTTCCCAATGAACTCTCTGAACCTCTCTCTGTCTTGGGCGATGTGGCTTGCATTTTCTAGCGATGTATTCATATTATCTTTAATGTCGTCAGTCCATCGTCTTCTTGGTCTGCCCCTTCTCCTCTTCCCAGGTACTCTTCCCTCCATTATTTGTCTTTCTAAACAGTTATGTCTCTTTATATGACCAAACAGGCGTAGTTTTCTTTTTGTTATCTTTAAACTGAACACAATAAAAAAAAGAAAACTTTAGAGATAAATTAGGAATTAATCTCACAACATGAAGAAAGTGCACTGAAAGCATGTGCTGTGTGCACAGACTTGTCGACTGCATCTATATTATTTTGTTCTCTACCAATAACTTGATTTTCCTAGGTAGAAAACTGTGTTTTTATATTAATTTCATTCAGCTTTATGCTGACTTTTTTCTATTGGTCTTGTTGACTTCTTGAATGCATTCAAGAGGTATTCTTTGAATGTTTGGTATTGTGAGAACTGCTTTTTGTAAACATTTTATGTAAACGTGCTGAATTGTAAACATTTTTGTAAACGTTCCGAATTGTAAACAGTTTGTGTAAACGTGCTGAATTGTAAACAGTTTGTGTAAACGTGCTGAATTGTAAATAGTTTGTGTAAATCTGCTGAATTGTAAATAATTTGTGTAAATCTGCTGAATTGTAAACAATTTGTGTAAATCTGCTGAATTGTAAACAATTTATGTAAACCTGCTGAATTGTAAACAATTTATGTAAACCTGCTGAATTGTAAACAATTTGTGTAAACGTGCTGAATTGTAAACAGTATGAGTAAATATGCTGAATTGTAAACAATTTATGTAAACCTGCTGAATTGTAAACAATTTGTGTAAACGTGCTGAATTGTAAACAATTTATGTAAACCTGCTGAATTGTAAACAATTTGTGTAAACGTGCTGAATTGTAAACAATTTATGTAAACCTGCTGAATTGTAAACAATTTGTGTAAACGTGCTGAATTGTAAACAATTTGTGTAAACGTGTTGAATTGTAAACAATTTGTGTAAACGTGCTGAATTGTAAACAATTTGTGTAAACGTGTTGAATTGTAAACAATTTGTGTAAACGTGCTAAGTTACGATTTATTTCAGGATTGGTGCTGTAGAAATCATTGATCTCGAGATAATGATTTATTACGAGATTGATCTAGTGACAGTCATTGATCTCGATAATCCAAATAAGCCATCAAACGCTATCCACTTCCTGTGTGTGTAGATGCGCAAATGTTGATCTCAGACAACCATGATGACGAGATGCCAGATCTCTGGTATCCTTGGAATGTATAAACATATCCTTCTATTACATTAGTGCTGGCGTCAGAGGGACTGTTTGCTGGTTTCTGGAACTGCCAGACTTATCTGCAAAATTGCATTAAATCTCATCAATGGCTGTTTTTTTTTTCTATAGCTATAAATAGACCGCACACGTGATCATGTTTACATCAGATGTGATGACTTTTGTCTGCTTCAGTCGCTTTCGGCACTTTGTGGTCACTGATTTTCTTATCGTCGGACTCATCATTCCATGCAGTTAATTTTTCCAGGAATAGGTCGCATTAATACGCACTCGCGTACGCAAGCGCGCGCGCGCAAACACACACACACACACACAGAGGAATTTTAATACACATACTCCTTCTTTCTATCACTTTATACTTCGCTGTTTTCGTCAGTGTGGTGACGTGTGTGGTGTGATATAACTGTGTGTGTGTGGAGTGTGATGTAATTGTGAGTGGTATGTGATGAAACTGTGTGTGTGTGTGTGTGTTGTAACTGTGTTTGATGTAATTGTGTGGTGTGATGTAACAGTGTGTATGGTGTAATGTAATTGTGTGTGGTTTGTGAGGTAAATGTGTGAGTGTAGTGATGTAACTGTGTATGCAGTGTGCCTTTTAAATGTGTGTGGTGTAATCATGTGTAATGTGACGTAAATATGTGTGTGGTGTAATCATGTGTAATGTGACGTAAATATGTGTGTGGTGTAATATAATTTTGATGTGTGGTGAAGTAAATGTGGAAGTGTGGTTCTGTAACTGCGTGTGTGTGGTGTTACATAACTGTGTGTGTGTGTGTGCGGTGATGTAATTGTGTGTTATGTGATACAACTGTGTGTGGTGCAATGTAATTGTGTGTGGTAGGATGTAACTGTGTGTGATGTGATGTAACTGTGTGGTGCGATGTAAATATTTGTGTGGTGGTCACATAGTTCTTTTCTTGTGTTATATTGTTTATCTGTCTCCGTGTGTAATACTCTTCTGCTTTCGTTCTCAAACTCCCACATTTTATAAGACCACAGTTCCGAAAACGATGTGCTATCATTTTTATATTGTCTGCAGTTCTTCCGAATTTGACACATCGAACTTTAAGATGATCTTTGTGGCACTTTGTTTTTAGTCTGATTGAACAGTTATAACCACCCCAATCACAAAATACTCATTTGTCTCCTCTCACTACCTGCATGGCAGGTCCCAGTAATCCTACGTTTCCCCCCCCCCCCTCTACGACACCCATGCACACATTCTGGCGAATATGCCGTGTGTGTCTGTTTATGTGTGTTAATTATGTCTGTCTGTCATGTACGTGTTTACAAGCGATGCAAACTAGCACAGAAACGCCTCCGCTAAGGAATTCTGTTGAAACTGTCAATTATCTTGTCGTTGAGAAGATGGCGCAACATTGTCAATCACATCCTAAAATGGGGATAATAGCGAGATAAAAGGTCCAGTGTATATCTCTAACATTTAATCTACTTTCACTCTCACTTTGTTGGTAACTTTGGTCGTCAATATATTTCCCCCACCCTTAATCTCAACGTTAGGTCGCAGTTTTTTTCTTTCTTATCATTGTTTTGTTGAACTATATCTCTTATTGTTCATCTTATACTTTTGTTGGCATATAATTATGTGTTTATATCTGAAGGGTTATCTTTTCTATAAACTTGACTGTGTTTTGTAACTCGTATAGAGGTCCAACGGTTTTTATTACACTGTTGTTTCAAAATAAAATATTTTGAACTCATTAAAAGGCATGACATCTTATTGAAAACCTTACTTGAGGGTAAAGTCAAAAGGAAGCGAGCAAGAGGTAGGCAGAGATACAAGTGGGAGAGTAACATCACACGATGGACAGGTTAAGTCTAGCAGAGTGCACCACCAAGACAAGCAACAGGGGATGTTGGAGGTCTGTTGCAGTCAACCTTCGTTGCGGAGACGGCACTTTATGATGATGTTTCTCTGGACCCGTGTGTTTGCGTCGCGGTATTTCTTATTAGGGACATTCTTGAAGTATATGTTCTTCTGTCTGAGGTGCCTGTCTATATATACACATTACTGCGTCCAATCTTGAATTTTGTATACATATGGCTTCAAGTCGGTTCTGTCCTGTACTGAGGCATAGAATGACAACATGGTCTTGTCTGTTCATATTTTGTTAGCCATCTTCTGTTGGGGTTGATTTTCTAATTGTGTTGATCATCTGCTACTTTTGATAGTAAGTTATTGACACATCTGTTACTTTTGATAGTAAGTTATTGACACATCTGCTAATTTTGATAGTAAGTTATTGACACATCTGTTACATTTAATAGTAAGTTATTGACACACCTGTTACTTTTGATAGTAAGTTATTGACACATCTGTTACTTTTGATAGTAAGTTATTGACACATCTGTTACTTCTGATAGTAAGTTATTGCTAGTAAGTTATTGACACATCTGTTACTTCTGATAGTAAGTTATTGACACATATGTTAATTTTGATAGTAAGCTAATGACACATCTGAATGCTCATGATTCTTAGCCAGACGATCTGCGCAGTCTCGTTTTATTTACATGTCTGGTAATTTTCATGACTGCAACGCTTGGAGAGTTGATCTTGCATCTTTCAGGAATATTACAGACATGACTGTTGTTGAACCATGTCTGTTATTGATCCACGTCTGTTGTTGATCCTAACTAACTAACTAACTAATAGACTGAGTGGCCAACTCATTACTCAACAAACTGGTGTTATAACTTGACAGATAATTAGATGTCTACCTAACAAGCTACATTTCTGTCTACCTAACAAGCTACATTTCTGTCTACCTAACAAGCTACATTTCTGTCTACCTAACAAGCTAGATTTCTGTCTACCTAACAAGCTAGATTTCTGTCTACCTAACAAGCTACATTTATGTCTACCTAACAAGCTACATTTATGTCTACCTAACAAGCTAGATTTCTGACTTATTTCATCTTATTCTACGTTCAGTATCTGCGGTCTTGTTAGATTGTCAGACATGTCGTCAGGGCAAAGTATTTACAGTCTAGAAAAGCTTTAGAACGTCTTCCCGTCGTTGAGTCCTATGGCAAAGTCAGTCATCTCCGCCATTAATTTCTGCCCTCTGCAGATCCATCTGTGCAGACATGTGTTCATTTCTTGGGATTGTATTTTCTTTCCATAATCTCTAGTGTCAATGTTTTTAGTTGAGGAGAAGTTTTGTTTTTCCTTTTTTTAAAATATTTATTACAGTATCCTTTGTTTTTGAAACGTTTTGAGGAAACTGTTGTCTAGCTCTTCAAAATCAGTTTTTCAATATCATTTGGTAGGTTTGTGAAGATATGTTGTTGTTGTTGGTAGAAATGGTTGGAGATGTGGCAGAAGCCGGTTCTCTTTAGTCTGTGTGTGGTTGTTCTAAATTGTGGCGTGTATTAGATGGTTTCGCATGCGCATAATTGTTTTCCCTTTGGATATGCACTCTTTCTTCTCTTCTGTCATCCAGTGGGAGGATTTTTGCATGGTTTTTCAATTGCATGGATTGGATTGGTCTTCATCCATCATGAGATTAGTCGAAGTCCTGCATTATTTACTTTAGATATGCGATCAGAATTAGTTTTGGACGCTGATGCCCAAGCTGTCATCCCATATTTCACTGAAGGTCTGACTGTACTTATGTAGACTTTTCGTAGAAAGCTTCCATTTGTGTCCCTGCCTGTGCCAACACGTTTCTTCATCAAGGATAGCTTTCTTCTCAGTGGTTATCAGGTGTGGTTTCCAGGTGAGTAGCTTGTCTAGTTTGACTTCGAGATATGTAGGGTTGTCTTCATGTAATAACTCACTTTCATTTATTTGTAAGCTTGCTTTTTTCTTGGGGGTTAGAAAGTGAGAAGATGGTTGTAAGAGTTTGGAGAGGTTGATCTGGACTTTCCAGTCAGATCTCCATTTACCTAAGGTGCCAAGTGGGACTGCATTATTTTCTTTGCAGTGGATAGATTGCCTGTCATACTACAGGTAGCAAAGTCATCTGCATATAGAACATTCGAAATTTTATGTAACGGTTTCTCTCCTTTTTGACACACCACATTTCCATTCTCTAGACTACATCCTGCTGGAAATCTAGTAGGACCATGGTCCTTCTACAAGAGAGATCCAGCGGGAGTTTGAGAATGAATGTTGAAGAAGAAAAAACAATCATTGATGAATTTGTGGGATATCAGCGCCCCTTCCTGGTGGGCAGCAACACTGGATTGGTCCGCTACTTCCGCCGAAGATGGATATATCGAGCCATTGATGCAAATAAAACGGCTCAAAATGCATTTCCATTCTCCGGACTACATCCTGCTGGAAATCTAGTAGGACTATGGTCCTGCTACAAGAGAGATCCAGCAGGAGTTTGAGAATGAACGCTGAATAAGAAGGCCCGCGACTGCTTATTCATCCAGGTTTATATCGCAGCTAACCTATATATTTATAGGCTGTTCCACTACCCGCCACCTGTCGACGTCCATGGCAGGAGCCGGTAGCTCTCATAGGTGTTTTTATGTGAGGGGTGGATGGCAATGCTAAATCAAGAATTAAAACTATTCTTGTAAAAGTTAATAAAGACTCACACATGGTTTCGTCCGTGAAGGATTCAGCGAATCAGATACTATATATTGCCCGTGTGTTGCCAGGGCCCGAAAGGGGAGCAAAGAATAGTAACACTGTTTACCTTCCACGCATGTTGTAAAAGGCGACTAAGGAAGTTATGGAGTTGGCTGTCCCATCCCATATAGGGTCAGTGACCCAAAGCCATGCTGAAGTCGGATGTGTCAGGCCGAAAGGCGCAGATATCGCAGCAATGCTGTAAACCATGACACACTGCATTCCGTTCTCCGGACTACATCCTGCTAATCTGCAGGAGTTTGAGAACGAACTCAGAAGAAGAAGAAGATACTATAGGGAAATATCAGGTTATCAGTAGACGAGATCACTGTATTTTCTTCTGCTTTTGTTCTCTTCTTCTTCTTCTTTCATTCACTTGAAACATGTCTATATCTGTAATTCTGTCTCCTGAATAAAACTCACTGTCTTTTGTAGTTCATACAGTGTCCCATAGAGCTTTGATTCCAGTGTTGTTTCCTCTGGCCAATATGTCTGCCTCAGCGTTTCATTCTCAGAACACTCTTGAAGTATATGTTTGGCACTCTGTGCTGCCTGTCCACATGTACACATGGCCGTGTTGCCAATCTTGAACTTTGTATACATGTGACTGCGGAGTCGGTTGTGTCCTGTTCTGAGACGTAGAATTATAACTTGTTCTGATCTGTTCATAATGTGATAGTCATCTTGTGTTGGTGTTTGTGGCTTTCTTATTGATTTTATCATCTGTTTGTTCTGATGGTAGGTGATTGGTATATCTGGTTGGTCTTCGGCAGCACGTTCCTTAGCCAGGTGGTCTGTTTTTATCATTTCCTGGTATTCCACAGTGGTATGGTATCCACTGCATGGTTACCCTATACGTGTAAGACAATTCACTAAGTAGTTTTTGCAAGCCTGTTAGTGTTCCAGACTGTTGAGCTTTTGTTCTCAAACTCCTACAGAGTAGCAGGATGTAGTCCAGATAACGGAATGCGTTGTATCACCGTTTACAACCTGGCTGTTCTATATGCGCCTTTCCACTTGACACATCCGAATTCAGCATGACTTCTGTGTAATTTGACCCTCTATGGGATGTGAGAGCCAGCTTCATCCCCCCCCCCCCCCGAAATTTCATTAGTCGCTTCTTACGACATGCATGTCAGATAACAGTGTCACTATTCTGTGCTTCCTTTTCGACCCACAGCGACACACGTCTGACCATTGCATATATGTGGGTGAAATGTTAGAAATACTCATGAGTCTATCAGAATCTTTGTGAGAATATCAGAAATGAGATTATTCGATTGAAAGTCGATTGTGTTGTTTGTGTATGTCGAATGTACAGTCACGTGCTGACTGAGTACCTCACATGTTTGCGTGTTGGGCGCTGACTAGCGGAGAATTATGAGTCTGTCTACCGGCCAGGGCGAGGCCAACGTGCATCATGCACGTGCGGGTTTAGTTAAAGAAGATTGGCACTTATAACTAGTTTGAAGAGTTGAAATAAACACGCGCCAGCCGGGAGTATCTATCAGGTCTGTACTTTGATGTGATTGTTGTTCAATCTTACTGCTTTTGTTTTCTTGCACATTTAAAAAAAAATAGTTTTGCTTTTTAAAAGTCTAAACGTGTTTTTTTTAGTGTCTGCTGTCGCAGTTTTAGATTGCAGTATTCATAATGTGCCATTATAAATTAAGTCACACGAATATTATGCTACAACATTTCCACTATAATAAACATCAGAAAACTATGAATGTGCCAGCGGGGAAGCTGATCCGATTGTGGCCATCATACTCATGAGTGTCACGACCAAAATAAATTGTGTTTATGTAGAGACAGAGCCAAACTTTGTCCAGGGCGCCGGAATGACATGTTTCAGCTTTGCAAATATGTATAATGTTTATGTTGCGTTGCGTCTGATGCCCAGTAAATGGTGTAATATTAACTCCTGATCGTCATGTGTGGCCACTCTTGACATGGGAGCGAAGAATAGTGATACCAGGTATGTCGTAAAAGGCGACCAACTAGGGTTGGGAGTTTGCTATCCCATCCCATTGAGGGTCAAAGTGATCCAGAAGCCGTGCTGAATTCCGGTATGCAAGGCTAAAAGGTGTAGATATAGCATCATCATCATCAAGTGCCGTGCCGAATGGAGTGTACGATCATATTTCTCCATATACATTGATCTCTCATATATGTCATCATCTCTGTTGGTGTCGTCAATCGAAGCCATTTAGTCAAACTGTCCAATATCTTTTCTCTAGGTCTTCCCCTTGATCTTTTCCTTTCTATCTTTCCTGTTGTCACTATATTCTCAATGCCTCCTCTTCTCAATATGTGCCCAATACATGTTGAGTTTTTTTCTTATATTATCAATAATGCATCTTTTCACATCCATCCTTCTAAGACATTCTTCATTAGTAATCTTTGCTGTCCAAGGAATGTGTAAAATTCTTCGAATAAACCATATTTCCGATGATTCCAATGATTTTTGTGATGTCTTATTTATTGTCCATGCTTCACTTCCATAGAATATCCCTGGTTCAATGTACCATTTGAGGACACGTTTTCTAGTATCCATCGATATGGACTTATTGCACAGGATATTTTTCAGTTTATGGAATGCTGCTTTTGCTTGTTCTATTCTGCTTATAATTTCTGTCTTACATTTACCATCTGAAGTTATTAATGTTCCTAAATATTCGAAACTATTCACCTGTTTTAAGTGTTTCTCATTTAATACTAATTTACTATTTGGTGGGGTACTATTTCCTTATATTATCATTGTTCCTGTTTTTTTTGGTATAAACTTAGAGCGTTTTGTTCACTTTCTATCACCATTCTTAGTGAGAGTAAGATTAAGATTAAGATGTAAACCGTGTCAACAATCATGGTCTACAGGAGTTTGAGAATGAAAGAAGAAGAAGAATCTGATGATAATGATGTTCCTCCTTCGCAAGGTATGCGAGCATGGCGGTGAAATAAGTCGCATGAGTACTGAGATGACAGAGTCCAGTCCGGACTTTGAAAGCATGTTGCAGTGTGAGCAAGAATGAAGGAGAACTCGAGAAGAGGGAAAACAGATAGCTCTGTTTTCTTCTGCTGTACTGTACTTTATTCACATCGTTTAATACATTTGAACAGGCCAAGCTGTGTGGTCAATGTCTGTGGTTTCTAAAGAGCATGGGTCAATCATATAGTGTGTGATAGTAGTCTTAAAGTAATCATTGAAACATATTTTGGGTCTCCATTTGAATGCGTGCTTACCTACACACAGGTCATCATAGACCAACCTGGAAGATATTCTTCTGTCATGCTGACAACATGACGGACTCAACGAAGAAGATTTGATCAATAAGGAATAAATTATTTCCATCTTAGACTTCGTGAATCTCCGTGTCAGGGAACTCTGTGTGGTTGTCTTAACTTGGCCCAATCGGTGTGGTTGTCCTAACCTGACACAACAACCCTTCGGGTTGTCCTAATTTTACACAACTCATTCTGGTTGCTCTACTTGACAGAACAACTATGTCTGGTTGTCCTAACATGACACAACAACTCTGTCTGGTTGTCCAAATTTTACACAACATCTTTGTCTGTTTGACCTAACTTTACATAGCAACTCTGTAGAGTTGTCTCAATTCGACACAACAATTCTGTTTGGATATTCTAACATGACATATCAACAATATCTAGTTGTCCTAACTTGACATATAAACTCTGTATGGCTGTCCATACTTGACAAAATAGCTCTGTCTGGTTGTCCTAACTTCACACAACAACTGTGTGCGCTTTTCTACTTCACACAACCACTCTATGTGCTTGTTCTACTTCACACAACAACTCTATGTGCTTGTTCTACTTCACACAACAACTCTATGTGGTTGTTCTACTTGACACAACAACTGTGTATTGTTGTCCTAATTTGACACAGCAATTATGTCTGTATGTCCTCACTTGACACAACAACTCTGCCTGGTTTTTCTACTTCACACAACCACTCTATGTGCTTGTTCTACTTCACACAACAACTCTATGTGGTTGTTCTACTTGACACAACAACTGTGTATTGTTGTCCTAATTTGACACAGCAATTATGTCTGTATGTCCTCACTTGACACAATAACTCTGCCTGGTTTTTCTACTTGACACAACAACTTTGTCTGTTTGTCCTTGATGACACAACTCTATGTGGCTGTTCTATTTGACACATCAATTCTCTGGTTGTCCTACTTTGACACACCGACTCTTTCTTTTCTTGTTGTCCTAACTTGACACTTTAAGGAGCGTGGTAGCCTATTGGATAGTGAGCTTGCTTGTTATCACTGGATTACTGCGTGCCAGGTTCGAAACCACGTCCGGACAAAAAACACCGGGTTGTGTTTTATCGCTTGACACGACCACTCCTCCAGTCGAATCAGCTGTAAATTAGTACATGTAAATGAGTCCCCATCAGTTAGGGAAGCTAAAGACAGCAAGGAAGGAAACTGGATACCCCACCGAATAGTTGTTTAATTGTACATGAAGAGTTATCTTCATCCCCGACGGCAGGTTGCTGCCTCGGGACCTAACTTTACTTTTAACATGACACAGCAACCCTGTCTGGTTGACCTAACTTGACATACCAAATCTATATGGTTACGCTAATATGACAATACGAATGTTTGATTATCAACGCTTTAATCGCTAACTGTGTAGTTTTATTTAATCCTGACATCCTGACATAAGAACCATGTCTAGATTTCAAATAATGATACATCAGTGGTCTAGTTTTTATATTCTAGAATAATAACTCTTTCTAGTTTTGACATCATGATATAACAGCTCTATCTACGTTTCATATCATAACACGAAATTGTCTAGTTTATCAATTAAGGATATACCAACAATGTGCAGTTTTTAAATCGTAACATAACACCTCTTTCTATGTTTAAATCCCGATACAACAACTCTTATGTAGTGTTCAGATCCTGATACAACTCTTGTCTAGTGTTTAGATCCTGATACAACTCTTGTCTAGTGTTCAGATCCTGATACAACTCTTCTCTAGTGTTCAGATCCCGATACAACAACTCTTGTCTAGTGTTCATATTCTGATACAACAACTCTGTATAATGTTCAGATCCTGATACATCTCTTGTCTATTGTTCAGATCCTTATACACCTCCTGTCTATTGTTCAGATTCTGATACAACGCTTCTCTAGTGGTCAAATCTTGATACAACGCTTGTCTAGTGGTCAGATCCTGATACAACTCTTTTCTAGTGTCAGCTTCTGATACAACTCTTGTCTAGTGGTCAGATCCTGATACAACTCTTGACTAGTCGTCAGATCTTGATACAACTCCTGTCTAGAGTTTAGATCCTGATACAACTCTTTCTAGTGTTCAGATTCTGATACAACTCCTGTCTAGTGTTCAGATCCTGATACAGCTCTTGTCTAGAGTTTAGATCCTGATACAACTCTTGTCTAGAGTTTAGATCCTGATACAACTCTTGTCTAGAGTTTAGATACTGATACAACTCCTGTCTATTTCATATCTTGACATAACAACTCTTGTCGAGTTTTCATATCCTGATATTACTGTTGTCTGTTGTCATCCTGACATATCAGCTGTTGTCTGTTGTCACATCCTGACATAACTCTGTCTACTTTACTTTTGAAATCCTGAAATAACAAACCATTCTCTTTTTAAAATCCTAATATAATCCTAATCCTAATATAATCCTCGTATAATAATTGGTTTAACGCATAGTTTATTGCCCTATTCTACGTAGGATGAGATTGTATGACCGCGCTAGTTATACAAGACAAAGAAAATGTTAATTGATCTACATCAGAATACCTGTGTAACAGTGTTTCTGGTTACAAACCGATCATTGGCCCTGTGTTTATTTAACCTGTTGATGCCAGAGGTCATAACGGCTTTTTTCTTACCGGAGATGACGTCATGAGTTTTAGTACTGTACTTCTTGGATGAGTATAAAATAAATAGTCTTGTTTATAGAACGTGATGATGATGGCATTGTCAGTTGCAATGTTTTAACAATCTCCGTTGTTATTAGTTGTTGTAGTGCGGGATGTGGGAATCATGGGCTTAGTCTTCTTCTTCTGCTTCTGCGTTCGTTCTCAAACTCCTGCAGATTAGCAGGATGTAGTCCGGAGAACGGAATGCGGTGTGTCATGGTTTACAGCATTGCTGCGATATCTGATCTTTTTGGCCTGACACATCCGACTTCAGCATGTCTTTGGATCACTGACCCTATATGGGATGGGGCAGCCAACTCCATCCCATAACCTCCTTAGTCGCCTATTACGACATGCGTGGAAGGTAAAAAGTGTTGCTATTCTTTGCTCCCCTTTCGGGCCCGGCAACACAAGGGCGCAAGTGGTTTAGTGACTTATCTATTCGTCTTGTACTCATGATGTGCAAGTACCCAGAATGTCATGTATGACTCAGCTGACTGGAAAAGATGTGAGCTTAGATGACACCGGCAAAAATAGGAATGGACGTAAATTTTAAAATGACGCAGTGTTACCAAATTGTTACAATACACTATTAAAAAATAAATCAAAAGATAAAGATTACGTTTCGACTAAACATTCGAAGGTACAAAGTGTTTCGCATTGCTCTCGTGCGGACCCAGGGTTAGCATATAACCAAGATACTAAAAGTACCTCCTTGTGGTGCATCCTGGAATCAAAAATACAGCTGTTCTTGCCATATTCCTGGCTAACTCTTTTAGGCTCGTGTCCGTGGATGCTGTAGATGGAATGAGAAGAGTCTGAAAAGAGACAGGCAATATATTCGAGACCTCTTCGCTATCACATACAACAGCAGTGTCGGCACACAGTGATGTAAGGCATCTGTGCATTTCGTCTCGGTCAGCCAAAGAAAGCAGAAACATTGGAGGGGCGGCCAATGTCATTGTCCCGATATGGGTAAATCCCGCTAAGATGATGATGATGTTCGTCCGTCGTGATCGACGATGACCAAAAACTCAACCATAATAATAACAATAAATAATAAAATAATAAAGTTAATAGTGCGTTTTTAAATGACTAGCAAGTCCAATGCGCGCACAAAACGTTCTTTTACAGAATTGACAACAATAGAAGGTATCTGTGTGAGGTTGAGATGTTTTTTCTTTTCTACGTGTCCGCTTCTGTCTTGCAGTTTCTTGTCTGAATTCTTTCGCCGCTAGTGCTCCCGTTCTAATGCTGTAACTCCATGCTGTTCTATCCTGAGCGAGGCTCTCTCAAGCGCCTACGTCAATGTTAAGATGTTTCAAGGATGACTTGAGCGTGTCTTTGAAACGCTTTTTCTGTCCACCAGCTTTTCGAAATCCTGCCTTGAGTTCTCCATAATATATTTGTTTTGGCAAACGCGAGTTCTCCATACGCACAAGATGGTCTGCCCAGCGTGCCTGTTCCTTCATAAGTATTGTGTGGATGCTTATTGAGGTTGATTTTTCCAAGACCTCGTAGTCTGGTACTTTGTCCCACCAATGGATGTTTAGTAATTTACGTAGGCAGGTAAGATGGAAATGATTTAACTTTCTTGCATGTCTAGCATACACTGTCCACGTTTCGCAGGCGTATAGTAAGGTTGGTATAACAGCAGCATGATATACTTGTAGTTTGGTGGTTGTTCTTATACCTCTTCTGTCCCATACATTGTTGCGTAATCTGCCAAATACAGCACTAGCTTTTGCCAGTCTATTGTTAATTTCCACATCAATGTTGACATCGCGAGAGAGAGTGCTTCCAAGGTAAGTAAAATTGTCGACTACCTGCAGTTTTTCCTGATTGACGATGAAGGAATTAGCAGTATGTTGGCTATTTGATGTTGCTTGGGGCATGACGTCTGTTTTTTTGGTGTTAATAGTGAGACCAAAGTTGTTGCAAGCCTTTGAGAAGCGGTCTATGGTGCTCTGCATTTTTACGACAGAGTCAGCATACAATGCACAGTCGTCAGCATAAAGTAATTCTCTAACAGCACTAGATTTAGTTTTCGTGTTTGATTTTAGACGACGTAAATTGAAAAGACCACCATCCGTGCTGTAATTGATCATTATGTCTGCTGTTTCATTACTATGATGAGTTTTCGTTAACATTGCCGTAAATAACAGACTGAAAAGAGTAGGGGCCAGCACACATCCCTGCTTTACACCATTTGTGACAGGGAATGCAGGAGATACTCCTCCGTCGCAGATAACACTAGCCATCAAATAAATGGGTTGAGAAATGACTAGCGCTGAAGTTGGTTTATAGTGTGGAAGAGTTGCGCTAATCGTCAACCACACTCTCTCTCCTGAGTAAATCCCGCTAAGATATATAGTGACACTAAGGTAAAGATAGGTCCCATGGCATCTGCCGTCGGGGATGAAGATAACTCTTCATGTACTAAGCCGCAGCAACTATTAGGTGGGGGTGGCCAGTTCCCTTCCTTGCATTTTTTTTTAAACTTTCCCTAACTCATGCGTCAGGTACTTATTTACAGCTGAGTCGACTGGAGGAGTGGTCGTGTCAAGTGAGAAATCACAACCCGGATTTTTTTTAAAATGTCCGTACGTGGTTTCGAACCTTGCACGCTGTAACCAGATGATAGCAAGCAAGCTCACTATCCACTAGGCTACTGCGCTCCTCAGTGACACTATAAGTACACTCTGAATCTGGAAAAGGTAATACGCGCTTAATTGTAGCGTTGTGCACGTGAATCGATATAGTCGCAACGAAGCTACATTTTTCCAATATGAGACCGACTGGCGGAAGTGTTGTACATGCTCGAGAGCACACATAAGCCCCCATACCATACCACAATTGACCCCATTCAAAGTAGGACTTATGACACAGGTATTGGATACGTCAACTTGAATATGCACTTCTAGGTATGGAACAAATCTTTGAATATACTTCCCCATTGCACACAAGACAAGCATTGAACATTTGTCAGGGAGTCCATTGTTTAAATATCTGACAGAAACAGTGTTGAGACCCGGTCTCTGCACGCTGTGGGCAACGTAGAGGGTGTAAGTCACTAAGAACACTGCAGACCTAGCACAATTCGACTGTCGTCGTGTCTCAACACGGCTCATACAGAATTGGGTCAGTACTTATGATGCCACTATGAAACTCCTTATCCAGGATAAGCGTAATCTACCTACTTCTTTGAGTACTATAGACAATAGCAAAGGGTCAAAATACACAGGCCGTTTCTGGCGATGGATTGGAAAGATATCACAAGCGAACGAGGCAAGTACGTGAGAAATGCGCAGGTATAATTCCAGACCCCCAACGTGTTGGTCAAAGCAGCACCTCGTCTAGGAAGGTGTATCAACCATGAGTCTAATTCAACTGTGATCGTTACCCAACAGGGTTCAGACAGAAAAATTATATCTGAATCTTAGGGAAACAAAGGGTGGTAATGGAATGGTCTTCATACATAAGGAACAATTCGCTGGCTGCGAAATGTCTCGTCGAAGGAAAGACAGACCAATGAAAACTATCAGTTCGTCTCGTGACATATACGCCTCTTAGTAGAAGGCTCCTTCAATAGACATTTGCATTAAGCCGAAAGCTGAAGTCTTCTGGATATGAAAGAATGCTTAGAAACAATTCCCCACTCCATCGTAAGAGCTAATCGCTCACAATTTATGTGATTATTTACAAACAAGCAAACACTAAACATTCTTCATCAGAAATAACAACAAAAATAAATCACAACATCTAAACTAATTGTAAAGTATAATGTGCTTATTGCTAGGATGTTGATAAAGATCTCAAAATATATCGTACAGGTAGATCCAGGAAAAGGGTAATAAAGTTTTGCTGATACTGGCTAACACACATAATGACACACACAAATCGACGTATCGACCAAAAGGCCTAAATCAAGACAGACAATTTAAACAAAATTTAAACATATAACAGAAATCTAACAGTAATAAAATCGACGGTCACATTGATATGACAAATCGTGATTTGTGTATATCCAGCTAAATCATGTAATTGATATAATGACCTTCGTTCGTTATTGCTCCAACAAAAACATATGGAAGATTCAGTACCATATTCATTAATGAAGTTCACCATCAAAAACACAATAAACACGAAATGAAACTCAACTCACACATGGAAGTAAGAAACACTCATTTTTAGATTGAGAACAGACCACAATACGCTGTAGTAACATATGTACAGAAAGTACCGAAATGTGCCACTGTGAACAATCTCCAGAAAACACAGAACGAATCTTACATAACGTCTCACCCTACCATATCACAGGATAACACTACGGCCATAAGAAACATCCATGAAGAACAATCTCTATATCAATCTCGAGCCTGTTGACCACAGGATCGGCTAACAGAGCCACATCCTAGCAACAACCAGGCAGACAAGCCACAAAAACCACAGGTCCCCAACCGCCTCGATATAACCAATATGGACACCAGTCCTAGGTTGAAAGGGCGGGTCTCGACCATATGAGGCATAAACCCCTACCTAACAAACAAACAAACAAACCACAGGGTATTGACAAACAAGTTTATTGACGACAATTCATTTATGTCTCATTCATTCCATATCAAATAGAACATTATCAATATATCGGACATATAGTCACAAATGATGGCAGATGTTAAACTGACGTTACAAGAAGAATATAAATGGCTAAAAGTACTTTCAGTGACATTAGGAAAATATTACAATCTAAACAAATTGCACACAAGCTAAAAACGAGAATTATAATATGCTACATCTATTATATATTAATGTATGGCTCAGAAACATGGACAGTATAAATAAACAATTAGAAGACAGAATTGATGCCTTTGAGATGTGGATATATAGAAGAATATGGAGAACATCATGGAAAGAGAAGAAAACAAACA